>CM033791.1:22004542-22315586 GCA_019656835.1 Rhododendron ovatum | reverse complement strand
CTGCAACGCAAAGGGTGGTAATGCAGACGGCAACGCAAGGGGTGGAAATGCCGAAACTTAACCATTGGGTGATGTTTACTGTAACGCAAGGGGTGGAAATACAGAAGGTTGTCAGTATTGGTATGTTGACTTAGAATGTGAAATTTTGGCGGAACGAAGTACTCATGTGAGAAACTATGAACTTTTAACCTGAGTTGGTGTCCTAGATGGTTTGAAGTGTCGATGCTTGCTTTCTTCCTTCTTGTAGACTTCCTAATTTTTATTGGCTTGATAAATTGGGATTGGTGTGGTAATTTATTTGGTACGGAAACGTGTTAAGTTTGATGCCGTAGATGTGATAGTATCTATTGTGAAAGAGTTACATTGGTATTGTAGTTTAAACTTATAATGGTAAACTCGAGATTTGACTGAACGGTATGCATGTGCGTATAGGTGGATAATTTACACTTGTTGATGACGAGGGGAAAACGAAAAGATAGAATAAAAAGTGACACGAGGGAGGACACTATAAAACTTAAGTTTGAAAGGATTAAATTAGGTGGATGTGTGAGTTCTTTGATGACACATTGAGGTTAATGTCTTTGTGCACATTGTATTTCACTTCTTTGTGTATAGTGTGTAACAACTCCGATTTTTCGTTCAATAAAAATCTCGTTGTTATTCGAAATTTCTTAATTTCTCTTAACTGCTTGTTGGTTTCTTATTTAATTTGTATTACGGGGTCTTTAAGAAATCGAATGCCTTATTATCGTATTTTCCGACTTGAAACCCTAATCGCACTTTAGTCCCTCAAGAATCGTTTCTTGACTTTTAGTCCGACTTAGCAAGCCTAGTTAGCTTCTAACCGGCTTGATGGAGTAACCTAACTAAAGTTATCTAGTTACTTTTCCCTAACCAAAGAATGACCATTTTACCCTCTTGAACCTTTTTGAACCTTTTGAACCCTAGACTAGAATTGATTATTTATTTTCTTTTATTATTTTGGTTTTATTCTTTATCCATTGGACGATAATTGTTAGGGGAATTATTACCCATTGGATAAAAGAAACCCATTTCTTTATAATAAAAGGATTTTGAAAGATTTAAATAAAAGTACTATGATTGACATTTGAAAAGTACTTTTAATTATTTTTTCTAATAAAAGTACCCAAGTACCTTGGACCATTGGTTAATAACCATTAGGGTAATCTTTACCCATTGGACAAAAGCCTTTTCTTTATTTAAATGGTTAAGTACATATATATATAAACACATGGGATTTTATAAAAAGGACATGTAGTCTTTCCAAAAACATATTTAGTATTTAAAGTACTAGTACCTTATTATCCCTTGGATAATAACCATTAGGGATTCTATTAACCATTGGGTAATAGGCTCATCTTTCAAACAAAGTACTTATCCCATTAAACTAATGTTTTGTTAAGATTCCCGGGAGTACAAAAGTACATTATTTTATTAATTAAAGTACCGTACTTTATATTGTTTATTGGGGAAATCTTGACCCTTTAAGACTAAATTGCCCTTTATGCAAAGTACCCTATATTTATTGTATTCTTACATGTTTGTACATACATATATATGCATATATAGCTAGTACATGGAGAGAGAGAGAGAGAGAGAGGAGAGAGAGCCGAGAGAGAGAGAGAGAGAGAGAGAGAGAGAGAGAGAGGCCGAGAGGGGAGAGAGGGAGAGGAGAGAGAGAGAAGGAAGAAAGAGGGAAGAGAAGAAAGATGACTTGTACTTGGTGATTCTTCATCTTTTCAAGGATTGAAGATGTATATCTTCCATATCTTCCTCCATTGTACTCCTTTGTACCAATTTCATTTGTTTAAACCAAGAATCTTGTACCCATGTCTCCTCCTTGCCAACAAATCTTCCAAGAATCCCATCCAAGGACTAACATAGCCATGCAAGCCTACCAATTTAGCTTCCAACCTTTCAATCAAGCATGACATGTGAAATAAAGTGTGACATAGAGAGAGAGAGAGAGGGGCCGGCCAAGAGGGAGAGAGGGAGAGCCTTTGCCTATAAATAGAAGCTCATTCCAAGCTTAAACTCACACCTTCTCACTTTGCTCCAACTTCTCTCTAGAATTTCTTAGTGTTCTTGCTTCCAAAGTTCTTCTTTTCTTGAGTTCTTGAGTGTTCTTGAGAGAAACCACCAAACCACCTCCCAAAACCACCGTTAGATCTTTAAAGTAGCTTAGATAAGTTAGAAGTTGTTTCTAGGAAGAGAAAGGTTCATATCTCTTCCTTTCGAAGCAAACCGACGACGTTACGCCGCCGAAATCCAAAACCGACGACCGAATCTTCTTAGTCTTCTACTACCGCCAAGAAGCACGGTAGAATTCCTTGTCCCCTATCTCTACGTATATGTAGGATTTCCTTAACTTTCATCCCAAGTTTATACTTACCTTCTATCTAAGTATAAAGTAGTTTTGTATCAAACAAAGTTCATTAGAAAGTAACTTTGAACGTTATATGAAATAGATGAGGTTATCTTTGTGAGATTTTATGAGATGCATGATGTGGTTATTTTGTTTCAAGCATGATTACGTAGTCTAGAATTGTATATTCTTGTTGGTTTCATTTTGAAATTTGATAAAGTACTTGATGTATGGAATGTCTTACACTACGGAGTCTATGCATGATAAACGTGACACGAGAAACAAGATAGTAGAGACATGGCACCTAGGGTGTGTTAATAAAGATGAAAAAGTGTGTATTCGAGAAAGGAAATGATTTTGAAACTACATAATGACCGGTTTTGGGTGCATTATGTGAGTAAGATGTGTGTGTGTGTGCCAATGGGAACCCGGCGCGGCGGAACCATTGTGAGGATACTCGGGAACCCGGCGCGGCGGAACCGAGGTAGGGTGTGTGCTTGGTTATCCGCGGTTCGGAGCCAATGCGGTTGTGTGCCAATGGGAACCCGGCGCGGCGGAACCATTGTGAGGATACTCGGGAACCCGGCGCGGCGGAACCGAGGTTGGGTGAGTTAAAAGGAGTTTTTGGGTAAAAAGGAAAGTGAGTTAATAACATGGTCTACGATGAGTCTAAAAGATGAACACAACGTTAGTTGAGTAAGGAACGTGGATTTGAATACTTGTTTGGACTTTATGCATGATCTAAATTGTTGTTATTATGCTTTTATGTTCATAAGTTAAGGGTTAGAGGGTTTGGATTATGCTATTGAGCGTTAAGCTCACGGTGTTGCCTTTTTGGTGACCCTGGCATATTATACCGGTGGCGACGCGGGTATAATATGTCAGATCTCATAGATGAGCAGGGCGAGCTGTACACCTTGGAGGCCTTTGGAGCCGAGGAGCTAGCCGTGATGGAAGAACAAGCGGAGCTGTAGTTAGGAACCTTAGTTCCCTCCCTTGTAAAAAAGTACTTCCTTTATGTTTTGTTTGTAATAAAGAGCCAGACTCAGCTTTTATTTCAATAAAATGTTTTATTTAACGTACCCAAAATCCGGGGCGTTACATAGTGTGTCAACTTTGATGCAAGTGTGACCAGTGAAGTGGGGTAAGAAAGACAAATTGGTTGGTTAAAGAATCCGGAGTTGTCTCTCAGTCACTGAAATGAAAACGTAGGAGTATGTTTTGAGTTTGGGAATGAACCTGAGTTTATTTGAGATAGAAGTGGGTGCATGTATAGTTGAGAGTGTCAGCATTTGAGAATTGGAGTTAAATATTCTTTTCTACATGAGTATGGGCTTTTTTTTTGTGTTCCAATTTTTGACAAAACAAATATGCTTTTGGAAAATATTTTTCCTTGGTGTCTGTCTTCACTTATGCATGTAATTTAGGTATGGATATCTCTACGAGCTAGTGTAGCTCACCCTTTCCTTTCAGGTACTCGCCATGACATTTAGCTTGGATTGCATGGAGTGCACATTGAGACGTCCCTTGAAAGCTTCATTGGAATCATTAAGGAGGTGTTTTATCATCTAGTCTAATTCATGTTGTGTACTTTACTCGCAATTGAAGGTTGTATCTTTTGGTTAGAACATATGTAAAGCTATGTATAAACTCCTCTCTTTGATTATTGTGAAGCCCTTTTAATGAATACGTTTGGGAGACTTTATGTATTTAAAAAAAAATTTAGAGAGAAGAAGAAGAAGAGACTTTGATTCTTTGTTTGGATTGGCTTGACATTTAATGGTAAATATAGTTGAGAAAAAGACTTTTGTTTGTAGAAAATATATTATTATTTTAGTTGAAAATCGAGGGCGTGACAGAGAGAAAGAGAGGGGGGCCGGCCTTAGGAGAGAGGAGAGGGCATGCCTTTGCCTATAAATAGCAAGCCATTCCAAGCATTTCAACTCACACCTTCACCTAGCAACTTCTCTCTCTAGAAAAAAAATTGTGTTCTTTCTTTGTTCTTTCTTTTGTTCTTCATGTTCTTGAGTTCTTCTTGTGTTCTTCAAGAAACTCATCCAAAGCCGCCACTAGACCGCCACTCAACCACCCTTCGATCCATAAAGTAGTGTAGTGTTAGTCAAGAAGAAGTTTGAGAGAAACCATTCTCTTTCGAAGCTACCGGAGACCACCGTAGGAAGTTACTCCGTCCGACCGCCAACTAACCTTCCGTAGCCGACTACCGCCAAGAAGTAAGGTAGGATTCCTTGTCCCCTATCTCTACGTATATGTAGGATCCCCTTATCTTCCACCCCAAGTATAAAGTAGATTATCCTTAATGGATTTCGAGAGATAGAACTTATCGTTTGTTTAGAAGTATTTGTATTTTGATCTTTAAGATGGTTATGAGTATGCATATATGAATTGCTTATATTACTTGTGGTGTGATAAAGCATAAGTGATTTCACGCCAAAGACGTCAGTACATGTGGCGTTGTGCTTTGAATAAAGCATAAGTGATACACTCCAAGGGCGTCGTACATGTGGCGTTATGCTATAAGTGATGATTTAGCATGATAAGTAGTATAGAATTGGATGATCTTGTTAGTATGTTTCATGCTTAACCGCGGAATCTTTGCATGTAACGAGACACGAGAATCGAGAAAGTAGAAACATGACACCTAGGGTGTGGATAATGATGAGATGTGTTTTGAAACCGCAATGTGGCCGAACTTGGTAGCCCATTGTGTGTATGAAAAACCGCGATGTGGTCAGACGTGGTAGCCCATCGTGTGGATTGTGAAAATCGCAACGTGGCCGGACTTGGTAGCCCATTGCGTGGATTGTGAAAACCGCAATGTGGCCGGACGTGGTAGCCCATTGTGTGGTGTGTGTTTTGTGTGTGTTCCAATGGGATCCGGGAAAAATGGAACCATTGTGAGGTTGTGTGTGTGCCAATGGGAACCCGGCGCGGCAGAACCATTGTGAGGATACTCGGGAGACCGGCGCGGCGGAACCGAGGTTGAGTGTGTAGCTTGGTTATCCGCGGTACGGAGCCAATGCAAGTTGTGTGGCAATGGGAACCCGGCACGGCGGAACCATTGTGAGGATACTCGGGAACCCGGCGCGGCGGAACCGAGGTTGGGTGTGTAGCTTGATTATCCGCGGTACGGAGCCAATGCAAATGAGTTTAAAAGGTTGGGTGTGTAGCTTGGTTATCCGCGGTACGAAGCCAATGCGAATTTGTGTGAGTTAAACAAATGATTTTGGGAAATGTTGATTTGTATATGAAAATGTTGACACGGTCTACGATGAGTCGCGTAGGAAAAACAAAGAGAATCAATGTATATACGTATCATGTGGAAATCGATGTTTTATTGTTTGTAAGTTATGGGTTAGTGGGTATGGGATTGTTCTACTGAGCTTTTGTAGCTCACGGTGTTGCCTTTTTGGTGACCCTGACATATTATATTGGTGGCGACGCCGGTATAATGTGTCAGACCTTGTAGATGATCAAGATGAACAGTACACCTTGGAGGCTTTTGGAGCTGAGGAGCTGGCTAGGATAGAGGAGTACATGGAGCTGTAGTTAGGAACCCTAGAACCCCCTTCATTTGTGTAAATATTGAACCTTTGTGGGAGTTTGTTATAATAAAGAGCCAGACTCTATTTTGAGGTTTTTAATGAAATTGTTTTAACGTACCCAAAATTCGGGGCGTTACACTAATGGTAGGCAAAGACTGCAATATAGTACTCATAGGTGCAGCTCGACATCGCACTCGCTTTGCTTGCACTTGTGGTTGCGCTTGCAATTGTACCGGCTGATTTTCATGTTGGTTTTGATTAATGGTAGGCGAAGGCTGCAATATATCACTCATTGGTCCAGTTGGCAATTGCACACGCTTTCTTGTAGTAGCCACCTACATTAAAATTAGAATAATATGATGAATGCAACAAAGTGAAAATTGCTTAATTGGACATAGTGTAACAAGAACAAACATTAATCAAAAAAAAAAAAAACAACTCTTATTTAATATTCCACACAGACATGCATCACCTTACTCAATCGAGCCTCAGAACATTCTTCATCTTCCAAGGAACATTCATCATCTTCGAAGCAAGAACTACTCCCATCCTCACCGTCTCCCGGTTGCCAATCCACGTCATCATTAACAGCACAATCCATCTTGTTTCTTCTCTTTCCAGCAGTTGTACTTTTCTTTAAAAATGGATTTGCCAATTGCTTACACCCCAGAGCTTCAATCTTTACATAGTTCTCTTTAATTAACTTATTTCTTTTTTCCAAGTAGTTTCTCGTCTCCTGGGCCAATTCTCCAGGCTTGAAAACTATTTTCCCATCCTTAGCCATCTTTTGCAACAATTATTACAATATATTAAGACACTATCAGCAATTCAGAAAGAAATATAGATATGCATTACATTAGGAGCACAACACAACATAATAAAAAATTAAATAACTCAGTAGCATAAAAACTAAAGAATAAAAAGATAGAAACAAAAACAAGTACTAGATACAAAAAAAATACATAACATATGGTCCCACTTTCTAAGTGCGAAAAAACAAGAAAAACATGGCATCATACACAAAAAAAAACAAACTAATCATCCTTGTCATGATCTCCATCTTCATCATTTTCCTCAAAATCATCATCATCATCATCATCAGTACAATCCTCCTCCTCATCATTATCTTCTGCACCAACATTATCATAATCGTCACTATCTATATCGTCATCAACTGTTACTCCTTCCACATCTGTTCTAACCTAGTTAACATCATTATTCAAGAGTATATGTAGTATCATCTAACTGTTGACCACTATAAGGCTCAGCTTGGGGACAAGTTATTTCATCTTCTGTAGATTTTTTCCATTCATGTCGTATGAGTCTCTAGGAGTCATCTTAACAACACATGCCAATCTTCTTCAATAGGGTCTTGAACATACCAAACCTATTGCGTCTGAGATGTAAGGATGAATGGTTCATCTGATGTGTGATTGTGTCTATACAAAAGGTGCCTGAAATTTACGAGTGTGAACTTGAACTCATCTTGCCTCATTCCTAAGTTGTTTATCCACCCAATCGCATTTGAATAGCACAAACTTAAAGTCATTAGAATATCTCAATTCAATGATATCCTTTAAAACTCCATAGAAAATGACCTCTCCTGTAACTGGGCGTTTATCTCTTGAGCTTGCATAACTTTGTGTGTATGCAGTTAACGATACTCCACTGTTTTGAGTTTTCCTCCTCTCCTCACGCTCTTTGGTGTGAAATCGAAACCCGTTTATAATGTACCCAGTATACCTTCTAGCCCATTTGTCTGGTGCTGAAGCTAACACACTCAGTTCGTTGGATATGTTCACATTTTTTGTTCGCAGCAAGTCTTGAACCTATATTTTCCCAGCATATATGGTTAGAGAAACTTAGTTACTAATATGGCGATAGAGATATTCAAATAGTACTACAAATGTTGACAAGACTTACGTGATCTCTAAACCAATTAGGAAATTGTTCATTGTGCTTCCTCATAAGTCACACTCACTTAACCGGTGACTATCATTTCTAAGAACTTGAATGTGTTTCCTGCAATTAAAACGACTAGTCATTACATACACACTACGGTACTATTGATGAAATGTAGTAACAAGTATAATCGATTTCTTATCTCCGGAATGGGGCTACGACATCAGAATTGGCTAGGACATATCTATGTGCTGCCCAAGCAATGTTATCAAGCTCAAACAATTTTCCTTTCCCTAAACCACGACCTCCATGCTCACCATCGTAGTTTCGTATTGGTCGACTTAACTTTGTCTCAACATCATGCAAGTACCGTGCCAAAATGTCAAGCATTGTTCTGTCAAATAACCTTCTGCAATGGATCCCTCTGGATGGCTCATATTACGCACGTACTTCTTGAGTGTAAGCAAATACCTACGATTAACATAAATTTTTAATTAGTGTTGGAAGTTTATATCTATATTTTTGTTCATAAATATGTCAACTAGTAGTCTAGTAGTATATACATACCTCTCAATGGGGTACATCCATCGATAATATACTGGTCCAGCGACACTTGTTCCACTAAATGAATGGGTAAATGCTCCATTATATCAAAAAATGAAGGTGGAAAAATCTTTTCAAGACGGCAAAGAGTCAATGCAATTTGCTTTTTAAGATCCTCAAAGTCATTTGGATCCATTACTTTGGAGCATAACCGTCTATAAAAAGTACTCAACTCAATTAAGGCTTCACAAACATGTCTAGGCAATGCCCTCCTCGCAGCCAATGGCAATAGTTGTTGCATAAGAATATGACAATCATGGCTCTTCAACCCTGCAATAGTTGTGTCTTTGAGTTTACACGGCGTGAAATATTGGAGGAGTAGCCGTCAGGGACTTTAACATTTTTCAACACTTTGCAAAATATATTTTGTTCTTTACTCATTGTGAAAGAAGCAGGAGGTAAAAGACTTTCCCACCAGGCCGTTGTTGAGGATGGAGTGCCGTGCGTATACGCATGACCTTTAGGTCTTGTCGTGCCTTTAGATTGTCCTTTGTTTTCCCCAAAATATTGAGTAGTGTCCCAAGTATGTTTTCCAATACATTCTTCTCGGTATGCATCAGGTCAATATTGTGGCGAATCAAAATATCCACCCAATACTCTAAGTCAAAAAATATACTTCTCTTTTTCCAATTATGTTCTACTCCTTGCTCCATAGTGTTGGCACTTATTCCATCATCAGCATGTACTCGTCTCTTTTTAGGTGCAGTTCTCCCCCTTTCTTCACCCTTTCCAAAATTATTCTGAATGAATTGAACTTGTTTAAAAATATCAGCACCTGATAAATGGAGTGGCCTTGGTCTAGTTTCAATAGTTCCATCAAAAGATATGGCATCTTTCCGAAAGTTATGTCCTTGATCCAAGAACGTCTATGGCCCATATAGCAATACTTCCTAAAGTTCTTCAACCATAGAGATTGGTTTCCACATTGCAAGAAGGACAAGCTAGTGCTCCTTTTGTGCTCCAACCAGATATGCTAATCGCTGGAAAATCATTTATAGTTCCCATCAATATTGTCGCTCGCATACATAACATTTGTTGGGTTGATGCATCAAAAGTAAGCACACCTTCAGTCCATAACTCTTTTAACTCCTCAATCAAAGGCTGCAAGTAGACATGAATATCATTCTAGGACCATGAGGACCATCAATGAGCAAAACCAGAATGAAAAACGGTTGTTTCATGCACAACCATGGAGGCAAGTTATACGGCATCAACACGACTAGCCACGTGCTATGAGTAATGCTCATTGTTCTAAATGGGTTAAAACTATTAGCTGCTAATCCCAATCTTACATTTTGAATGTCTTTCGCAAGTTCAGGGTGTTTTTCATCAAATGGTTTCCAAGCAGGTGTATTAGCAGGGTGCCTCTATTTACCATCATTGGTCCGTCCCTCTGCATGCCATCTTATATGTTTTGATGTTTCCTCTAACATGAAAAGCTTTTGAAGCGCTGGCTTTAAAGGAAAATGCCTTACTTGTTTTGCAGGAATTTGTGTTAGTTTGGCTTCCATCATCTGAAAAGACAGTAGATTCTTATATCGTGATGTTCCACATTTTTCGCAGTTGCGCAGCCCCTTTTTATCTTTCCAAAACAACATACAATCCTTGGGACACGCATCAATTTTTTCGTAACTAAAGCCTAAGGCCTCATTAAACTTCTTTGCTTCAGCAAACGACTTGGGCAAGGTTTCACGAACTGGAAATGCTTTTCTCAATAGCTCAACTAGCATATCATATGAGGTATCAGTCCAACCACCAAGCACTTTTATATGCAACAAATGAGTTGTAAAAGAGAGAGCTGTGAATGTCTTACAATTGGGGTGTCTTCAAGCAGCTTAAAAAATTTCGTAGTCTCCTTATTAGGCCCTAATCCCATACTTTCAAGTCCTTCATTGTCTCTAATCCCACCATCTTGCCTTGGAACTCCAAATGCATCATGCACCATACCAATCATATCATCTTGAAAATAAGAGCTTTGATTTGCATCCGATTCATTTCTACTAGATGAAGCTAAAGACTCTCCGTGAAGTTCCATCTTGTATACTTAGTATTGAATCCATTTATAATTAAATGTTCTTTCACGCCACTTCTTGTCCCAAATATAAGTTCACACATTTCTTGCAAGGACAATATATCTTTGAATTTGGATGCTTTTTATCATAAGCAAATTCTATAAACTTTTCTACCCCGTGTATATAGGTAGGGTCTAGCCTATTCCTTGATTCAATCCAGCTCTTATCCATAGGAGTTAACTTTAAAAAACCTGAAATTAATATAGTGTCATAGTATTGGTTATAAATCACAATAAGAATGAAACATGGATGAGAGAGATAAGAATACATTTTGTTGCTACACAGAAAACATACCAGTCTTATAAAAATTACATAGTAATCTCACATCTAACCCCCTATCCCTATATGGGCACCACCGTTTCCTAGGAGGAACATATGAGAAGAATACCTAAAAAGAATACGACACTTCAAAACCTAAAAAGAATACGACACTTCAAAACCTAAAAAGAATACATGTGTTGGCAGAATAATAACAGTAGTTAATTGAACAGTATAGTGTCACCTTTCCTGTAGTGTCATGCATAGTGTAAACTTTCCTGTAGTATATCAAACACTGGAGTGCTTTATTAAGTTCGCTCTATGTTGTTCCTACATATCTAACGGTTCCAGTTCACAAAATTCTATTTCGTGAAGGGCAGAACTCAGAAGATATTGTTCATTGGCTCTGAAATTCTTAGGCTAATAATCTACTTAAGATCGATAATGAAGAAAACAATCTGAAATTCATCAATCAAATGCCTAGACAATAAAATGCAAAGAAGCCATATCAATGAACAAAGATATTCATAGATTTTATATGCCAGTTTGGTTGACTTGGAATTCTTGGTTTTCTTTTTTGCTAGTGTGCTTACAGTCAAATAAATAAAACAAAGACTCCGAAATCAAATTGAGATTAACCAAAAAAACAATGCAAATTCCATTGTTGAAATCTAGCAACTTACACATTCAGGAAACCAAAAAAGTGGGCAGGCACTTAGGCAGTTCTTCACAGAGAAAAATGCTCCAGTTGCAAAATTATATTAAGATAAGGTCAAGTGATCAATGACCGCAAAAATGACCCGAAATTTTTTTTGGATAACAATGACCTGAATTCTTGTAACCAACCAAACTGGAAAACTTCCTTAATTCGAGGGAACGTGAAAAGGAAGTTTGATTGAGATCAAGACACAAATTAATTACACAATTCCTTTATTGTCAATACATATACCAAACTTAGTTCAATGTACCTGTCGTTTGGGAATTAGTTCCTTCAGCTAAGAATGAAGATCCTACACAAGACAGGAAAAAATTAGATGAAAAAGACCAGCAAACAAAAGTAAGAGAATTAGAGAGAACCTTAGCTAGAAGAAAATATTACTAACACCAATTCCTTTTAAGTATCGACAATGCACAATTGCTAGAAATGCGACATATTATCATTATTATTATTTTCTTGTCATTTTTTCCACTAGGCTTCCACTTCCCCAGTTTCCTACATCTCTGAAAGACGAAATGACAATGTATGTATTCTGGCCAGAAGGCATGTGAATTCAAGATCCACAAACTGGAAAAATGCACAGAATTAAAAAAAACGAAAAAGAAAAAAAGTAGGAATGGGGTTCTAGAGAGAGACGGTCCTCCTTCTCTCTAGGATTTCCCTAATTTGGTTCCATGGCAGATGGAGCTATATTCTTCATGGATGGATTATTTGGGGATCAAAAGGCACATAGTCTCGGTCTCTTCAATGACCTAGTAGTGGAAATGCAATGCGAAGATATGTGCGCGGAAGGTCGCGAGGCAATATTCAAGCGTCTTACCGATGCTGGAAAATCAACCAAGGAATCAACTCCAAGTGACACCACTGATAGTTCCATTCACATAGCTGATGGGCTGGGTTTCAAACGCTTTACGTAGGAAGCAAAGGATAGTCACTGCTTCTACCCACCAAATCACTCCTAAATCTTCTGATGTAGGAACCCATTCACCGAAAGCTCAATCACAGTTGTTGGGGAATCTGTTGTGGTTAGTGTTGAATACCAAGTGCTACCTCAAATTTGTAAGTTTTGTAAGGTATTTGGGCATACTTCCCACCAGTGCTCCAAGTCTCTAATGGCTAAGTCGACAACACATTTGGTTGTAGAAACATGGCAGCAGGTTGGAAAAGGAAAAAACAAGACAATTCTTGATCCTAGTCATGAGAAGGATGAGCCAATTCCGCTCACTATTGGGGACTCATCATTGATCCCTGGAAGTGCCAATGTTCTAGTGGATAATATCTTAGGGGGAGATTTAGTGGAAAAAAATGGCAAGTGTTGTGAAATTCCCATTAGTGGTAAATTGGTTGAAATTCGGAAGATAAGTTCAATGTTCCTCTGTTCTATTACCATTGTTCAATGTTCCTCTAAAATTGGCAGCAGGTTGGAAGTGCCAATGTTCTATTACCATTGCTCCTCTTATTGATGATATTTCAAGTGATTCCGAAGTGGAGAGCTTGGATATTGATACAGAATTTGTTCATGGTTCTGTAACTCTTGGTAGCACTATAATTGTTGAATCTCAGCCAGTGTAGGGATGGCTATGGCTACTCCATCCATACTTTCAAGGGGTGTGGAGGCTGATTGTATACCTTTAGCTACGGATCCTCCTGATATTGGCCAATCTGGTGCTAGTGGTATGGGCTCTAATCCCCTAACCCCTGCACCAAATCTTGAATTTAAAGAGCAACATGGAGGACCCAACGATCATTGGAGCATATACAGGTCTAAGCACTCCAAAAAGAAGAAGCAGAGGCAGTGACCTATAAAAGTTGTGATGCTTAGTTCTGCAAAATGTTTGCCCATTTGGCCATAATGGGCTAGAATCTTATCTTTAAATACTTGGCTTTGGCCCCACTTCTACACATTTGCCAACTGCACAAGAGAAGGGGACACAAAGTATTAATCTAGGTCACACTAATGAAATTTCAATCTAAGGGATAGGAAGCTTCAACTCTTATACTAGGAAATATTACCAGTTTTGCGGAGACAACCAACTCAATGAATCTTGCGAAAATTTGGCTTAGCACAACTTTTAGTTTGCGTAGAACATGTATATGTTTTTTTTTTGGGTAAATCAACTTGAAAATAAAAAAGGCTAACCGAATATACAGCCTACAAGGGGCATACCCCAGGAGGAAAACAAAAGAAAACAAAGTATGAGAATATTAACATCTATGCCAAGTGGCTACATGGATTGGATATATTGTAATCTAGATGGAGATAAAACAAATCGCATCAAGAGAACCCCGAGAGACAATTGTTTCCTAACCATCTACAAAAGGGATAAAACACCATTCCAAATAGCTGAAATGGACTATGCAGCATGGCAAACAGACTGAACTGGACAGATTCAATCTACTGTGATAATGATCAATTATCATACAGCCATTACAGACCAGAATAGTAAAACAGCAGCGGCAACATGGATAGTGCATCAGCAGAAGTAGGAACGTAGCTAGCAACTAATTTGCTGCCGAGAGGAATCACAAAAGTAGTAACCGAACTGTACAGTTATCGAACAACAACAGCAGTAAGCAATCTTCAATCTGGACAGGTTCAAATCTGAAGCTGCTACCAAATCGTTGAAGACTAAATATATGCAAAGACACCCCATGGGACAATCCCCCATGGGTAGGATACACCCCATCATGAACGACGACATGAACAGCTATACGCTAAATGGATACATGCTACAACCTGTGCTTGTATCCCTTCGGTTAAGGACTCCAATTGATTCCTAACAAACTTAAACATTAGCAATGAACAAGGCAGAACATGTATATGTTGTTCAGAAAAGAGAGATGTGGTAAGATTTTCGGCTGATGGGGTTCAAAGAAGTCCTAACCTCCTTGCTTACTTTTAAGTGCCCAGTGCATTTGAGAAACTTGGTATGATAACTAAATCCAATGCGAGCATTTTGAACACAAGAGTTTACATGGGATAAACTTCTACAGTGGACTTGAATTTGGAATTTGGTCTCCATCCCGCTTGGGATGCTTCGGCATCAAATGTTATGAATTGCAAAACAGTATTCTTTTTAACCACTGTTAATAGAACTAAACTTTTCCCTACAAACATGGGTTTAGGGTACGAAAACCTCGAGATCTGAGGACTTGAGAATGGATGGCCCTGAACCATTTTTTTTTCCTAATAACAAAGTCATGCTAAAAAAAAAATTGCTCCTAACAATGGATTATTATACTAACAAAACTTCAACCATATGGCCACTGTGTTCACTCTCTTAACATGCATTTCAACAAACAGTTTATATGCATCTTTGAAAGACCCACATCTATCTATAAACAAAATCGAGATGGTCTCCACCAATTTCGGCCAAAAAAATAATAAATAAAGTTTCTTGTTCTTCAAAGGAGAGAAAGCCCATAATAACGAGTGGACCATAGAGAGTAGGTTGACTTAAAAGCAACCGAAATAGGGAATTTCTCTCTCTGTTCACCGCACTTAAAGCTTCAACGCTTTAGGCGTCAAAGGAGTTGTATTGATAGGCGACTCCCTGACGAGTAGTTCTTTGCGACTGCCCTCCCACGGAACAAGAACACTTTTTCTACGACAAGACCAAATACACAAAATCAAACCCACAGTTTAGCAAATCCCACAGTCTGATGGCAGAAATAGAACACAAGCAGTACATCAATTTTGTAACAATGAGCAGGCAATTCTGAAACCCTAAATAGAGACACGGGATTCAAGGTTCAAAGGTGAACAAATGAAAAAATTTTGTAAACTCAAAAATCTAACCCAGATGCAAATCAAACCCAGATGTAGAAGCAGATCAGATCAAGCCCAGAAATTTTGTTCGATCAAGAAGAAATAGTGTACATACGATGGTGAGAACCTTGAGATATCATGCAAAGACCAATGAAGATGGGGATTTTTGTTTGCAGAGAGAGCGATCACCAAGTTTTTCCATTTTGATCGGGGGCTTCCATTTTTGGGTTTTAATTTGGGGGATTTTCGTTTGCCAGAGTGAGTGAATGGGTTTGGAGTGAGGACGAGAGATGGAAAAGGAAAAGATAAAGAAGGAAAAAGGAAAAATTAGGAGGAAAAAAAGTACGATAAGTACTTCACAGTGTAACTACGCGACGTCGTTTTAGGAGGAAAAAATAAATTGCGTGCCGTTCGTGGTAATTAATTGCCGCCCATAGAAACTAAAAACGGCATTTTCTAAAATAATGCCATTTTTGAGTAATTTTTACCGGCATTTTATAACTAATGCCGTTTGAAGATAATATTTTCCGGCATTGCTATTAATGCTGGGATTAACTAGTATTAGTGGCATTTTAACACATGCCGGAAAGAAAAATGTCGTTAATACCACATTTTCTTGTAGTGCGTGGAGTCCTGCCTTAGCTGGAACTCCACGTCCACCTTGCTTTAGCATGGAATTCTTATTCGTCATTAATCGTATTTATCACTGGCATTTTATGCTTATCTTACTGACATCTTTCCTTTATCCCGTAGGATTATGGTTTCTCAGAGTGGTATCTTTGATTGGAATAAGTATGTTCTGTGAATATTACTTATCTAGCCTTAGCTTTGTGTCAGAGTTGGTTTTTAGACCTTATGACATCTCCGTCTGGTGGGCGGGGCTGGCATACCCTAACTTTGTCGCAGGTGATACTTTCCAGGGGTGCATAGGCAAAGTTGACTTTTACTCCCCAGGTCCGTATTTCTTGCAGTGCTGAGCTCTTTAGGTCTATCCTACTTATCACATAGAATTAATAATGCGATTAAATAAATTAAGTGATCCTTATTATTTTCTATTTTCTTTTTCAAGACTAAAGTCTACGCTTACTCTTAATCGTCGTGGGGTGTTAACGGGATTAGAATCGAATCGAAAACTAATTAACCTCGGGACTTAATATTAATTTTTACTACTCAAGAGCCAAATTTATAAGCTCTTAAATCATGAAGGCTAAACTGTAATATACTAAAACCATTTCAAAACTTTCCAATGGCTGTTTTACAAAAAACAATGGGTTCGGATTTTCAGTGGGTTTCGGCCGGATTACGATCGGCGATGTCAGGTTCGATTATTTTTATACCGAAACACGAAACAATCAATACAGAACATAATATATATTTAGGGAGGTGAGTTCGGACTACCTCTCATCTGGCAAAACAATTTACGGAGTGATTTTGGCGGCGGTTTAGACAACAACAGAGCTCGACAAGTGAGGTGAGCCCCGGTTGATGGCTGCTCCGGTTGGGGGTGAACACGGTAGTGCGGTATTCCGGTGGTGGCTGTGCTCAGTGGAGGCGAGGTCTAATTGTGATCCGGTGGCCGGTTGGTGAGGAGAGGAGGAGGTGGTGATGGTAATGGAGGTGAAGTTTGGTGGTGTGAAGAGTTGGCTGCCTCCTCTCTCTCTCTTTGCCGTTTCTCTGTGTGGGAGTGTGAGTTGTGTTCAAAAAAAATAAAAAAAGGAGGAGAAGAGTTTATGAAGAAATCAGGTGGGGGGTAAGAGCATCTACAGCTTTCACCCATATTTTTCCTTAAATTTGAATCAAATTTTGGGTAAAAACCAATTTTGGGTAGACACATCTCTAACCATTAAACCCAAATTTTACACACCTCCCTCTTTCTCTCTCCCTAACTAGCCATTGAAAAAATGGGTCAAGGCAAAAGTTGTCTCAGATTTGGGCAAAAAAATGGATAAAACCCAAAATGGGGAAGGGTTTGGGTCAAAGATTGGAGAGAGATTTTTGTAGTTATAGCCCCATTTTTAAATTTGAGTCTTAAAATGGGTCAAGACTAGAGATGCTCTAATAAACCAAGAGTTAAAGAATAAGGGCCCCTTGGATGAGGTAAAAAATCGGAGGTAAAAAACATGAGAGGGGTAAGATAATAGTGGTATTAAGTTTGATGGGTTGGTCCACATCGATTTGATGTTTATGGAGGGGGATAAAATACTATGTTGTTTGGATGACGTATTAAAAAAGGGGAGAAAATTTGACTTTGTTTGGATGATTTATAGAATGAGGATAAGAAGGAGTGGATGATGGGAAAAGCTGTCAAATGGTTATTTTACAAATGGCGATTTCTGACAAGTTAGGTGATTTAATCCACACTGTTCAGTGATCTTCTACCATGGCTGACGGCACCATCTCCTTCGCAGATGGTCTGGGCAACAAAGCTTTGGACTCAAATGAAATTCGTAGGAAGCTCAAAGGAATTAGTGCTCCATTATTCGCAGAACCAAGTGCGATTTCACCAAATCTGGGTATCGAACCAGTAAACCCTAATCTCAAGAGGTCGATGTCTGACTTCTCAGCTAGCTCTCAACCCCGGTCACCACTACCAGGGAATCCTCCCAACACTTCTCCTACTGGGGTTGGAAGTCACAGCCCTAAATCAGGAACTGCAAGGAAACTACAGCAATTATTTGAAGAAGGTTTGATAATGGAAGCAGAGGAGAGAGCTCGGCATGATCAACAACAAGAGGTACAACCGCCCTCCCTAAACCCTAATGTCTCCAAACAAGAAGCTGGTTCAAATGGTGACATCCAGATCTCTGTACCAGGTACTTCGAACCCTAAACTCCTTTATATTGCTAGAGGGGTGCCATATATTCAAGGGGATCCTAATATGGGCTATCCAGCTGAAGCCCTCAAACCTCGTTATGCCCAACCATCACAAATCATACCACCAACCAAAGAAACTTCAAAACCTCCCCAACGTAATCTCTCACCTGTCTATGGCCCTCAAAATTCCCAACCTTCGAAGCCTCCATTCACAGCGGGTAAAGCCTCTCCTGCAAAAGATTGGGCAACACTATTTCATTCACAAGGTCCATCGAAATCAATGAAATTGGATTTTTATCCAGAGCTTCAAAAAGGGAAACAAGCCGTGGTCGAACTTGATGTCACTCACATTGATGAAGTCAGATGGAACTATTGTTTAGTTGGCCATTTTTTGGAAGGCCAAATGGAATTCGCACTAGTTAGATCCACGGCTTATAAACTCTGGGGAAAGGAAAAGGGATTAATTTCAGTCAAAACCAATGATGCTGGTTTTGTGTTCTTTGAATTCAGAGACGAAGAAACAAAAATGGCAGCATTGGATGGAGGCCCTTGGTTCTTCTCTAAGAAATACCTCATTCTAAAGAATTGCATAGGATGATGTCTCCAACCAAAGATAATCCATCCAAGATCCCAGCTTGGGTCAAGATTCACAAGCTTCCTCTTGAGTGCTGGACTGCTGATGGATTTAGTCGAATTGCAAGCACTATTGGGAAACCTATCCATCTGGATAAGGCTACGGATCAGCAAAAGAGGTTAGCCTATGCCTGAATCTATATAGAAATTGATGCGGGTGCTGAGTTGCCTGATGAAATTCAAGTAACAATGGAAGGGGAAAGCATTGTCGTACAAGTGGAATACCAATGGCTGCCTCCTATGTGCTCTGAGTGTAAGGTGTTTGGTCATTCTCACAATAGGTGTGGGAAATCCATTCACCACAAAACTTTCGCTCCAGCTGAGGAGTGGCAAAGAGTTGGTAAGGGGAAGCCCACCATTGGTAATGCAGGGGGGAGTTAAGCTCTGGATAAATGCACAATCCCTGCCCATACTGAGACCAACATTGCTCTCCCTAACATGGAATTCTGCTCTACGGATCTTAGCTTGGTGGACATGGAGGAAGAAATTGTTGCGGATATAGAAGTTGAGGCAAGCCAAGGTCCCAAAGATGGGGCTGCTTTCGAGAATCAATCAGATGCTGTAATCCCTCAACAAATTAACTCCCAGTTGGTGTCCTTTGTCTCAGTTGAGGGTGTTGGAGCCTTAAATGGCTATCTAACCCCAGCACCTAATATTAATGTGCAAGTTGGGGATGCCTCTCAGTCCTCCACAGCAAGCAAAAGGACAAGGAAAAAGGAGCGCCAAAAACAAGTGCTCCTCTTACGGCAAGGGAAGTAACTCCTTCCTTAATTATTTTGTTGGGCAGTGTTTAAGTACTTTCTATTATCTACCATCACAGACCTCTTTTGGTGTGCTAGGTCATTATTACAGTAGTTAAGTATCTCGTTTTGTCATTAATAAGTTTATGCTTAATACGGACATTCGCTTTGGTTTTTGGAATCTTCGGGGTTTAAATGATCCTATTAAACAAAGGGTAGCAAAAATTTTGTGAAAAACAACAATCTGTCCTTGTTCGGTTTGCTTGAGCATAAAATAAAGGAGCCTAGAGTTGGTAGGGTTTATTAACTTCATTTGTCCCAATTGGCATTTTGAGCACAACTTCGCACAAGCTCCATTAGGGAGAATTTTGGTGTGTTGGGATCCTTAAATTTTGTCCGTTAAGATTCTGGACCAGTCAAGTTAGTTTATACATTGTGAGATCCAGGCTCTGAATGATGACCAAATTTTTGTAACCCCTTTTGTCTATGGGTCCAATAATTACATTGAGAGGAAGGAGCTCTAGTCCAGTCTTCAGAACATTAGATGCCTTATACCCTGGGCTGTCCTTGGGGATTTTAATGCTATTAGAATTCCTAATGAAAAGGCTGGGGGGCTTAAGCATTGGCCTCCTCACATGGATGACCTCAATGATTGCTTATACAATACAGAGCTTGATGATCTTAGATATTCAGGTTGCTATTACACCTGGACTAATAGGCAAGAGGATCCTAACCATGTCTCCACCAAGCTTGATAGGGTCCTTGTCAATGAAAGCTGGATCAAATCACATAGCTGCTCCATAGCTCACTTTCCCACCCCCGGGATATCTGACCATTCTCCTGCCATTGTGTTTCTCACTCCTTCTCACAAACCATCCATTAAACCATTCAGATTTCTTGACTTTCTAGCAGATCACCCCCTCTTCCTAACCACTGTTCAATAAGTGTGGAGGAAGATCATTATTGGAAACCCTATGTTCTGT
Source organism: Rhododendron ovatum (assembly GCA_019656835.1). Classification (NCBI taxonomy): domain Eukaryota; kingdom Viridiplantae; phylum Streptophyta; class Magnoliopsida; order Ericales; family Ericaceae; genus Rhododendron; species Rhododendron ovatum. The sequence goes on along the minus strand of CM033791.1, from coordinate 22,295,145 downwards.
GTTGGTGAGAAACTTAAACTCCTCCAACATGAGTTGAAGAGTCTCAACACTAAGGAGTATAGTGCAATATCTGATGTTCACAGTTGCAAACTCTAGTTGGAAGTTCTTCAAAAGGAGTTAGGAGCCAATCCCAATAACTCTGATACTCAATCAAAGGAGAAGAGGTGTATAAGCAGTTCATTGGTTTGGCCAGAGCTGAGGAGACCTTAGCCAGACAAAAGTCTCATATTCAATGGCTCAAGCTTGGAGACCAGTGCACATCTTTCTTCTTTAAATCTGTTAGTGATAATAGAAATCAAAGTAAAATCACTAGTCTAGTTTTGAGTGATGGCTCCAATACCTAGGATATAGCAGTAATTAAGGACACCTTTGTCAATTTCTACTCCAATCTACTTGGTACAGCCCACTCCACTCCTTAAGAGGGCTCATCCAGAGTAAAACAGCTAATCAACAAGAAACTGACAGGTGAACAAAGTTTAGCTATGATCCACGAGGTCACTGATCTTGAAATTAAAGAAACTATGTTGTCACTCAACCCAACCAAAGCTCCTGGCCCTGAGGGGTATAATGCTGGGTTCTTTCAGAAGGCCTGGCCTGTAGTTGGTCATGAAATTACTGTAACTATTAAAACATTCTTTAACTCTGGCCAACTCCTAAAGAGAGCTAATTCCACGCTAGTAGCTCTTGTTCCCAAAATTCCCTACCCTTCTAAAGTTGGGGTCTTCAGACCCATTTCATGTTGTAACACCATATGCAGATGCATAGCTAGGATATTGGCTAAAAGAATCCAGGCAGTCCTTCCTAGCCTCATAGATCCTGTTCAGTCAGGCTTTGTTAAGGGTAGAAGAATAGCTGATAATATCTTCCTCACACAGGAATTGATGAAAGGGTATCACAAGTCTTCACCCTCCCCAAAATGTGCGATAAAGGTGGATATCATGAAAGCCTACGATAATGTTCGATGGGAATTTCTTTGGGATGTACTTGCATCCATGAATTTCCATCCCAAAATGATTAGGTGGCTTCAAGCTTGTGTCACCTCAGTCAACTTCTCGTTAAGCATAAATGGAGAGGTAACTGGGTTCATTCAGGGTAAGAAAGGCCTGAGGCAGAGTGATCCTCTCTCATCCTACCTCTTTGTCATAGTCATGGAAGTCCTCACCTGTCTCCTTAAGGAGAAGTCACTGCTCCCTAATTTCCACTTCCATTGGAAATTTGGACAAACTAAGTTAATCAATCTTTGCTTTGCAGATGATCTGATGATCTTCTGTAAAGGAGAAATTGACTCTATCAAGCACATACAGTCATCTCTTTGGGAATTTGAAGCCCTATTTGGCTTGTCACCAAGTCCTGGCAAGAATAACATATTCTTTTCTGGTGTGCATTCAAGTGCTAAAGCAACTATACTTCAGCTGCTTGGCTTCCAAGAAGGTACATTACCAGTAAAGTACCTTTGTGTTCCTCTTCTTTCCACTAAATTGAAGCATTCGGATTGAAAACCCATGATCAATAAAATTACTTAAATCTTGGGCAAATAGAGACCTAACATATGCAGGTAGAGTTCAACTTATCAAGTCTGCCCTCTTTTCCATGCAAACATATTGGTCCTCTCTGTTTATTCTGCCCAAGAAAGTGATCAAAGCAATGGAAGCCATACTTAGAGCCTTTCTATGGTTAGGACCTGATCTTAAAAAATCAGGTGCAAAAGTCTCGTGGGAGCATTTGTGCTCCCCCAAACATGAAGGGGGTCTTGGCTTCAAATCCATGCACGTTTGGAATAATGCTGCCATTACTAAACACATCTGGTTTCTCATATCTGGTGGAGAACAATCTATCTGTTGTCAGTGGGTTAAGTCATATTTACTCAAAGAAAGGAGCTTCTGGGATCTGAAAGTACCTAGTAGTCCCTCATGGGTCTGAAGGAAATTACTCAATCTTAGGCCTCTTGTCCGTCCTCACATTAAATCCATAGTTGCAGATGGTCACCACATATCGTTATGGTGTGATAATTGGCAATCCTCTGGGCCCTTTGGTGGAGGTATTTGGTCCTAGAATCATGTATGATTCAGGACTTCCACAAAACTCCATTGTCTTTCAAGTAATTAGGGACTCTCAATGGGCTTTTCCCATTGCTCAAACTTGGGAGCTCAATGAAATAAGGAGCCAATTATCTCCTCTTCTTCCTACTTATACAGTCTTTGAGGATCACATTAAATGGTCACTTACCCCAATTGCAGTTCATTATCTCCTCATTGTGGGATAACCTTAGGACTCATTATCCTAAGGTTCCATGGAACCATGTTGTTTGGTTCCCCGCTCATGTTCCTAAGTGTAGTATTATTTCTTGGCTTGCGATTCTTAATAGGCTTTACACTGAGGATAGATTGGTATTGTTTGGTACCAAGACCTCCTCTAATTGTAGCTTATGCCCTAGAAGTGAAAGTCATGACCATTTATTTTTCAATTGCCTTTTCACCTCACAAGTTTGGGCATTGGTTACTGTTAAGATCAATGTTAACTGGTCCCCCAGATCGTGGGCTGATTGGGTAACGCTTCTCTCATCTTTCAAAGGCAAATCACTTCGATCCATCATAATTAAGTTGGCTTTTACAACCTCTGTTTATCATATATGGATTGCGAGAAATTTTCAAAAATTCTAAAATATAGCATGTCCGGTGTCTGTTGTGGTGCATAAAATATGTTCGGTTATAAGGTTTAGATTGTTGTCCTTGGATAAACTTCCCCAAGGTCCACAAGATAGCTAGTTTATGACAGAATGGAAACTTCAACAAAGTTAAACTAGTTTTTTTTTTTTTTTTGCGAGTACAATATTAATGTATTTCATTTTCAGATTGGACAAGGAATTTGGGGAAGAGCTCGGTGTTCCAAAAGAGCTATTTTGAGCACAGGTGTAGGAAACAACTGTGGAGCAGAAGGGTCATGGCTGCAAGAAGTACAAGGTTGAGTTAGCAGGCATCTGGTTCAATGGAGTGTGTATCCCCGTGCATTATATCCCAAGCAGTGCAGATGAGAAAGGCAGTTGCAGCAGATCTATTTTTGTGCTGCTATTACTTCTAAATAGCAGGTATATATCTTACTCTCATGTGTGTAAGTGGCATGGCTACTGTCCAAGAGTTGAGGGCCTTCGTATATTGTTTGTTTCCCGGTGAGCTGTGTGTTCGAGCTCCATCCTTTCTTGGAGAGGAGGTAATAAATAGCAGGGGAATCATGTGAGAACAAATGGAGAGAGTAGGTGGAACCTGACCCTTCGATTCCGAGTGAAAAGAAGAGTGGGAGATGCGAGTCTTTCAAGGGTGTTGTGGTGTGAGCACCAAAATGCAAAAGGAATTGTTATTGTCATCTTTAGCGTTATGTTATTTTATCTCTATCTCTATATTAGTCTGCTATTGAAAATGTGGTTTCCTTATCATAGTTGCGATGTTGCATAATGGTTGTAACCTACAAAATTTTGCATGTCATGTTGGGTAATGGCTGTAACTAATGATTTAGTGAGGTATACAAGCTCTTCCATTTCATTTCATGTTCATTATTAGGAGTAATCTTACGTGGAATGTCAAGAATCAAAGGTCCAGGTGCAGCAATGTCCATTGGACGTCACTTGGGCAATTGATTGTAACTAAGGCAGTTTTCATTTAGTTGAGGCCTATCCTTGGGGGGTTGTCCCTTGGAATGTTTATGCTTTTCTAGGGGGCATGTCCGTAGCTGTCTGTTGCTTTTCTAAACCTATTTCTGCTGCTAGCTGCTGTGTGGCTGCTGCAGATTTGTGGTTGTCTTCTTCGGTAGTTGTTGTGTTGTTGCGGCTGATGTTTGGTGCAGTCAAGTTGGTGTTCAGTAGGTTTGGCATGTCTGGATGGTTCTATTCATAGGGGACTATCCTCGGGATTATCTTTTGTTTGTTGTATTCTATTTTGGTCTACCGGTTCAGTTGTGGATTTGGTGTAGTTATGTAATTTGTAGCTACCATCGTGTGGTGTGGCAATGGGCAGGAATCAAATCAGGCAAGAATCACTTCCAAGCTTCAAGTGTTCAAGTTTCAGTGAGCTCAAGGTCAAGTTCTTTTGAGAATTGTATGTCATATGGATGTTTTAGGTATGAGATGCTCTTAAGTCTTCCTTTTGAAGAGTGGAGATCTTTGGAATTTGTTAACGTATTGTTGGCACGTTGCTATGTGGAATCATTTTGTCATTTGTTTTCTTTTTCCTCTATATAGATGAACAGGAAACAATTGAATCACTCTATCTAGTCTATTAGCCGATTGACATAGGCACCCTCAATTTTATTTTCTTCTTGTTTTCTTTCTTTTTTGTTCCTCCTGGGGTATGCTCCTTGTAAGCTGTATATTCGGCTAGTCTTTTTTATTTTCAAGTTGGTTTACCCAAAACAAAAAGTATAAAAAAATAAATTAATTAAAAAATGTCTTCTAAAAAATTTATATTAAAAATGTTTTTTTAATTAATGGTTCGTATTTATTTATCAATTTTTTTGGAAAATGTTTTTGTTTTTAAAAGAAAGGACAAATTAGGGTAGGTTTGAATGGAAAGTATGATTTTGAGTAAAATGGAGAGTAGAAGTTGGTTGAATGGTGGATATGTGATTGAATAGTTGATAAATATTTTTTTTTAGTTGATAAATTTTGCTTGTAAATAGCAAGCAAACTCATTCAAAAATTTCAATTACAAAAACAAGTCTCATATTTCTTTTTTGTTGTATGGTTGGTCGTCTGCCTCCTCGTCACAATTGGGTTCAGGCTGAGGAGGCCTTGTTGATTTCAGTACTGAAATCAATGGTGGAGTCCCGATTTTGGACCACCGGGAATGGACACTTTTGTCCAAGTTACGTGAGATACTTGAAACGTTGCATGGATAGGAATTTTCCCAACGCTGCCATTGAGGAATGGCATATTGAAGCGAAGGTAAAGAAGTGGCGCCGTACTTGCTTCGTCGTTGTGGACCTAATTGATCGTCCCGGTTTGAATGAGACGCAAGTGAAAACATGGTGGTGGCTGAAGACGATGTTTGGACTGCATTCCTCCAAGTTAGCCTTAATAAAGTGTTATAATTTTTTAAGGTCAAAATATATTTTGTTCTCAATTTTTTTCATTTTGACTTAGGTTAATCCACAAGCTAAGGCAGCAGGACATGTTCAATTTCCACTGTTTGATGATTGGCGTGTTTGCTTCATTCCCCCTCCCGAGGAGCCCGAGGAGTAGGTCAAGATGGCGAAAGAATAAATAGCATTACCCATGGATGTTGAGTCATTTGTTGTCTCTATTCATGACGTTAGAACGTAATGTTGGAATGTCTTCATTTAAAATAATGTTACAACTTGTCTCCGTTCATAACGTGTTAATTTTACATAATCTTGAACATACAACTTCATTCGGAATCGAGAACAAGTACCAACAATATACAACCTACGAAATCTAAAAAAAAAATACAACAAACGTCTTGCACCTATTGATTTGATGTTCAACTCCCAATGCACTTGTGGATGTAGATCTTTTGCCTTGCAACTTTGTGAGCTTGTGTCTCTCCATATGAAACTTTAGCAATGCTTCTTTGGCTCCATCGAATGTCTTGTTGTGGGCAGCATGATGGAAAAAGGCGGATCGATGAGCTCGCTTTTGGCAGACGAGCGCTCAATTCAGAGTCGCCACTTGGGTTTGAAGGTCTGACACCCAAGAAATCAAACTTGAAACGCTCGCTGAGCTGTTTGATTTGAAAAAGGTGAAGGCACTAGTCTGTCATAACCATATCTGGGTTCGGGAGCTAGGTTAAGAGATGGGAAGGGTTTTAAGGCACATCGGTCTCTACTTAGGCATTTGCGAAAACGTTTGCGATTCTATTTGATTAATCAATTCTTTTTAGCCATTTCCGGGGGGGGGGGGGGGGGTGGGTTGGTTTAATGGGGATTAAAATTGTAACACGATTTGCAAGGTGTGATTGCATAGCATAGATGCGAAAGCAGTAAATAGGATAAAACTAGGTTTGTTCAGCAGAGCAAACCTAGCGCACTGTCCCAAATTTGACGTGCTCAAGAAGGAACTTATATGCACTGACCAAAGCCATGCACGCAGTTCCAACCTACTTGCGCCAATATGCACACATGTGCACGGATGTTCCTTTCTTATAGGCTCTGTTTTTATCCTCCTCTGGGCTCTAGAAGGACCAATGCACACCCAGGACAAATCAAGCAGTTGATAAGCAGTTCTAATATACAGTTTAAAGGCTGAAAAATCCCACAAATTAACAAAACACCTCATAAATAGTGGGGGACAAAACAACGGCCTAAGGCCAAGTTACCCATGCAAGGTCACTCACTGGTCAGAGACAGACTGGGGCGCGCGTATGGCACCTCGGCGCGTGCGTGTCTATTATTCAACAAGTCTTTGGCTTACATGTTTCTGGGTTCTAGAACATATCCAGAATGACACCAAGGGCACTACACAGCAACAGATATGCATATTGAAATACAACTAACAGTTCTAACAAAGGAAAGCAGTAAACTGGTTGTTAGCATGCTTAACAGTGTTCTATATACAAGGAAAAACATAAAACAGCAAGGCACCAATCCCACACAGATCCGCGTGAGCAGCCACATAGTGGCACGCGCGTACAACTGATCGCGCGCGCATGTCCTTGCCACTACCGTTTTTGAAACTTTGCCAGTTTTAGGGCCAGGACTGGTATTGATTACCAGCTTTGGCCCTACCAGCCTCCCTCAGGGATCAGAACAGGAAAACAGTAGGTATGCTATACCTAGATTGAGTTTAAAAGAGATTGAACTTTAAGGTTTGAGGCTTGATTGAGGTGTTTGAACAAGTTATGTCTTGAAAATGTATTTCCTTTTTGGAAAGAAGAAACAAGATTGGTGTAACCCTTTGAAGTTTGTATCTCTTTTTTTTTGGAAACCCAAGGTGTATGGATTTTTCTAACCTTTCAAATTTTGTAACCCTTAGGAAAAAGAACCATGGGGGGGTATATATAGGAGAGAAGTGGTAGGTATGGAGTTGCAAAGAGAGGAGCTCAGTCAGTTCACGAGGTTGGTTGAGGTTGCTTGGTGGTTAAGCTTACCAACCCATAAAGGTGATGGGGGCAAGCTTAACCGGCGCACGCGTGTTGCGCCCTGGCGCGCGCGGGTCAATGGTCAAGCTTTGACTATTGACCACACCTGGTAGCTTGACCCGCGCGCGCATGTTTGGGAGCAGGGCGCACATGTAGGTGGACCACCTACTCACGCATTGGTCAACGGTCAAGCTTTGACCATTGACCAACACCTGTCAAGTTGATCTACATGTGCAGGCACTCAACTAACACGTGCCAGTAGGGTTTTTTGCTTTCAAAGTGGCTTTGGCCAGATTAGGTTCAAAGGTTTTGCAAACACTCAAAGCTCAAACACTCGACATTCCCGGGGTGTTCTTGATCCGTTTCATCATTGGGGAATCAAAAATCGAAAGTAAACTAATCTGAAAGCCCATAATGTGGTGTCTACAGCACTCTTTGATGGCACTTGAAGCACCATCGACTTGGTACAAGTAACGTCAAAGATTTCTAGATACCCCTCAAAGCAATCCAGAACAAAACATACTAGCAAAGTAGATTTGTAAACTTAAAAAACCTGATTGGTGGAATGGATAGGCGGTCCATTGCCGATGATGGAAGTAGAAGTGGATGAGTGAATTACCGCTTGTTGATCAAATTTGGACAGGACGGGCTGTCGCTGTAGATTTGGACGAGGTAGGTTGTCATTGCTGGGGATCAAGCTATCCTCGGCATAAAGCATTGCAACAAACACAGGTAGGTAGTGTCAAGCAGGTTGAATTCCATCCGTTAGGAAACAGAGCCAATCTCCTTATCAAAGACCATCCAAGACAAAGCAATAAGGCTACTGGAAGATGCACTTGAAGCTAGACTAATGTAAGGTAGTCGTTTGGGGCAGGCCGAGGCGAACTCTCCTGGGGAACGATTAGTCGTGGACAGGTGGACCATCGCTGAATGACTGAGATGGACAATATGGCAGACCATCACGAATGATATGGCTGACCATCGCTGAATGAATGAGATGGACGATATGGCTGACTATTGCTGATGATATGGCTGACCATCGTTGAATGACTGAGATGGACGATATGGCTCCGTCGCTGATGATATGGCTGACCATCACTGAATGACTAAGATGGACGATATGGCTGACCTTCATTGATGATATGGCTGACCATCGTTAAATGAATGAGATGGACGATGTGGCTGATCGTCGTTGATGATATGGCTGACCATCACTGAATGAAGATGGACGATATGGCTGATCGTCGTTGATGATATGGCTGACCATCACTGAATGGAGATAGACGATATGGCTGATCGTCGTTGAGTTGGACAGGAGCAACTGTCGTTGATTTGTTCTGCAGAAGATTTTATCGCATCCTGCTATGAGAACAAGGCCGTAGAAGATTTTCAATCACATCCATCGACAAACAAATAGAGGATTAGGGAGATTTCCATTGCCTTCGCTAAACAAACGATAACGATACCACAGGAGATTTTTCAATCGCATCCATCGGCAAACAAATACATGATGCAACCATTCAGGCATAAACTCCCACAAACTGGCCACCTTCCTGTTTTCAACAGTTGATATACAGAATATGCAAAACTGGAAAAATGTCACAAAATGGACATAAGAAGCAGATAAAGACACGTATAAGCCCGGACTGAAACTGACACCTCCGTGCAGTCAAATTAGATCCACATGACCTGCATGGCATGACAAACTTGGCAAAAGCCCCTTGAATGACATTCAAGGCAGTAGTTGACTGCTATTGATTGTTGCTCGAATTGAAGCAACGCGCGCAGGTTTGAGACCAACGCGCATCATATTGAACGAGCGCCCATGAGTATCGAACTAGCGCGTGTGACTACAAAGCTGTTGTAGCTGCTCAAACTAGACTTCGCTAAACATAGAACAAACTGTGAGCCGTTAGGCCTCGCAAGAATTTCGTTCTGTTTTTTATGCTTAAAATATTTTAAGACTTTTGCTCAACTTTGAAATTGAAGAAGCAGTTTGAAATAAGATTGAAAGATGAAAGGTTTCCCCCCCCCCCCCCTCCTTCCCCTTCTGCACTGATGAAGCTTGTCTTCTTCTCGACCAGGGCGATGTACCAAAGCCTTAGATCAAATTGATAGATTGTGACCAAGTCTCAAAGAGAGACTCCCTACATATCCCATTCTAGGGAATCAGGTCAAAACACAGTTCAGGCTAAGGTTCGCTCATGTATTTTACCTCACCTTTTATGCTCTAACTTTTGCCTAGAATCACTCATTCGGGTCTTCAGTCTAGCGAGCTTTTGAATATTGCCTATTTACTTTTGCCTAGACTGCCTTCATAGGTTTCTAGTCTAGCAAGCTGCTCTAACTTTTGCTTGGAACTGCCCACCTTTGGGGTTTTCAGCCCAACGAGCTTCTCTCAAGGAAAAGGTAGCTTTTGAATTGATCCAGGCTGACCAAGGAATTGAATTGTTGCTGTCAAGGTCGATGATCTTTGGCTGCAGCCCCAAATAAAACGGCTTTGATAATGAAGGATCCAAAGGGCTTCGGCTGAAAGTGTCTCGCTTTAGGCCATTCTTATGCCTTCTGATTTGTACTTAGCAGAATGCCACTGTTGCTTTGAACATAGTATGAGGCCTGGAGCCTTCTAAGCTTCTGCTTTTTGGCTTGGCATCCAGTAGCAAGGGGGATTTGATGTTCCTTTATCTCAGGATCATCGCCAGGCATTTCTTTTGAGAGACCATGCCAAGATGTCGATAAACTCTTCGAGCCTGTCTGACCCGGCGCAATGCTCCTCTGGGGATAGTGTTGAACCAATTTGAACCATTCGGAGGTCTACCTCATCTTTCAAGTTTATTTGAAAACTAATATTTCAATTAATAGGCTAAGCATGCCTTTCGTCTTCCCTTTCATCACGGGAACACATTTCCTTAGGGAAGATCCCATTGAAATATATCCCTTCGTCGTCAGGGCCGACACAGTTTATTCAAAAGCCAGCGAAGTACTAAAAAGCAAGATAATGCATTCAAAAGAAAGCCCTCGGGGTTGCCAAGCACAGCAAAAGACTCAAATTGACAATAGAAGCTACGACATGGAGGGCCAAGAGGCACAAACTCTGACTCAAAGCTAGACTTAGACGACTTGACAGACACTGTGTCAGACTCAGACTCAAAGTGTCGATGCAAAATAGATGCGACTTGAGAATGCAACCTTTATAGTTACTCTTGACTTCCTTACAGAGAGGTGGGATCTAGAGAACATCAGGCCCAAATAACAGCACCTTGGCTTCCTCGGCTTCTTCGACCAAACCTACTCGGTGCTCCCATGAACAATGGACCTCAGCCCGTCAGTCCGCTCCTTTGTAAGCTCCTCATTACTGTCAATCCAAGTGTCGACAGTGAAGACCTCAATTGCCCAACCTACAGCCATCATGTTAATCTCGAGTTCGAACGAGATGGATACGATTGGTTTGGGTTGGCTTTCTAGGACGATATAGTGGCTATGGTTGAATATGGTGGAGCTAGGGTTGATTTGAGTGGAGGTGATAGATATCTGACCAACCAGAAGGTCAGAATGTTATTGAGGAAAGGAGTTGGAAATGACATTAGGTTTTGGTGGAACTTGAACCGTGCCATTGTCAATGAGGTCTTGTATCTCGTGTCGCAGGCGGAAGCGAACATCGGTGAGATGGCCAAGCATTTGATGGAAAGCACAATAGGCGTTCGGATTGTAGGACACCGGGAATATTCGAGGTGGAGGAATTGGAAGGAGTGGCTCGAGGAAGCCAGCTTCGAGGAGGTTCTCATATAAACCAAGGACAAAGGTGCGGAGAAGCTCCTCGGTTGGTTTTGGCGGGTTTTGCGACTGGGACGAAGGTTGGCGGAACCTTTGCTTGATTTGCAGTTGCATTGAGTTATGCCATCAAAAGAAAGCACTCATTGCCTTTGAGGTTGATTTCATCACCGTGCATGTCTTCCATTTCGGCATTGGCTTTGAAGAAGGATCCAACATTCCCCTTCGGGTAAGTTCCTCATGAAATTTAGCCAGATCATGGGCGGTTGAGAGGAGTTGATAGAAGTGAATATTAATTTGCCCATGTGTAAATTCTTGATCATGGGCAGTTAGGAGAATAATGGGCCATGTCTTTCTCCTCCACTTCCTATTTCCATGGGTAGTTGACAAATAATGGACCATGTCATCCCTTTTTCCGTGGGTAGCAAAACTCCCAGCCATTTAACTCGGTCAAATGGCTTTCACCAGGCCACAACTTCTTCCTTTCTTTCCATTTTTCATGGGCCACTTGGGTAATGGGCCACTTAATCAAATTAAATGGCCTTCTAATATATTTAGCCCATATCAACATTTGGGCCAACCGGATTCTTCTACAAATAGGCCCAAAACTTTTTAAACTTGAGCCCGAATCAAACTGAAATTAATTGGGCCCAGTCAACATGGGTTTGGCCCAATTAATTTGTTCCAATACATCTCTATTTTTTGGCCCAATTTAATTAAAAGATAATTAAACGGCCTTCCAACGCTTGTCCGGGACTTGGTGCCAAAAACGGGTGTAAACAGGAAGATATAATGTTGAAAGTCAACATTTGATGCTGTACGGTTTCATCCAATCACTCTCAGATTGTACAGCGGTTGTTCACGCTAATGAATAATCACAGTGTTTTGTGTGCTGCTACTAGATATTAGCTTCTTGTTGAGGATAATATAGTGTTGAAAGTCAACATTTGATGTTGTACGGTTTCATCCAATCACTCTCAGATTGTACAGCGGTTATTCACGCTAATGAATAAATTATGCACCATAACTTATTCATTGAAAATTACAAGTTGTTCACACTAATGAATAAGGATGAACCAATGAGCTCTTAACTCAATTGGTACAACTCCCTCAATGGAGGCATAGTTCGAGCCCGCGATGGGCGATTTGACGTTCAGGGCTATAGATAACTTCTGAACCCCCTGTGAACTAACCCTCTTCAACTCCCCGCTGATGTATACAATATTGACAAAAGAAAGAAAGAATGGGGATGCAGAACTTCTCAATTAGTGTGAACAACATACAATTTTGCCACAACTTGTTAACCAAAAAATTAGTGGAAATAAGGACAAGTGCACGCTAACGATTAAAGTTGTGCAACACAACTTAATTACAAGTTGTTCACACTAACGATTAAGTTGTGAATGGGTATGTTTGACCTCATTTTTTAATTTCAAAACAATTAATCCAATCATTAGTGCAATTACCAATTTGCCCTTAATAGTACACATACAATAAAGTGGGAAGGGGCAAATGGGTAAATTTATCCAACACACCCCATTTTCCGGTCAAAGGGGGAAAATGGAAAAAGATGGGGGTGAAAAAGTTAACTATTAGCGTGAACGAATTTTAGAAAATTTGCACAACTTGCAAATTAGCGTAAACGGCATCGACTCATCACAGTAGTCGTCTGTGTCCTTATCACTGCAATTAGGATCACAATTAATTAATATCACTAATCCTCATCAGCAACAATTAAGACTGAGGTAGCTTTGACTTTCATGAGTTATGCCTCTGCAGTTGGCATAGACTTACAAGGCTAACCCGTTTGACCCAAATCGAGACGGTAAGCAAATACTACAATAAAACTAGACTGACAAACGCGGTTACCAAACGGCCCCTTAAGAGGAAACAAAGATAAAACATAGTAGTGGTAAGAATTATAATTCTGCAGAACTTTTTTTAGCATGACCTCATTTTCTTTTTCACATATTTTTTACCTACACCAATTCAAGATAAATACACCATGTCAACAAAATGGGAGAGGCTCATCTCGAGTCTCATACTGGACGGTTTTGATGCGTCCCTTTCCAGGCCCTTTTCGCCTTTCCAGTTCACTTTAATGATCTATTTTTTTTGGAAGGATCACTTTAATGATCGAAAACCTTCATATTTCAGAGGGGGTCAAGAGCAAAGGGGACTGGAGATTGAAGAACCTCCTCCATATCTCAAAGGGACTCAAATTAGCAAGATTTCCTACAAAAAAACAAAAAGGTCTTGCTCTGAAACAAGCAGAAGAAGCAAGGGCAGAAATATATAAACCACCAATTCTTATCTTACTCGAATAGGTGATATAATCAAGTCCCTTTCTCCTACGACGATCTAAACACTCAGAGGTTAAACAGTTGACTGTAGTTTCGTGAATTTCTAGTCCAAGTATGCAGATTTGCAAACCATAAATCATATGAGCAACCTGGTTTTCCCAACAAATCAAAAGTCTTAGGCAATACCCGCAGCAGAGAGGTACACAAGATAACTAATAAAAATTCAATCCAACACAACACAACGTCTTCAAACCCTTGAAATGCAATGTGTCATGCTTTCAAATTCTTTTTGGCATTATCTTAATCATCGGATGCATGAATCATTATAGATAAACATGAAACAATGCAAGTCAATTTGATAAGGTAAGGTGAGACATTACGTAAATATAATAACACATCAAATTTTATGAAGGCGGCAAAGAATATTAGAGTGTGAATTTAACCGGAGAATTCGCTGCAGTATCCGCCACCACAAGTGTCTCTCTCAACTTCTATAGTAAGTTTCAATGAACCTCAAGTACCATGTGTGCAACTCAATTGGCCCAGTTGGTCTTCATCTCGATGAAATCAATTCCAAGCATCATAGACAAAATGAACCAAGGACACTTTCCACGTAAACGAGTATAGAGATACAGAAAAGAGACAGATCAGTTGAGAAGTCAAATGAATGCTTTAAAGTCGGCACTATACCCCTCAGTGGAGAGTCATAAGGAAATAAATAACCAGTTTGAAATTGTCTTCCATTCATTGATGGTAGAGAGTCTTCATCTTTAGGAATAAAGGACATTCCGACATCATACCACAGACGTTAGATGGTAGGCTTCCAAACAACTCTGGTCCTATTTTATTTTCTTTAGCTTTGGTACTAAGTCAATTTTTATTTTCATCTGTGACTATTAATTAAGACTCTAGTTTTGTAGAAACACAAATCTGAACCAATTTCCTTTAATATGCTGCATAGTATTCATCACAAAGGCCCATAAAAAAATACATTCATTACAAAGAGGCTAATGTATAACTATTCCACCTATCAGGGGCAACCACAGCAAATATTAATATGCACATATGAACCCATCATGGAGTACAAACTCTTGTATAGTCATATATTTTGTTTAACACAGCATAGTCACTACACTTCATGAATTACTCTTTGTCTGGTTCAGACTTCAGAGGACGTTTAGTTTTTCCACAAACAAAAAACCCATAATATGTTTACGCTCTTTCGGGCCACATTTTACACTACCAGCTGTCAGATTTCCTCAATAAACTATCTTCCAGTATACACAACAACAGTTCATCAAGGAGTTCTTTATCAAGTGATTTAAATTATACCCACATACAGGTGGTATTTAACTTAGCTCCCCCGACTTTGAGTCTACCAACGAATTTCATAACTAGTTAATTAAAAATGAGGCTGAAAAGATAATTTGAAACCTTAAATCACGTTTTCTAGATACGACTTCATCAAAATACTCATATTTGCGAATGTAAACCAACTTGATAAACATTGTTCCGCTTATTTCCTAATAGCTGAAGGTTTTTGGGCCAAGTGATGATTTCCTATGGCATAAACCACAGGTTGGAGGTAACTCTTGAGTCCAAGTCTTTTCAAAACATCTGTTATGGATTTGATTATGCTTCTCTCTATGGACGGATATTGCATCTCCGCTCTACTTTTAGAGGTGGTATTGGATAGCCTGAAATCTATGAAGCCTCATTTCCTACTTTTGAGACAAGTAGTGATCTAACATAGATATTAGTTGTGAGCATCGATTTGGACTGCATTTGGTCCAAATCAAGGTGGCAGCCTTACATTGGTACTGGTCAATACTGGGGCCTACTTTAATCATCTTCTGAGAGCAGGAAATACATTAGTCTTTCGGCTCTAGGCACGTGTAGTTGAAATGTGCCCATTGGATGGAATTACGAATGAACAAATTTACCTTAAAAAATGGACGAATCACAATGTAGCAAATGTGGTATGGGGTCAGCACCTTGATATCAGGTTCAAGTCAGATATATACCCTTATTCATTGCCTTGGTAAATATTTGGTTCAGTGTTTTATTTGATGATTGCGGTCAAGAAAGGATATCAATGTTTGTGTAGCACCTACTACATTTTTGTAGTTATACTTTGGTACAAAAGAAAAGACATATACACTCAACACGACAAACCTTTGCCGCAGAACAGAAAAAAAAAACAACTAACCCTTAAACCTTTTCATGATGGCCATTTTCGAGTCCTGTTGTTCATGGTTTCAAGCACGCTCACCACAATTCTAGTATTAGGAAATATACTAACTTAAAAAGTATCGTTGTTACTTGTAACTTGTGAGAAGTAGGTCACGCATAAAGTAAGAGAAAGACTTGCATACATCATGACAACCATTTAACCATACAGAATAACTCTACGAATTACATTTCTCATCAGCTACGTAGTCACGCATATGTCACACAACAGGAAGTAGTGACCATTATGAATGAAAGTTAACATAAAAGGTGCAACGTGAATCAAAGTCTATTAAACCGCCCACACCCGCCCCCCCCCCCCCCCCCCCCACACCCACCCCTTAAATTGGGGTTCATGTCCCACATAAAAGTTTGATGGTTTCCAAAGAATTTCATCAAACCAGCTCCAGTAGCATGTATGTTTGCTTATACATTCACAGACTATACATAATCGTTCGCAAGCTCGTAGTCATTGTTTTACAAAATGCTAGTCACCGGATTTTTATTAATATGCTCACGGAATACATTTGCAGTTCATAAAACCTAACCAGGCAATTACAAGTTTCGAGATTGATTTTCATTTCAAGCAGAAATAACAATCTTCTCTTTAGTCCATTAAAATGAGGGATGGAGCACAAGAAAACAGCAAAGTAAATATCTCACAATTTGTATTAAGTTTGACCACCCAATGCCACTGGTCCTGTCTCTACGATTCCTTCTGGTCGTCGTTTTCGTTTAGGGTTCGAAATTTCTCCTTGAACGAGTCTTGCCTCTGTAACCACATCATGTGCCCCTGCACCATCACGCGTCAATATCAAGTGTGCGTATATCTATCTAGCTATCTTTTATATATATATATATATTATATATATTATATATAGATTATATATATATATATATATATATATATAGAGAGAGAGAGAGAGAGAGAGAGAGAGAGAGAGTTAACCTGGAGAGCCGCAGCCCAAGCAATTAGGAAAGAGGCGAACAAGAACTTCTTGTCCTTGAGAAGCTTCTTGGCGTCGAACTTGTTCGCATTCATGGTTTTCCCACTCCCAAACATACAAAAAAAAACCCTCGATAAACCCTAACCCTAGAACTTTGCAGATTTTGATCCTTTTTTGGGCACTTTACCCCTTTTTTTTTCTACTCAAGTTTTTGCTAGAAAACATTTATACAAAAAAAAAAAAAACCCATCAGATTTGGATTAAGACAAGGGCTTTGGTATTGGAGAATGCATACCCAACTAAAACTTGAGACCTAAATTTGAATAAAAAAATAGGTCAGGCCGGAGATGCACATCTCCAAACCAAAATTTCATTTTGATGGATCAAAATATCAGTATTTATTTTATAAAGTAAATTTAAAGAATACTATCATTCTCTCGTACTCTAATCATATTTCTCTATCTCTATTTTGAGTTTTCAAATAACACATTCATAACTCAATTTTCCCTCATTTTTCCTCTGAATTTTGAAATATCAATCTTTTCACATTTTACCAAATAAATTCAAGATTGGTCTAATTTTAAAGATATTGGTAATATCTTTTTAATGGTAGTACTAATTTTATATATATTGAATCATAACACTGAAAATTATGGATCATTTATTATGCAAATATTTATGAAGTGAGAACTTTCTTCAGATTTTAGAGATTGTCTTTCATTTTGAAGAATGCAGATAAAGCATGCTGGGAGTGCTCAATTCTTTCTCTTGAAGTTTTGAAAAATGTTTATTGAAGAAATAAAGGCTTGCCTGGTTAGAAACTTAGAGATGCTTTCACCGACTGGATATGTCCAAAATCCTCTAGTGAAATATTACTAGTACTAGCTAATCCAACAATCTGGTCTACGACGTTTATCGAGTGAGTTCTTTGTCTTTTTTCTGTCTTTTTTATCATCAAGTTCTTTAATTGAATCTCGAAATAAAACAAGCCGGAAGAAAAGGCAATAAAATAGCATTGCATTATTAGGATGAAAAAACTCTATGCACTAGGGATCGTCATTAAAAGATAAAAATTATGTGTTGAAGTTATTTTAAGAGTAACTTATATTTTGGCTGTACCAATCAATATTTCTTATGTTTTGATTCTAACTTTATCTATAGTTTTTTAGGTAAAATATTTACTTGTAAAGGTTTACATTTCATCTATTTTCCCGTGTTTGGTTAATGTTGGAATTTGGGGTCGGTCCGGGACCAAATCAGGTCGCCCATGTGGGCATGACCCGGAGACCCAGATATTAAAGAGTCCTATCTCATCTTGGTGATAAGATAGGAGAAGTTGAAGTAATTCTAATCTTTTAGGATTAGAAGACTTCTAAAGCATCTAGGATGCTCTCTTTTTATTTTTCCTGCAAAATGTTCATAAAGAACATACACAAGAATATAGGACATAATATATACCAGAGGTATACAAAAGAATAGAGTTTTGGAAAACTCTATCTCTTCGATAGTTCTCTCTCTACCATTAAAGAGCAATCCAAGCATTTGCACTGTGGAATAGATGGTGATACTCGATCCTCGTAGTATCACTCCATCGCTGGAATTTATTGCTGATTTGGTACGTGATCGAGAGTTCGTAATCCATCCACACCAAGGTCCGGTTTGGTTAAAGTTCGCAAGGTAACCCGAACCACCCGCTTCCGCACTATGGTTATATTTTTTCTAACAGTTACAAACTCCAAAGCTTTGACGAAAACATTTACAAGCCATGTTTTAACAATTTAGAGTGTTTGAGTCAGCTTACGGGTACTTCAACTAACATTTACAAGTCATTAGTGAAAGGAAAAGACAGAAGCCAGATGACACTTTTTTTTCTTCCTTTTGACACTTGACATTCCCACTCTAACCTGGCCCATGGCTATGCTTGGAGGGAATTAATTTACACAATGAAAGGAAAATACTAGGAACCAAAGAAACTTATGTTGATCCAAAATGTACGTCATTCGTTTCCTTCTTAAATCTCTTTCACAAATTCATGATCCAAAATGAACCAAAAAGCGGATCCAAACCAGCCGCTCAAGCTGGAGCATGAAGAAGCCCTTCTCCACGGGGACAACTACCTATGTTGCTAAATATGATTCAAGACCTAAAAATCTCTCTCCCCCTGGAAACCAGTAATACTTTCAAGAAAATAAAGATCTACTGCAGTAACAGAAAATGGAATTGCAAAAGTTAGAAAAACACTGATCCACAAGATACAAAGTACTCTTAAAAAAAACAAGATACGAAGTAGCTTTCAGACAAAACAAGGAAGAAGAATGAGAGTTCATGAATTGCTTGTTTTGCAACAGATCATGCACTTGTCTTTAAACTTCCTAATTAAACAAACTAACGTCAAGTCATCGATGAATGATTAACCCACGACAAAGAGACACAGAGATGTTATCAAGAAAGCAAACTACCAGATAAGTAGAGAGAAAGCTTGTCTCTTATAACAGAAGCAGTCTTGTCACTTGATTGACAAACCTGTTCCCGGTAACCAGAATTGTGATGATCAGAAACGGGCATCTCGCGTTGCACCTTATTGTCTAAATCAATAACTATGTTGTGCAACAAACAGCAAACGAGAATAATCCTTGGTAACCTATTCTTATCAGGCCTCCACATAACACCATTTATAATCCTCCATGTTTCCTTCAACCTAGCCAACGCCCTTTGTGCAGCCAGCTGAGTGGCAGAAATCCGTTTATTGAACTCCACCTGAGACTCAGAAAGCCTACATCCTTGGTACGGTGTTAGAAGCCATTCCAATAAGGGAAACCCTACATCCCCGATAACATACTCCCTCAATTCAGTTTCTTCTGGCACTTCTATTTTCTTTCCGTTTAGTCTTTTTCCTTCTTCACATAGTCTGAAAAAACTTGAGCTTTTCAGCACAACAGAGTCGCACAAACTTCCTGGCCACCCGTGACAATGTCAAGGAATCTCATATCAGGGTCCACAATAGCCTGGACGATCATGCTGTGATTCTTCTCCTTGTCATGCCAGACGTTGCTCGCTCGATCGGTCGTGGACAGGCACATCATGATGTGGGTTGTATCGATCACACCGCAACAATTAGGGAGGCCTCCAATTTTCTCAAACTTCAATTTGATCTCTTCCATCGCGGAGGGCCACCTTAGGTGATGGAGCCCTCTTTGTTCCATGGCTTCAACAAAACGCCAGGTTATTTGGGCGACGGTGGTTTGGTTTAGCCCGAGTAAATTGCCCACGGATGATAAAGATTCTCCTGAACTCAGCCTTCTTAAAGCAACAGCAACTCGATCATTCGGGGACAAAAGCTTTCCATTGAGATCGATGAAGTTTGCTGGCTTAGCCATCATCTCTTCCTTCACAAGTGAACAGATGTAGCTAAATGTCCTTCTTGAAATCTTGAGAAAAGATTCAAATTTAGGGGGATCCTGTGATTGGGATGACAGCCCTGAAAGCCCAAAAACAAAAAAGGGAATTCAACATTCCAGTCAAAATACCTGGTGGAAAACAAATATATAGCAAACCATAATGCATGGATGTTTTCAAAAAGCAGGCGAAGATTAGCCCTGAAAATGGTGCTATGCAGACCAATAGACCATATTAGTGTCATAAGTCATAGTAAAATTTGAAAATTTCCCGGACATGACGAACCATATGTTCAAAAAGCCAACTAGGAATCAGGTAACTTCAACAGCTCTTTTGGACCCGACTAGATAGAACATGCATATTGCATCCTTTGACTGTCTTTTATGTGGAGAGCCGGGTATCCTATTATGTGGATGTGTAATTTGACTCGTTCATTTCTCAGCGCTTCTATCTGTTCTCGTTGTGCATTGTATACTTTCCGGCTACATTTATTTTTTGTAGGGTGGCTTCAGGAGCAAGGGTCAGAAGAGATTGATATTTAGAGTTTCCATTGAGCTAGTTGTTTTATTAATAGTTACAATTGTAAACAATATTTCTTTCAAGTATGTGAATAAACGAAAAAATTATTTTTACTTTTATTTAGCGGTGCTTTATGTAGCATGGATACGGACACGGGACACAAAATTTCTTCAAAAATAGGGACACGGCAAAAATAAAAAATAATATTTATTTTATGCCAGTGGAAATATGGTTAGATGTATAAGCATGAAGCTTCAATATATATAAAAGTATCACATATACATCATATTACACTTTTAACCAAAAATATATAAAGAAACACATTTACGCTCCAAAAAATTTTAAAATTACACATTTAACCCCTGTAATGTCCCCATACATGTCTCTGCCGTGTCCCTCTAAAAAAATTTAATTAAATTTATTGGAGATGCCATGTGGCATGTCCAATATATATTTTGTCTTGTCCGCCGTGTGTCCCCGTGTCAAACACGGGGGCACGCCAACCTCTAGGAGTGTCAGTGTTTCATAGGCGGTGCTTGAGGATCCAGGTCTTTACAAATGGGGACCTGAATATAAAGCCCCTGCATTGTACTGCATTCATGGCTTACAGACATCAGTATCCTTTGTTAACAACCTAACCTACTAGGTTTTTACATATTTTATACGTAGTTTATTCGTTTATACTATTAAAGTGCATCAACCACCTAATATGCTTGCATGTCTTTTCTTTTTTTAACAATGAACACATTAAGTCGATGGACAACATCCTTCACAATCTCCCTCCTCGCCGAGTGAAAGCAAAGCGATTGTCACTTTGAAGAATAGAGAATTCTATTTTCAACGAATAGCCATATATTTAAGTATGTCAGCAAGAAAACTAGCATTTTAAACCGGAGGTTGATTGAGAAGGCCAAAAAATATGTGGCAATCCTGTACCAAAAAGCTTGGACATCGCACACTTAAAAGAAGGTGGCGTGTCCGTGTCTGACACATGTCGGATGCTGACTCTCCTCGAACATGTGTCAGGTACTCTTTTTTCAGCGTACATAAATAGAAAATAAAAATCTTAATTCGGACATGTTTCTGACACTCTTTCTGCAATGTGTCCGACACTTCTTTAGCAAACCGGTGTCACCACGAGGAACAGTAAAATTGAGCACAGTTTCTCTTTTTATGTTTCCTACGAGTGCTTCTGATATTTGCTTTACAGTGAGAAGAAAGAAGGGCAGGAAGTAAAGAAATTGCTTCCTGCTTCCTACCAAAATTTACAAGAAGCCCAACCAGACAATTATAATTTATAATCGGTGTTCTTGTGAATAAATAATTTCTTTTACCCTAATTAGCTATCGGGCTTCAAATGTGGTTGAACATTTCATTATGCACTTCTTGAAGTCTCCAACCATTTCTGGGATGCAGTCATGAAAAACAAAACAAAAGAAAAAAACGTTATTTACCCAAAAAAAAAAAAATTGAAGAAAACGCTAAAGCGAAGTTCCGCATTGCTACCAAAGGTGCAGTATATAGCTAGCGTTTGGAGTTTGGTTCAACCAAGACCGTCGAACATGGTATCATGGTAAAACCCATTCATCCATTCAGGTATTAGCTCACACCTGATGATGATGGAGCCCCCTAAAGTAGGGGTTGCATGGTGGTAGAGCACCAAGACTCTGCACTTCAGGGGTGATTTATATAATCCCCATTGATTGGGGTTTGAGAGGGTCGAAGCTTTAATATTAGCTGTTGTAGCAAGGTAAAGGAGCTGGTACCTTGGAATACATAGGGTCTACGTCATGGGCGTGCACGCCAATGTGCTGCTGAGTTAGCATGCTTTGCATGGGGAAGGAGTAAGGTAAAGGTCCCATATCGCTTGGGTACAAAGGTTTTGTGCAGTATATAAGCATGAGAGCACCTGCACCTCAATAGCTAGCTTTTGGCATTGGTGGCCTGGGACCCTAACAAGAAATTGTTTAGTGCTTTTGATCTCGTTCTTTCCAAGACTGTAACAGAAAGCACATGGGTGCATTAGAAGAGACTTCAATTTTATGCTCTGTTCAAATCACAAGTGGGCCTGGAGAGGACATATTGAGCGAAACAACCAACGTGACATAGATATAGAATAGACCAGCATGTCCCACCTATTCCAATTTCCTATTTCTAGATATTTCACCTCTCCTTGGTGGTGCACTCTTTCCCCAAATCACTCGAAAGAAAGAGATAGCAATAACCGGACTCGAATGAAATAAATGGCCGGAGGTTTTTATTTGCTAACCAAGCATGTCAAAAGCATCTGTTCTACTGCAGGGAAACTTATGTTCCCCTATTCACCAACCAAAGGATGTCCTCATGAAAGAATGAATGGGAAGTGGGATCAGTCAATACTGCTAGGGTTATGATTGCTTCACCCCTTCTGTGAGACACGCTTATTCCTACTGTAGTTTCAGATTCTATTGACTGAAAGTAGCCTTTCCAGAGTCTCAAATTCTTTTATGGAGTCCTTGTACTGCAGTAATTACAAAGCTGTAGAGTAATTGCCCGGGTTGGTTGTGATCCCCTTTGGTGAAGCAACCCCCCAAATGCTCTCCCACCCATGCCACATTCAGCCAGATGATGGTTCCACAGGGTAGGGCTAGGAGGACCAAGAGCTATTTTGGGAACCTTGGGGCCTTAGAAAGTGATAGCATCCCCGGTGGTACTAATTTCCTTACAACCATTACATCAAACAATGGATCCTGCCAATCCTCTAAGTTGCCCATGACTTCAAAATGACAATCTCTAAGACTTAATCCACTGTTAGCCAAAAGACCTCAAACCAATTCATCTCCAAATTAACTAAACTTTGTTTATTAGCTGAACAACTCCAATTTCACACCGTCCCCAAACTAGTTAACCAAATACAACAATTGACCAAAATACCTCTTTTGCAGTCATAAACACTTATTTGGCCAAAATGGCTAAGTTTCCGCATAAGCATTCTACACTAGCAGCAAATCATGTATACACCATCAGAAAACTTAGGATGGGTTTACCCAGGCAAGCAACGAATTTCCTCTAGATAAAACAGGAATACATTTGCTTTATCTAACAAAATAAGAGAAACTCCATTTCTAGCAATCCAGCAACACTTGAATATGACATGACGTATTCATCGATATATTTCCTTCAACAGTGTTTTCTTGGCAGCCAAACGGACCGTTACATGTACATGGCTATGTAATATTTACAGTAAATGTCCAACAAAAACATACTTACAATACTGGAATACAACACCAAGGGAAGATACCCAAGTGCATTATATGTTCAAAATCAGCATATATAAGTAAAAGCCAACAATCATCACCATGAATTTTGACAGCTATAAAAGGAAACCTAACTAAAAGCCCAGTAAACCCCATTTCAGTAATAAACAACAAGGCCACTGACATTGGGAAAAAAAATCCACCAAAACCCACCAACGCAAATCAAGATATTAAGCGAACAAAGTAAATGCAAAACAGGAGGAGATTGGGAAGTCAAATGTACCAGCAATCCTCTTGGAGAAGTCTTCCCACCAATCCAAGCCCTGGTGGGCCTGGTTCCCGGGGGAAATGTGGGCCCCATTTCGGTCAATCCCTTTCTCCGCTTTCTTCCTCTTCTTCAGCCCTCTAATGGGTCCCATTGGAGCTCAAAGAAAACAGGAGATTAAAGCCTCTGAAAAAGACCCACCAAGCAAGAACCGTAGAAAACTAGAAGAGTACCCAAAATGATGTGAAAGAGATATCGGAACTAGAATGGGAGATTATGGTATCTGATGAAAGAAGGATTTGAAGACGAAGATCGTTGGTTGCAGAGGGGGTAGAGTTGGTTAGCTCATTGGCGTGTTTTTGTTTTTCGTATTTTCAGAGCATGCAGTGATGTTTGCTTGACGAAGTAAGAATCGAAGGGGAGCCGAATGCGTTGCAAGTGACGTGGGTTCATATTTTTGGGTTCGGGGGGGGGGGGGGGGGGGGGGGGTGTGGGTGGTGGGGGCTGGGGTGCGGTGGGGGGTGGGCTGGGGCGGGCCGTTCTTTCATTTTGTGTGGGCTTATTTTCTTTTTATTAATAGACTTTTTCCCCATAATTCATTTTATTGTCGGCTTACACGGTCTTTGACTACGGTTTTGTTGATAAAACTGAAGCTAAAAACTCAAATTACGAATGCTGGATTCTTTAAGTTTAGGTATCAGTTGAAAAATTGTTTGATAAAAAAGAGCTAAATCAAAATCAGATGGTTGATACAAACATTAGAAAAAAAAAAAATTATTGCAATTCTTATCTTTTAGTTTCATTAATGGTTGCTATGTGTTTATGGTGGCGGTGGAAGAATGGTGGTGATCTGTACGTGGCGGTTTGGTGGAGAGATAATGGTGATAGTGGCGGCGGCGGCGGAGAAATGGTGTAACAGTAGAATATAATGGGGAAATGGTAGTGATTGGAGCGGTAGTTGATGGAGAGATGACAATAATGAAGTGATGGAGTTGTAGCGGAGATGGTCCAATTGAGGTTTCAAACTAAACAGTGTAGGAAAAAATAAACTCTTAAAATCTTGGGTCTTAACCAAAATGTCAATCTTATTTAGATTTTTTTTCTTGTATGATTTGATGTCATTCATTGATATTATATCCATTTATTAGTCTTTGTTAGGAATTTGTTTTCATCTATTGATTATGCCTTTAGTCATTTTTACCACTATTTTTCTGACATTTTCCTGAGGTGTGAAATTCTTAGTGGATTTCAGTCAATATATTGACACCATCTCCACAGGGTAAAAAATAAAGATTGATAATAGATTCTAGACTCGTTTTAGTTCAATGATTTTTTTTTATAACTTACGTGTTCAGACTAATTTACACGTACCTCAGCTAATTCTGAGGGACTAATTTCACTGTCCACTAACGAATGTCCCAATTAAAGTCAAAGTAAAACTCTATATGGATTGAACTCAAAAGAGCTAATAGCAACTAAAAGGTTTCCATACGAAGACCTTAGAATGGTGTTCGATTTAAAGCCTCTCGACCGATTGAAGTTCCCGATAATTGCTGCTGGGTCTACTGGCGAGCAACCCCGAAATCTCAAGTCAATCTCTTTGGTTAATTTAGTTAATCTAAGTACAATGTTTAAAATATGGATAAAATACACTTTGCACCAATTACTTATTTTGTCCTCACACTTTCAGTCAAGTGTCAATATCTACCTATGTTAGATTTGTCAGTAAAAATATCACTTTCAAATAATTTTACTATCATTGAAGAGTCTATCGCATCTCTTTAACTTCTGTCAATTAATAGAAGATATCATTATATCATGTATGAATTACAAAGTACAAATTACGAGACACTACAACAAATGTATGAGAGCCCACGAGATGACTAAGTCTAATGACTCAATAACTATAAACCCAACCTAACTACAAGCCGAACTAATTTGTGATCCTAATGGAAGAACACCAACATGCAGGTAGAAAGACTCAAATTCCTGACCTCCTAATGAGATGCAAGAGTCCTAGCCAACTGAATTAGCTCCATTTGGTTGAATCTATTGTATCTCAACTGCCAAAAATCATCCCACTAACAATTGATGCGTGAGGGTAAGGCTGTGTTTCTTCACGTTTGGGCTAAGAGAGTTCTAGAGAGTAGAGAGAGAAAGTTTGGGCGTGGGTTTTCAAACCCCCCCTCCCGCTTTCCCCCTTCTTTTTTCCTTTCTCTAATCTCTTCCTTCCTCCTCCCCTCTCAGTCCCCCACTAATCCGGCCTCTCTCCTCTTCTGTCCTACCCCATGATTGCGAGATAGTTGAGACTCTCTCCTTAGGGAGAAGAGATCTCCCACTCTCCCTACCATTTTTTGGTTTTGGAGATCCAAATTGGTTTGGTTTGGGCGGCGGCTTCCTAAGCTCTCCAGCGGTGACGATGAAGGCGTCTAAAGGCAAATTCGGTGGTGATCTTGTGGCGGGAGCAAGATCCGGTGGCGATCCTTTATCCACCCAGCTCCATGAGCGGAGTTCTAGGTCTAACATCGGCGCTAAGCGACTTTTCTTGTTGTTTTGTTATATTATATTATATTTTGTTGTAATTTGCTTTCATATCTGGGATGATCTTTTTGCTGGCTTTTCTTATTTTGTTGTTTTGTTTTATTGTACTTTATTTTTTATATTAATATAAATGGGATGATCTTTTGTTAAAAAAGAACAAAGGAATTCAATATTTAATAAGCATGTAATAAAAAGAAGTTAGGGCTTGCATAAGAAAGAGTTGCAAACAACTCTAAGTGGTTGGCCCTAACCCAAGGCTTTCTGTTTCTTTTCTTTTTTCCGACGAACAAGATCATCCCATATACATCAAAAGATGAATAAGTACAATAAAACAAAAAATACACCGAACACCAAGAACAAACAAGAAGTGAAGCAACTTAATAAAGCAACCCTAATCCAAGAAAGTCAATTAAGCCTTTTAGGTTTTTTGACTTCCTTGTAGACCATCCACAATTCCTTGCAATTGTTCAGAGGGTTTGGAGGACAATTGTAATTGGTAATCCCATGTTCTGTGTGTGTGTGTGAAACTTAAACACCTTCAATAAGAACTGAAGCAACTTAATAAAGCAGAGTTCAGTTGCATCTCTGAGAGGGTGAGTGCCAATAAGCAAGTCTTAGAGTCTTGGAAAACATTCAAGCAACTATAGGCTCTCATCCCAATAATAGCTCTACCATAGAACAAGAGAAGGTGGTACACAAACAATATATCACTCTGCTTAGGGCTGAGGAAAGCTTAGCTAAACAAAAGTCATGAATACAATGGTTGAAACTTGGAGATCAATGCACTTCTTATTTCTTTAAAGATGTGAGCAATAGGAGAAATAAGAGCAAAATAACAAGTTTAGTGTTGAGTGACAGCTCTATCACTCATGATCTCAAGGTTATCAAAGAAGAGTTTGTTAACGTTTACACAACTTTATTTGGTACTCCCCATCCCACACCTCACTTAGGACCAACTAGAGTTGGGCAATTAATCAGAAATAAACTCAGTCTTGAACAAAGTCAAAATATGGTCTCTCTTGTCTCAAACTTGGAGATCAAAAAGACCTTTTGGTCCCTAAATCCCACCAAGGCACTTGGCCCTGATGGGTACAATGGAGGGTTTTTTAGAAAAGCTTGGCCTGTCATTGGGAATGAGGTCACTTCAGCTGTCCAGAACTTCTTCAGGTCTGGACAATTGCTCACCAAAGCTAACTCCACTATTGTAGCACTTGTTCCTACGGTACCAAACCCTTCTAAGGTGGGTGATTTTAGGCCCATATCATGTTGCAATACCATTTACAAATGCATTTCTAGGATTTTAGCCAAGAAGTTGCAATTAGTTCTTTCTCTGCTCATAGATCCTGTCCAAACAGGTTTTGTGAAAGGTAGGAGAATAGCAGATAACATATTCCTCACTCAAGAACTCATGAGAGGTTATCATAAGTCATCACCTACTCCTAGGTGTGCCATGAAGGTTGACATAATGAAAGCATATGATCATGTTAGGTGGGAGTTTCTATGGAATGTTCTTTCTACAATGAACTTTCATCCTACCATGATTAAGTGGCTACAAGCATGTGTAATGGACTGAGGCAAGGGGATCCTCTGTCCTCATACCTCTTTGTTATTATGATGGAAGTTTTTAAAAATTTACTTAAGGAGAAATCTCAACTCCCTGATTTTCACTTCCACTGGAGATGTAAAGCTAATCAGTTGATAAATCTTTGCTTTGTTGATGATCTAATGATATTTTGCAAAAGAGAGCTTCCATCTATTAAACACATCCAGGATGCATTGACAGAGTTTGAGGCTCTTTCTGGTCTCTCCCCTAGCCTAGGGAAGAGTAGCATATTCTTTTTTGGAGTTAATGTGAGAGTTAAGGAGACTATTTTGCAAGAGCTTGGATTCCATGAGGGTTCCCTTCCAGTGAGATATTTGGGAGTCCCATTACTATCTACTAAACTCAAAGCTGTCGACTATCAGAGATTGGTAGATAGTATCACTGCCAAAACTAAAAGTTGGACTAATAGGGGCCTTACTTATCCTGGGAGAGTCCAGCTTATCAAGAACATTTTGTTCTCAATGCAAACATATTGGTCCTCCATGTTCATCTTTCCAAAAAAGGTCATCAAGGAAGTTAAATCTATCCTTAGGGCCTTTTTGTGGTCTAGCCCTGACCTTAAAAAAACAGGGGCTAAGGTAGCTTGGGAGCATTTATGCGCTCCGAAAGATGAGGGGGGGTCTTGGTTTCAAATCTATGGAGGTTTGGAATAAGGCTGCGGTTGCCAAACATATATGATTCTTGATTTCAGGGGGAGAACAATCAATGTGGTGCCAATGGGTTAAACCCTATTTATTATTGGAAGGAACTTTTGGAGTCTTAAAATGCCAAGTGATCCCTCATGGGTTTGGAGAAAGTTACTTAATCTAAGAACTTTAGTTCAACCCTTCGTACTTCATATTATAGGCAATGGGGATAACACATCCCTGTGGCACGATCATTGGCATCCTTTAGGCCCATTGTTGAATAAGTTTGGTTCCAGAATTACTTATGATTATGGCCTTCCCTTGAATACCAACGTGTCCCAAATAATTCATAGTTTTGTATGTCCCAATCACACACACATGGGAGTTGAATGAAGTTAGACAACAGCTTCCCCCATTGAGAGGTACAAGGGACCAAGTTAGATGGACTCTTAACGCAAATGGACAATTTAGCATTGCCTCTCTATGGGAAGAATTGAGAGAACCATTTCCCAAAGTAACTTGGCATAAAGTTGTTTGGTTTTCTGGCCATTTCCCAAAATGCAGCTTCATTACAAAGGATCAGGACTTGTGTGTGCCTTATCTCTTATAATCTTCATCCAAGATTATAAGAGGAACTGGAGATCCATGACGGGAACATCGATCTCTTCAATCCATCCTCCAACTATCCCTTTGTCTGTGGAAGGAAGTTCAGATTCTGAACCTTCTTTAGAAGCTGTAGCATTTGTGAAACCTACAAACACAGATGTAAATGGTAGGATTCATAAACAGAATAATTATACTAATCTAATTCTTAATACTGTTGGTGACCAATTAGTTCGAATTGAAGAATAGGTTAACCAAATCAATGATCGAGTTACGGAACTTAGACCCAAAAGTAAGGAGAAAGAAGAAATTTCCCCTTCCAATATTAGACCCCCTGTATCTAAATGGGATTCAATTTAAAGAATCCTAGTGAAACCACTGACTTAGTTAAAGAATTGCAGAAACGCCTTCAAGGTCTTTCTTTAACTACCATATCCGAGGATATGGATCCTGAAGATATGGGTGATCAAGAAATTTTGGAATTGGAGAATTCTTTTACCCAATCTCAGCCTGATACTATCAATAAAATTCAATATCCTATTAAGTTTCCTTATTTAGGAACTGATACGTATTAATATCCGAGACCCACTCCTCAAGATATGCTTTATGAGGAATCTGGTTTTCACAAACAAATGTCTTATAGTGGTAGAACCATCTATGAATGGAACATTGATGGGATGACTGAGTACCAGATCTTTGTGGTGGTACATCAAATGTTGATGTACAGCACTATTTGTGTCAATAATAACAATGATGATCAAAAGGTTGCTGGCTGGATAACAGTTAGGTTTACTGGTATGATCAAAGGTTGGTGGGATAATGTCTTATCAGCAAACCAACGATCAAAAATTCTGAACTCTGTCAAAATTAATGAAAAAGGTGAACAAGTGCAGGATGCTATTTATACACTTGTTCAATCAATAATTTTACACTTTGTTGGTCACTGGGATAACCAACGGGAAAGAAGTAGAGAATTACTTCAGAATTTGAAGTGTCCAACGTTAACTCATTTTTGTTGGTATAAAGATGTATTTCTTGCAAAAGTCATGCAGAGAACTGATGCTAATAGTGAGCATTGGAAATCAAAATTTGTTCATGGATTACCTCATTTCTTTGCGGAGAAAATAAGGAAGAAAATTAGGGATCAAAATAATGGTCTGACAATCAATTATGATAGTTATACGTATGGGCAAATAATTGCGATCATAATCCAGGAAGGATTAACCCTGTGTAATGATATTAAATTACACAACCAATTGAAAAGGCAGAACTTGACTGGTAAACAAGAGGTATGTCAATTTTGCGACCAATTTGGGTATGACATGACTCAATACCCAAAACCTTCTAAAAAGAAAAGTAGTAATAAAACTACTAAACAATATTCTAAAAGGAAATCCCGTAAGAATAAGAAGACGTTTGAACAATCTGGTTCAAAACAGTCTACCCCATAATCTAAAAGGAAAAATAAATCCAAAAAGAAAACCACAGCAAAATGTTTCAAATGTGGTAAAATAGGGCACTATGCTAATAAGTGCAAAACCAAGAAGAAGCTTAATGAGCTTTAGATTGATGAAGGGTTAAAACAACAACTCTTCAAGTTAATGCTGAATTCTAGTGATTCTGAATCACAGGAAGAATCAGACGATCAGATAAATGAGGTATCTGATCATGACCAGGAAGAAGATACTTCTTCTACTTCTGATGAAGAAGAGGTTTCTAATAATTCTAGATGTAATGGCATTGAATGCTCAACTTCTGATAGTTATTGGAAGGCTGTTGTTGAGATGAATGGTCTCAGCATTAATGTTCTCACTGATAAGCAACAGGGCTTATTGGATATTATTGATCAAATAGAGGATCCCCAGCTAAAAATGAAAATTATAGAAACTTGTATCTCTTTTACTATTGAAGAAGAGAGGGAACAACCCCTTATACCCAATAAGACTTACAGTCTTAAGAATGTTTTAGACAGACTGGAACAGATGGATAGTAGCAAACCTGTTACTATTCCTGATCTTCAGGAAGAAATAAATACTTTAAAAACAGAAATAAGGCTGTTAAAATCATTTCAAACCAAAGCCACTTAGGAGCTTTGTGATATTAACAAAAAGCTAATTTCTCTGGATAAAGGAGATAGGAGTCATATTGATGATTCTACTTATCTAAATATTATTAATAATGTGATTTACCAAAAATGGCATGTTAGGGTAAATCTGGTAATACATAAAGAGTACACTATTAATAATATTATTGCTCTGGTTGATAGTGGTGCGGATATGAATTGTATCCAAGAGGGTATTGTCCCAACTCAATATTTTGAGAAAACTTCTCAGAGTCTCACTAATGCCAGTGGGTCCAAAATGATTATCAAATATAAACTCAATAATGTTTATATTTGCAATAAAGGAATTTGCTTGGAAACATCATTTCTTTGTATAAGGAATCTTTAGTAGGAGTTAATATTGGGAACTCCTTTCCTGGCAATGTTAATGCCCATGCAGACTAGTATTGCTGGTATTACTGCTCAAATTGATGGGTATGTTATGAATGATATTTTTTATCGTTATGCAAGAATTTGCAATTTGTTATATTGATGATGTTTTAATTTTTTCACAAAATATCGATCAACATATCAAACATCTTAGAATTTTTAAAGATGTTATTAAGAAAAATGGTTTGGTGGTTTCTGCACTAAAAATGAAATTATTCCAAACTAATGTCCGATTTTTGGGTCATAATATTTATCAAGGGAAAATCATCCCAATTGATAGAAGCATAGAGTTCGCTTCTAAATTTCCCGATGAAATAAGGGAAAAGACTCAGTTGCAAAGATTTCTTGGAAGTCTCAATTATATAGGAGATTATTATAAGGAGTTAGCCCAGGATTCGGCTCCCTTATATGATAGGCTTAAGAAGAATCCTCCTCCTTGGACAGAAAATCATACTAAGGCTGTCCAAAAAATTAAATTGAAAGCTAAGCAGCTTCCATGTTTAGCTATTGTCAATCCAGAATGGAAGAAAATTGTTGAAACTGATGCTTCTAATATTGGTTATGGGGCATTCTTAAGCAATATAACCCCAATTCAGGGAAAGAAGAGTTGGTAAGATTTTCTTCTGGACTCTTCAAAAATGCGCTTAAGCTAATTATAGCACAATAAAGAAAGAAATTCTTTCTATTATTAAATGCATTAATAAATTTCAAGATGATCTTTTAAATCAACAATTTTTCTTAAGAGTTGATTGTAGTGCTGCAAAGCAAGTTTTAAAGCAAGATATTAAAAACCTTGCTTCAAAGCAAATTTTTGCTAGATGGCAGTCTGAATTATCTGCCTTTGATTTTGATATTGAATATATCAAGGGAGAAAGTAATTCTCTACCTAATTTTCTTACCCGTGAGTTTTTGCAGGGTTGATGGCCAATCCATTTTTCCCTTATAATATGGATCCAGAAACTTTTGTGAAGAAGGCATGTCCTTCTATAGCCCAATCAAGGCTAAAATATATAATTGAAAAGGACAAGAAATTCCGAAAGGCCATGGGCAAGATGGTTGTGGCCAATAGAGAGCAATTTTATCACCAATATCTTCCCACACGATTTTATTTGAAAAGATGGGCAAATTCTATTTAAGCCCTCGATCAATTTTATGAAGAATATGGGTATTCTGACTTCGAGGAGGAAGATATGGTAGCCAATGGCTATGGTAATAAGAGATTAAAGCAGATTCAACACAGATTAAATGTTTTGTCTCGTGCTTAATTTTGCAAATGAATAGACCTCCAGATCGAGGACGAGGTCGTGGCAATAATTCTCGAGGGCGTGGCAAATCAAGGGTCACGCAAGCAGATGTTGAAGCCTACTTAAAGGCTCACAAACTTCAATATCCATCACTACAGGATGCTACTTCAGCATCATCATCACTCTCAATGGCGGAGGTGGTGCAAACAGAAGAGGTTTTCAAATCTTTTGAAACCGAAGAAATAATATTAATCCTGGAATCTCAGGATGAACAATATTGCAATAATCCGTGGAAAATAAAGTCCCGCTATTTGGATACAATGAGCTATCCAATCCCTGAAGGGAAATACAAATATCAATATGAGGCAATGCTCTCAGAAATAGGATCAGTGGAATTTAGCCACACCTATGAGACTAAATTGGATCAAAAGAGTCCAATCAGTTATAGCAAGGCCATAATAAAGATGGTCATTCCAATTCACAAGTGGGGAATTCACCCACAGCAATCAAAAACTTTGTCAATAAAAGGTGAGAATGGAATTCTAATTCGTTACAATTATTGGGATTACATTGAAGCCTGGACAAAGACTTTTTAATACCAAAACCAGGGAAAGAAACATTCATGGTTTATGAAATTATGTCCCAAATTTGTGGGAAAAAATGACATTCCAAATTGGTTTCTTAACTGGTGGTCTAAATTTGGGCCAAGAGCTGATTTTTTGCCTACAAAGGTACAGAAGGAAATTGAGTTCTTCAATCAAAATCATCCTCAATTAAGAGGAACAGATACTTCAGAAGGAAAATCATTCCCTTTTATATGATCACTTTTGGCATTCCATGGATTTGGAAATGGGATGTTCAATATGGGAGAAGCAATTCAGGGCTTCCAGTCCTCCTCAGAACTTTCCAATGCCGATGGTGAAAAGGAATCAATTTGGAGAAAACATTTGAAGAAATAAGGACTGCAACGAATGAATTAAAGCTGCAGATCAAGAAAAAGGAAAAATTGTCAGTTAAAAATCCTTTCTTAGAGATTTCTGCTCAAATTCGAGCAAATAATCCACATTTAACAGACGATGAAGTGGTCATGAAAACTATGGATTTTATGAAGGAACAATTTCTACAGACTGTTCAGACTACATCAATAGCTGATGATGAATCTATGACATAAGCAAAGAGCAATGAAGATGATAATAATCCTTTCACTTGTCTAGCAGGGGAATCTCAAGACCCCTATGAAGATGATGGGACCACTACGGCTCCAACTTTGGCAGATTATTGGGAAAATATGATCGAAATAATGGCGGAACAACTGTCCTGTAAAGGAAAAGAAAAAAAAGCAATAATGTTGCTTGCTTTTTAAATAAGACAACTTCTCTTTCGGTGGAAGCAAAATATCTCACCAAATTTTTGGTGAAATAGTAAAGTTCAATTATGGGACTTTCACATCCGGTGGAACGAAAGTCATGTCGATGGAGCCCATCTGTGTACCCGATGCATTTTCATTTCACTTTAATTTGAGTGTAATTTTCTTTTCATTTACTATTGAGACTTCTATATAAGGGTCTCACTTGTAATCAGAAAATCGGGTTTTGGATTGTCCTCTCTCTCTCTCTCTTTAAAATCCATGCACTTTGATTTTCTCCTCTCTTCTCTTGTACATTGGCTTCGGCCTTAATAATAATAGGGTTAGTTTTCTTATGATCCTTTGTACTGTATTTTTGCAGTGCATATATTTGGTATCAGAGCCAGAAATGGCTTAAAATAATTTGTTAGTGCAATTATATGTTATTCTAGCATGAAGATGCCTTACAAAT
Organism: Rhododendron ovatum; assembly: GCA_019656835.1. Classification (NCBI taxonomy): domain Eukaryota; kingdom Viridiplantae; phylum Streptophyta; class Magnoliopsida; order Ericales; family Ericaceae; genus Rhododendron; species Rhododendron ovatum. The sequence goes on along the minus strand of CM033791.1, from coordinate 22,260,469 downwards.
AAAAATCAATTTAGCCAAAAATTTAAATGAAAGAAAACATTTTGGGTAGTGGGACGTCACCCAAGTCGCGTTCGGATTTGTCCGGCCATAAAGACCCAAGAAGGGTAATTTGGCCTTGCTCCGGTAAATCATTGACAGATGTGCTATCTAGAATGTTGTCTTCCATTTAAAAAAAAAAAGGCAAATTCATGAAAGAATAATATATATAAGCACTAACACAATTCTCAAAATGAGAAGAATATTTAGATCTGATAATGATCGAATAAAAAATTCAAAATTAATTGAATATGCCAATGTGCAAGAACAATTAAATCACTGGACTATTCCTCCAGTACACCCTTCCACTATATATGGGCATGGTTTGTTTGAATTTAAAAGTAGCATGGCAATAAAAACCATGAAATGAACAGAAAGCTTAGAGCTTAATGCGGTCCCACCTAGACCCATTGTTAATCAAATTGAACAAATAGTTCAAGACAGTGATGGCATTGTATCTTTGAATTTTAGAAATTCCCAACCTGACAGACTTCTAAGAAGTCGAAGTTCTAGTTTCTCTGTAACTAGACAACCATATAGGGTTAGTGTTCCTACTACTAGTAGACACTCTGTCTCGGAAATTCCCGAGTCTCAACACCCTGTTGAGGATATCAATTTGGCAGGAATAAGAATATCCCAAAATCAAATTCCTCATGGAGTTTATACTAATCTAGTAGAATCACCTACTGCTAGTGAAATGAACTTTACTATTAATGACCATAATAGTAGATCCTGAAATTAGGAAGGAAATAAATAATGAATTTCAACAGCCAAAATATAAGGAATTTAGGGAATGGTATTTCTCTAAGTATAACAAAGACCAGTTACAAAAATTCAAGGAGGAATTTTATGACTGAATTGGTTATACAAAGAATATTATCCCTTTTACCCAATGGTTTTATGGGAAATATTATACAGAATTGGATAGGTCTATTAATGTCATCCAAGATTATAAAAGGAACTGGAGATCCATGACGAGAACATCGATCTCTTCAATCCATCCTCCAACTATCCCTTTGTATGTGGAAGGAAGTTCAGATTCTGAACCTTCTTTAGAACCTTCTTTATTTGACAAGTTTGGTCAGGACTTGTGTGTGCCTTGTCTCTTACAGGCATGCCAATGGAGTGTTGTCTTGATGCAGCCTTCCTTGTTACGTACTCTGAAATGCATGCAATTAGTGGTTGTTCCGTACAGTCTTAGAACATAATTTTTCTGGTTATTTGTTTTGCTCTGTTTATGATGCACTGCTCTAGTCATCATCTTAGGAAGTTTGTATAGAATTATGAGTGTTTCAATATGCAGTATATGCCTAACCAACATGGGCTGTCGTCAGGATCTCCCTTCGCAGAGGGGGATGTCCTTTGCATAGTGACTAGTTGCTTCTTGTATTTGTTATATGTATGCCTATATTTTGTCAGTTGGCATTCTTGCTAATTGCTCAGGCCATGTGTGCTGCTATGAGGTGTAGGTTTTGGAAAGTCTATTTTGTTATGCTACTTTACATCTGCTACTGTGTTGGAGGCCGTGTTGAACTCATCATGTTTACATGCTCCTATTATCATTTTGCTTATCTAAGGGGGGATGTCCCTTGGATTTTGTAACGCCTCGAATTTTGGGTACGTTAAAAAGACAATTTTATTGCAACTTCAAAATAGAGACTGGCTCTTTATTACATCATAACTTTCATAAGAGTACTTTCATTACAAAAGGAAGGGAAACTAGGGTTCCTAACTACAACTCCGTCTGCTCCTCCATCCTAGCCAGCTCTTCAGCTCCGAAGGCCTCCACGGTGTATACCAAACCCTGTTCATCTACAAGTCTGACACATTATACCGGCGTCGCCACCCATATAATATGTCAGGGTCACCAAAAAGGCAACACCGTGAGCTATAACGCTCAATAGGAAATCCTTACCCACCAACCTTAGCTTACAAATAAGGTTATAATAAAACATCAATTTTCACATGATACGTATATACACAGCTAACAAAAGACAATATCAAAACACATCCGCAATCGTTAATCAACTATCGTTGGTGTCCAAGATTCTCTTTGTTTCTCCTACGTGACTCATCGTAGACCGTGTCAACATTTTCATATCAATCAACATTTCCCAAAATCATTTTATTCAAAATCATTTGCATTGGCTCTGTACCGCGGATAACCAAGCTACACACCCAACTTTTAAAATCGTTTGCATTGGCTCCGTACCGCGGATAACCAAGCTACACACCCAACCTCAGTTCCGTCGCGCCGGGTTCCCGAGTATCCTCACAATGGTTCCGCCGCACCGGGTTCCCATTGGCACACAATTGCATTGGCTCCGTACCGCGGATAACCAAGCTACACACCCAACCTCAGTTCCGCCGCGTCGGGTTCCTGAGTATCCTCACAATGGTTCTGCCGCGCCGGGTTCCCATTGGCACACACACACAACCTCACAATGGTTCCGTTTTTCCCGGATTCCCATTGGAACACACACACACCTCACACAATGGGCAAGTCCGGCCACATTGTGGATTTCAAATCTTTTCACCCTTTTCAAATATTTCTTTTACACACGCAAACACACAACTCACATAATGCCACCCAAAACCGGTCATTATGTAGTTTCAAAATATTTTCTTCCTCGAAAAATATTTCCTTTCATTAACCACACCCTAGGTGTCATGTTTCTACTTTCTCGATTCTCGTGTCTCGTTACATGCAAAGACTCCGCGGTAGGACAAGAATAAACATGAATCATTCTAACAAGATGGTCCAATTCTATATTACTTATTACGCTCAATCATCACTTATAGCATAACGCCACATGTACGGATGCCTTTGGAGTGTATCACTTATGCTTATTCAAAGCACAACGCCACATGTACGGACGTCTTTGGAGTGAAATCACTTATGCTTTATCACATCACAAGTAATACAAGCAATTCATATATGCATACTCATAATCATCTTAAAGATCAAAATACAAATACTTCTAAACAAACGATAAGTTCTATATTTCAAAATTCGTTAAGGATAATCTACTTTCTAACATACGGTTCTATACGTAGAGTTAGGGGCAAGGGGTTCTACCTTACTTCTTGGCGGTAGTAATGGCTACGGAAGGTTAGTCGGCGGTTGGACGGAGTAACTTCCTACGGAATGCTCCCGATAGCTTCGAAAGAGAAAGGTTTCTCTCGAAACTTCTACTTGACTATTACTACTACTACTTTTGGGTCGAAGGGTGGTCGAGTGGCGATTTAGTGGCGGCTTAGGATGAGTTTCTTGAAGAACTCAAGAACTACTCAAGAACAAATGAAGAACAAAAGAAAGAACAAGAATTTCTAGAGAGAAGTTGGAGCAATGAGAAAGTGTGAGTTCAATGCTTGGAATGGGGTCCTATTTATAGGAAAAATCTTGGCTCCCTCTCCCTCTCTAATGGCCGGCCCCCCTCTCTCTCTCATTCCTCAATTTTTGACACTTGTCAAGCACTCATGGAAGATCAAAGTCTAAAACCCTAGGCTTGCATGGCTAGATTGTCCTTGGATGGGATTATGGAAGATTTTGAGACAATGGTACAAGATTTTGTCTAAAACAAATATAGAAGTACAATGGAGGTTAATGGAGGGCTAGTTTCTTAGCTAGGAAGGAAGGTTCACCCATGGTTTTGAAAGATGAGAAAGATCAAGGTGAGTACAACCAAATCTTTCTTTTCTCTTTCCTTCTCTCTCTCTCTCTCTCTCTCTCTCTCTCTCTCTCTCTCTCTTTCTCTCTAGTACACACACACACACACACACACACACATATATATATATATATATATATAGAAACAAGGAAGAATAAATAAAAGTACCAAGTACAAGATTCACAAAATCAAATACAATTAGGCACATGTTTGAGTAACAATTAGAGTAGTGTACAATGCACTCTAGGAAGATCAACTTCCCAATAAATTAATCCAATTGGGTACAAAATCCCAATACAAAATAATATTAAGGGTACTTTTAAGAATCTTAGGCCTTAAAGGATATTAAGTCTAATAAGTACTTTCAAATTAAAATATTGGTACTTTATCACATGGGAAATTAGAAAAAAATGACTAGTTGAAAGAATAAGGCCATTACCCAATGGATAATAAATCCCCTAACATTTATTGTCCAATGGACAATAGCTACTAGGAAACTTTTATAGTAAAATAATCAAAAAGAATTTTTATAAAAGTCTATAATAGTACTTTGTTCAAATCTTTCATTAAAACCCTTTTAATATAAAGAATTGGGTTTCTATTATCCAATGGATAATAGTTCCCCTAACTTTTATTGTCCAAAGGACAAAGAATAAATCAAATTAATAAAAGGAAATAAATAAGTAATTTCTAGGGTTGAAAAAGGTTGACTAGTCAAATCAACTTTATTGGAAGGTTTCCTAGTCACATCGGTACTTTATTTGGTCAAAAGACTCTATTATCCAAGGGTCACTAACTTCCCTAACGTTTATTACCCAATGGATAATAATTTCCTTTGCGGTTAATAACCATTGGACAAAAGAGTACAAGTACCTTTTAAAATAAGATTTTGAAAGACTACATGTACTTTTATAAAAAGTTTATTATCCAATGGACAAAAATTATCCTAACCATTATGGACCAATGGGTAAAAGCAAAAGGTTCAAAAGTTTCAAAAGGTCCAAAAGGTTCATCTATTAACTAGGTAAGTTGGTTGCTCGGTTCCTCCAAGTAGTCGGTTGGAAACTAACTAATTTGGTCACGTAGGGTTTCTAGTCGAGAGTTTAACACATGACCAAAAATCTAACTATGACGAAAATTAGTAAGAAATTATATAGCCACTCAAGAGAAAATAAGTAATTCAATTAAAATTTAAATATTTAACGAAATTTTTATAGACCAAAATTCAGGGGCGTTACAGATTTCCAGTATACCGGTTGAACTTATCCATACTGAATATTGTTCTAGTTGGAATGTGGAAGGCTACCAGGTTCTACTGCTACAATTGGGTGCCGCCCAGATTATCCTGCAGCATATGGGTACTACCCCAGGTTGAAGGATGCACAAGTACTGCTCGTATCATTTGGTTGGGTCATTTACACGACTAGTTGGACAGCTTATCCGGCACACGATACTTTGGAGTGGAGTCTGTCCACCTCACAGCCCTATGTTATCCAGGTTCCATATTTCTTATCTTGTCGTATGTTTTCCCTCCCTCTTGAAAGATGGGTTGAAAACATCGAGTCTCATTTATCTTCATGTAGCCATTTGGCATAGACAAATTGTCTGTTCTTTTCCTTTTGATTTTCTTTTTCTCCTCCTGGGGTATGCCCGTTGTAGGCTGTATATTTGGTTAGCCTCTTTGTCAATTTCAATTTGTTTTACCCCAAAAAAGAAAAGAAAAGGAAAAGTCGCCCAGCTCCGATGTTGGACCCAACACTCCGCTCAGGGAGGTGGGTGGAGGATCGCCACTGGATCACGTTCCCGCCGAATATCACCACTGGATTGGCATCTTGACGCCTTCACTGTCGTCGTTGGAGAGCTTAGGAATACTGTCGTCCGGTTGATTCAAGAGCCAAAACCCATATTTGGAACTCCAAATCTAGGTCTCTAGTTCAAATATAATTGGGAGCGTGGGAGATCTACTCTCCCTAAGGGCCCAATTGGATGTGAGATGAGTTTTGGGGGTATTATTTATGGAGAGGGGACAAGATATTAGAAGGTATTATTTATGGATGGTGGACCCACATTGATGCAACTTTTATGAAGGGCGGATAAAAAAAAGTGGTTAGTTAGGATGAAGTATTAAAAAAGGGATAAAATAGTAGTTGATTTGGATGAGGGATAAAACGGGGGGATAAGGTTGTTTTGTAGTTGAAATGTTGGGGGAGGGGGATGAGGAGGACCTCATCCGCCCTTACTAATTAATAACACTCAAAATCCATTCATAAATAAAAATACCCCTAGTAGGTACTCCCTTCGTCCGGATTTGTTTGTCCCTTTTCACTATTTGGGACCTCTTACAAAATTGTCTGTATGCTTCAATTTATAATATTTTTTGTATGCAATATGGATCTTGTTTGATAGATCTCAATTAGGTTTAAAATATGATGTTCTCAAAATTCTATAAAACATTATACATTGTGAGATATAGACAATTTTTTAAAAGACACGTATGTCGAAATTGGACAAATAAACTGGGACGGAGAGAGTATTATTTAGTTGCAACAATGTTGGGGATGATTTAATTAATCTGGGTATACTTTTGTTTACCAAACCAAGGCAAAAATATCCCAACAACTCGTCATCCCCCTCATTAGCTCATCCACCTTCCTTACCCCAACCAATCGGGCCCTAAGAAAAGCGTCTCGACCATCTCACAACCATGGAGGTAGGAAATGAGGAGAAGGGAAGAAAACGAGAAGGAAAGAGGTGGAGAGCCCGGGTGTGTGTGTGTGTGTGTGTGTGTGTGTGTGTGTGTGGTGGGTGGGGATGGTTGAGAGAAAATAGAAAAATGGAGAAGAGGGCTTTCCTCTCTCTTGGGTGGAGAGAGAAGCTCTCGAAACTCCTCCTCTCTTTCTGGCTTGCTCTTTCTTAAGATCTTATATTCAACTTCATTTGTTAGTAACTCTTCAGTCACCTCACCCATGCATAATTATGTGAAATGGCTGTGTGAAGAACGATAGGAATGAGGGATGCACGTGAGGTGGTCTAAGACAAGGAAATAGTGTTGAAACTGAACTAAATTGGAAGTAAATGGACATACAAGTGTGAGTTTGTTGTCGTTTAGTGGGGTCTGATGGCAATTGGCAAATTTGGCAAAGGCACAAAAAAAAAAAACTCTATTTTTCAGAATCAAGTCATTAGAGCATCTCCATTGTAATAAGCAAATAGGTATGGATAAGCAAATTTAACAGCAATGCTCAAAAAACATCCCACATTATAATAAGCAACGTTACAAGTCTTTTAGTAAATAACAAAATTCTACCAATTTCATAACCAAACTTAACAACTTTTACCAATAACCAAAATTCAATAACCAAACTCAAAACTCAATAACTCAAAAACACCTCACATTGGAATCGTCTCATTGAGACAAATAATTTGGTGTGGTCAGATGCGTGATTGAAACTCGTTTGCAATTGGACAAATGTGCATTGTGTATCGTGGGGATTTTTTTAGTTAGGAATGCAAAAATAGCCAATATGGAGGTAGAGGTTATTAAGTTTGATTATTGACTAAATGGATAATTAAATACTGACGTGACACATTTTGGTTATTCATTTTGATTATTTCCATTGCGGATGCTCTTACAACCCGTAATCTATTTGAGGTTTTAAAACGGAGACTCAATTTTCATTATATTCCCCTATCAAAAAAATAAAATAAAAAAATCATTATGTTCATACACGGAGACTTTCCCACCAAAATGACACCTCCATTTCTCTCTTTTCAAAATCTCCATTCTAGGAGTGTCATTTTGTAATGCCAACAATATATTTCTTACTTTCTGTTAAAAAAATCCGTAAAACGTACGTCTTTAACATTATACATCCAATTCTCATACAATTGGTACCACTAAAAAGATAGGTGGCCGTTATTCGCAGCCCAGTTCTTGCTACTCGCAGTCGATTGCTACCTACAAACCACCACCTTATAAGGATTTGCTACTTGCAACCAACAAATTATTCTGAAGTCCCCTTTTTACCCTTCTATACAATAAACATACAACCCAATTCAGTCCGTTAGTTCCCTTCCCTTTTCTAACCTAGGTTTTCTTCCATAGCTCCAATCCGTTTCAGTCCACAGCTCCTCCACCACCCACGGGTACCGCCACCACCTACCTACCCACCATTACCGCCACCACCGACCCCCACCTCCCGTCTCTCTCTCTCTCTCCGCCCCCCTCCCCCCTGTTTCTTCTTCTCCTCTTGCCCGTTTCTTCTTCTCCAATATCAGCCACCACAACACCACTCTCACCACACCATAATAGCAGTACAACTTTGAGGCGAAGGAGGTGTGAGAAGAAAGCACAACACGCCGGCATCACCAACTATTTCGAAGTTGAACATTGGTAAAATTTTGAATCTTGTTATTTTGTGGATTTTTTTATTTTTGTTCGAATTTTGTTTAAATTTTTTTGAGAAACCCACAGTAAAAAGTACGTTGCTATTTCGTATATTTCAGATTTAATCGAACATTAAAGTCCGATTATTTTCCATAGTTTCAAATATTAAAGTCTGATTGTTTGCCCCTTATTCGGATTTTCATATCTGAAATTGATTGCTTCATTCGGATTTTAATTTCCGATTGGCCCCTATTCGAATATTATAAAAGTTGAATTGTTAGGTCATTCAAAATTTAATATCCAAAATGTATTTCCTCATTCGGACTTTAAGCTGCTTTAATACCTGAGATTAGTCGGAAGCTTCCGATTGACCGACATGTTCATATATATGGAGTTACGATATACGGTGTATATGAGTTATGCATTTGGATAAGATGGGGATTAATCCGACTTGTTTAAATGGGTCCCTACTAGTGGACGGGGGGATTGGGCGGGATTAGTCTAAGTTGCGCATGTGCCGGCTAGGACACCGTGAGTTATGGAAAAAAGTTGTAATTTCAAATGTTCATAGTAATGGCTAATCTGGCGAATCATATTGTTGAATGGACCTGTTGAAGCATAAGTTGGTATCCCCTGCTATTTTGTGAACTTTATTGCCGATGACTAATTATTCCCAATTATTACCACCTAATTGCTATAAGGCACTATTTGTTTCGACAGAAAATGTCTTCTTGAAATTTCACTTCTTGTGTTTGGTTACAACCCCCAAAAAAATGATGGTGCTAGTGGCAGGGTAGACCTTGGGGCAAGGTATACAATGCAGCCCCTTAGCCCAAAATGTTGTTTAAAGTTAAGGCTGCATTTATGTCGAATAGGCCTACTGTAGACCTTGCAGCCCCTTAGCCCAAAATGTTGTTTAAAGTTAGAGATGCATTTATGTCGAATAGGCCTACTAAAACTACATTGTAGGCATAATACATATTGAAAGAAGTTTTACCAAAATAAATAAAAAGATCAATCCAAGTGTTCGATTATTATAAAGTAATTGATGGATGGTTCCCAAATCATATTTGTTTTGTCAAAATATTGTTATCTATGTCAATTATAGTAGTCTATGGAAAAAGATATGTCACGATAGATAGAAAAGCATGTTCGTATAAGATTTGTTTCCCACCAAAACAACAAGAGTTGTATCGTATGTTTCTCCTTGTGTCCCAATTTAATGGTTCCTTTTTGGTAGTCTTTTCCTTTAATTGGGTTAGCAAATTATGTACATGTGTGAAAGGAAATTCAAAGTTTTTCCACCAATCAAAAGTTCTCAATTAGTTCCTCCTCTGCATGAAGTTTTCAAAATCCTTTGAGAAACAGTGAAAGCATAAAATGTGGAAACTTGAAGGCATTTGTGTGCGCCAGCTTTGTTAGCTACAATATTGAGTATAGTCACCACAGCCCAATCTAGTTCTAGTAGTCTCAAGACCCCGCTTTCATCCAAGTTGGAGGGTGCTTCCTTGTCGCATAGTTTTCAATTAGGTGCCTTGCTAGAAAGCTAAACATATTAAGTTATGAAGCAAAACAGCTTGAACATATACTCGATTATTAAGGGAGATTTCTTCTTTTACCAGTCAAGTTACAGAGAATGCATTATTGTGACATTCCTATTCGTTACAATAGTCTGACGAAATAATTTCCTAGCGAGACTGATATATCTTTTTTTTGTGCAAATGCAATTTTGAGGTTCTTGTAAGTTATAAGTAAAAGTACTGATCAATTAGAGGGAGCTATTGTCTATACTAAATTAAGATGCAGCTAATGGAATTATGCACCTTGATGGCACTTTGTAGAGTATGAAGTATTGAAAGCTTCAAATATGCTAGGCATACATAGTTGTCTCACGTGTTTGAGGTAATTCACATTGACACTGTTGATAAAATTACCTGCATAATACACGAACTTGCCAAAGCCACAAATCTCTCTCTCCCTTCTCTCTCTCTCTCTCTCTCTCATATTCCAAACTTGTGTACTTATAATTGTAGCTTAAAATGTTTTCTGTAGTTTGATCTGTCTGATACTATTGGTTTTGGGCAAGTCTGCTAGAACTCGAGGATACACATATTGTCTATTCAAAATGGCTAAATATTAAGTTTTGATTGGGTTGTAGACATGCTATTCGAATATTATGAAAGTTGAATTGTTAGCTCATTCAGAATTTAATGTCCAAAGTATATTGCCTCATTCAGACTTTAATATCCAAAAGTTTATACCCCTTTTGGACATTACAGTCCGATTAGTACCCTCTAATCAGTTTCTGCGAGGTGGCCGCTATTTGCAGCCCAATTCTTGCTACTCGCAGTCGATTGCTACCTACAAACCACCACCTTATAAGGAATTGCTACCTTTAATTCAAGAGTCAGACTAATGTATTGTTTGCAATGTACAGGAAATAAAATGACACGAGTTCCTCCTACCGTTTTTGCAAGAAAGAGGAAGGATGAGCAAGCTTTAACTTTGGAAAGTAAACGAGGCAAAACACGAGGACAAGGGCAAAGGCAAGAGGTTGGCAATGAGGAGGATGTGGTGGTTGAGACTTGGTGTTGTATGACTTATTTTTTATGGATATGGCCTTGTATTTATTTTGGACACTTTATGGCCATGGTTTATGGGCTATTTTTCTGTGGTGGAATAACTTTTGTTTTTTTGCGGATAACTATTACCATATTTGTGATAATTGAATACCGTGAAAATATGAATACTAAGTAGGGCACCAAAACGTAAATTTTATGGTTTGAATCATTCTTGAAAATTTAGATTTAAATGAGGAGTGCTGTACAAACAGACAATACTCTAGACAAACATAGAACACTATCAAAAAAAAGGGTTTGGATAAATTTCATATTTTACAATAAGATTCTATGAACTAGAATTTTACATAAAAGTCGTTTGAACCAACCTAGTCTAGTTCGATTATGTCCGTCGTTGCCATATCGTTCCCCCCTATGTTTTTAAACTCTTCGATCTTGTTTGAATATTGTGTATCCTATCCATCCGCGAATAAGTAGTGATGTATATACCAATTCCTTGCAATAGGCGAGATGGGGGAATTTGGTCACAACACATTTTTGGTGCCATTGCGGACAGAGACAGTTCAACCATCATTGCCCTCATCTTAGGTGTGCAATTCTTAATACATTTCTCAGAACCCTTAATCACAATGATAAATCAGTGTTGTTTACCAGTGCATCTTATCCAATCTACCAACGCTTTATCGGATGGAAAAACCTACACACACATAACAAAAAATTATAGCCTGTAATATAAGATTGTACAAGATAAATACTCTATCAAAAAAACATTCATCATCTCCGTTGTAAAATGCTTCGTATAATCGTATGGAGGACAAGTCGAAGTAGATATAGTCGATGGCTGTACATAACTACCAAGTGTTGAAGTGTCACCTTGTAACACCCAAAGACAAACCAGGTAAGTGTAGGATTCTTTGTAGTTTCATTCAGATATTAATATCTGAAAACTGGCACTAAATTCGGATATAAGAGTCCAACAATGTTGACAATATTCGGATATTAATATCCGAATAGTTGTACATAATTCATATGTTAGAGTCCGAAAAGTTAGTAAAATTTTGCCACTGCGTGTCTAACTGCATCGGGCCAGAATTGAAATTGAAAATGGAGGGCTGGCTTACCTCTTGCTGCGATTTTTGCTCCATCACTACAACATCTGTGACATATTTCTCAACATCTATTGTGTGATCTTCCGACTCCAAATTGTGGTGTTTTGATGGGTCAACTATTTCTTGTTTATCAGTGGAGGGAGAGGAAGCAATTGAGGTTTCCATTGACAATGTAGGAGGAAGAGGAGAGGAGGAAGATAGGCAGACTTGCCTGCTAGTGGGAGGGGCCTGGTGGTGGGTGATGGCAACTAGGTAGGGATGAAAATGGAGGAGTTTGAATGGGGGAGAGAGGAGACGTTTTGGGAGGGAGGGAGGGAAATTGAGATGATTTTTTGTGGTTGTATGTAATAAGTTGTGTAATATTCTTAAAGGGTAAAATGGTCAAATAACATGAGGTTTTAGGGGTATAGTGGTCAAATTGCATGAGGGCATTTTTGTCCATAATTGATAAAAATTTTAATCGGCTGCGAGTAGCAAAAAATATGCTACAAATAGCGGCCACCAAAAGATATCAACAATCCATTTAAAATGAGTCCAATATTGAATATATTTACTTAAAATTTAGAACTTAATGAACTAAAAGAAAATTTTGGAGAAAAGTTATTTAGAGACAAAAATGAAGAATGTGAAATGCAGTTGGTACAAAAAAATTCAATGCTTTAAATCATATTCGGTTTGTACTTCTAGTCCTTCGCACAATTCTAGTGATAAAAAGCAGCAGATGCTCAAAATCATATTCGGTTTGTACTTCTAGTCTTCCGTGCAATTCTAGTGATAAAAAAGCAGCAGAAAAGCAGCTCCGTAAGTTGTTTAGCTGTAAAAAATATTTTACCTTCCGAATTGTCTTACACCAATTAAGTGCACCAGACACCTGAAACCTTTGCTCGGAGAAAAACAAAAACAAAAATGCTAGAGATACATCTGAAATGTATATATTATGTACATATTAGTTTTGTGGGCCCACCTCGGTCCCACAAAGATAATTCAAACCATCCATTATTTTTTTATGGAGCCCTGTAAAAAATCAGCACAATCCGATATCAGTAAGAATTTTTTCTTAATTTGTGGAGGCGAAACTACTTAACTGCTTAGTTTCACCCCTACAAATTCAGAAAAAATCCTTACCGATATCGGGTTGAACTGATTTTTTACAGAGCTCCATAAAAAGATGTTTTAAAAATAATGAGCGGTTCGGATCATCTTTGTGGGACCCGAATTGGGCCCCACAAAATCTATATGTACATTATATGTACATATTGTATGTACCAATAACAGCACCAAACAAAAACTTGCTGGAAAAGAAAAATGGAAAAGAAAAAAATTAAAAAAAAGACACCCGAATCCAGGAAAACATGTTACCGAAAAAAAAAAAAGGTCAAAACAAACAGAACCTAAGTAGCACTGCTATTTGTTAAGTCAGCAGGTTGTTTCTTTGGGCAAGACGTTGAAAGATGGCCTTTTTCACCACATTCATAGCAAGTTCTTCTCCTTATCTTTCCACTAACAGCGGCCATCCCCGGATCCTCGGCTTCCTTGGGTTCTGGTTCCACGGTCTCAGCTTCCTTAGGTGGTGGCATAGATTTGGAATTGGTATCAGCTTCCTTAGATAATGACATAGATTTGGATTTGCTTTCCGTTGCTTTCTTTGGAACTGCACATCTTATTCCCACAGGTCTCCCACAAACAATGTATTGATCCAAATTCAATGCCATGTTTAGAGAGAGACTATCCACGAAATCCACATGGGCATAACCTCGGAACTCACCTGTTTCCTTGTCTTTGCCAAATCGAATAGCAGAAATATTGCAACCCGAGAAAAGTTTCCTCAGTTCATCTTCAGTTATCTCCCATGATAGATTTCCAACATAGATCCTATTGTAACCTTTCATGATTGCTGGGGCAAAATTCGAAGCCTTTTTAGGTTTAGTTGACTTGTAGGGCTGGATTTTCAAGAATAGTCCACCCCTGCACAAGATTGAGTTTTCGTAAGCATGAGCAGGGAAGTTAAAATGCTAGTAATAAAATGTTTTTGTTTATTACTCACATGTCAGATCCATCATAGTCCAAGGCTCTTTTGGCTGCAGCTTCAGTCTGCAAAAGGAATACATGAACAAAATCAACTATCAAGCCCACAAGAACTCCAGTGAGTTATTTTGAATGAAACAAATGTAGAACTCCAGGCAAAAAAATAAAAATTCCCAACTCGAGTGAATCCTTCAGATCTCCCTTCTTTCTTTTTCTTGAAGAGCCTTCAGGTCTCCCTCACTCCCTCATTTTAATCCAACCAATGGAATCCCAACATTTTGAAGAGAGTTGAGAGTTTGGATGGACCTGGACTAAAAGGAAGGCTGATATTGTTTTGCCTTAATATTTTCCTTTTCTTTTTCTTTCTGTTTTTTGGTTTGGACTTTGGGGATAGGAAGAAACTTATGCTGCAACTAAAATTGAAATCTTGTCATTCACTGATAGCTGACATTGCAGGGATGTGTCTAAACCTTATTACCCCAAATAATCATGCCTCTAATTACCAACCATAGTTTATTCCAATCTTCTTTCCATTTCCATCTACATAGGCCACAAGGAGTTAAGGACCTTGTAGACTAGCAACTCAAATAGGCCTCCACAATGCCACCTTATGGCAAAGGCACAAAAGCAAATTACAAAAGATAGGAGTAACAATTAAGGAATCAAAACTAGAGCTATGAAAATAAAGTCCATAATTTAGGATAAACCAAAATTACTTTGGTAAAAGACAACATTGAGGACACTCCTCTACCAGGGGGCTGCCAAGTTACAAGTATAGCTGATTCTTCGCAAATAGATCAACAGTGCGACAGAAGAAAAGACCTAAAAATCCGTCTTATGTACTTCAAAAAGTTATGTGAGGGATGAATGCCAAGTTCTACAACAAACATGAACTACTGACATGGTCAGAAGACTCCGGGCCATTAGAAGCCAAGAGAAGCATAAACCTTCCACTGTTATATATTAAGGTGAGTTAGTGCACCTTAAAGACAGCGTAGCTTCAAAAAGATTACTTCCATAGTGAATTTTTCTTCCCCAGACACGCTTTCAGTAACAATTATTCACCTCAACCAACATTTTTTTTTCCTCCAGATGATAAAGCCTCCTTTGAAATTTCCGTTTGACCAAAAAAAAAGAAAGATAAAGCCTCCTTTTTGGCTCACAGTCAATGGACATTGATTTAGCATAAACTATTCATAGTTTTATGTCGGGAGAGTTAGTGAACCTATGAATGGTGTTTCCAGTATCCATTATTGAGCTCAACCAAAAGTCTTTTAGGTTATTGGGATAAGGCCCCTATTTGAATCATAATTCATTATAGTATAGATGTTCCTTCTACTAGAAACCAAGGTCAAAGGATGTTGACCATTGTCACACAGAATCACAGATCACACTTGTTCATACATGGCTAATCGCCTATTGCAAAAATGGTTTGTCATCAACTGATCATCTCTTGTAATGGTGTCCTTAAACCGAAGAGGGAGATCGTGTGAAAGCAACACATGCCAACGTGAACAGAGACAGAAAACAAGGCCAGTAAACACACGTTGCAATTATTTGCACTTAGGAACTCTAATAATGGTAAATATGCTATAATGACTACTAATCATCTCTTACAGCTGTTTAACACCCAAAAAGGAAGATGATAAAAACACATCGTAAATTTCCAATCATCTCTTACAGCTGTTTAACACCCAAAAGGAAGACGATAAAAAAAACATCGTAAATTTCCAGTAAATGTGATGAATGGACGCAGAAACAAAAGGTTGAGAATTGAACAATGGCAGAATGTTTGCTGCTAATATGGACACCTTGTTTATTTAAGTTTGTCAACCAAAAGAGCCTGAGAAAACGACGTGATGCTTGAGACAAAGGACCCATGCAAATATAACCGAAATATCCTTCTTTGCCAAGTCTGAAATTTTTCACTAAGTACACACAAAAAATATAGCTGAACAGAGGGAATAGGTATCTGCTCTACGAGGAAGAACGTGAGCTAGCAAGTCACAATGAAGAGTGGGATACTTTCTGGGCTAGCCTGAACAAAACCACTGACCATGTAACTCATTCACAAATCCAAGGAGAGGACTGCTATGTGGTGGAATAAAAAGATTTATGCATGGAAGAACAAAGCAACTGCTGTACATGGTAGTTGTTCCCCACGAAAGATCCAGCCACCCAAGCTCAACCTTAACCACCACTTGCTATTGGCCTCCAAATGTATGACTGTCTTCTCTAAACAACAACCAAAATCTTACTTTGCATGTCCCACATCGTTGTATTGAGCCTTCTTTTTCATCCTGAAAGCATCTATCATGATTGTGAAACGCATGAACATAATATCCTCCAAAAATTTGTGTTTACTTATAGTGCTCCGTAAAGTGACGGTTGGGAGATAAGGAATTAATTCTGGCCCATTTTAAGGTTCCTAGGTAATGCAAGATTCAGCTGTTGAAATTATTGGAAATGACAAAAGATGATATGAGGAAGAAGCCCGGGATGGTGGTGCTATGATGCCTCATGCGGTGCTTGTGTGGGGAAAGGAAAAAAAGTACTTTGGAGATACAGGCTTGGTCCACTTGGGAGTATGGTTTACAATTTTGAGTTAATCATCTTTAACAAATATTATTGCTTGAAGGTTGCCCCATTTGGTGCTGCTCTACCACACATCACTTATTTCCTAACCACACATCACTTATTTCCTAAGAGAGATGTTCTACCTCTAAATGTAGTGCCACCTCATATTGGTTATTCTTTCACCCAGTGATTTAAAAAGCGCACTTAAGAGCGAAGTAGAGCGAGGTGCAGGTGTGGGGCTTCAATGTGCAGAAGCGAAGCGCAAAAAGCGCGCGCTTCGGGACTAAGCCCAAGGCGCATGAAGCGCGCGCTTAACCATTAACTCTAAGATAAGAATTTTGTGTATTTAATCAGAGCTGTCCATTTTTTAAAGTCTATCTACCTCTGATTGAGATCCAACGCACCAGATCAAAACTTTTAATGAGATAAAAGCACCAGATAACAGCTTTTAGAAAAATTCCTAATCGTCTAATACAATCTTCCTCTGGCTCTTCTTCTCCTCTTCAACTACATTGGCCTTTCCTTTGACTGAATTGACTCCTCTGCAACACTTCCTTCAATTAAACCACAATTAACCTACTATTACTTTATCATGTTTCCAATTCTATAGCTAAACATTCAAACTTTAAACTTTACTTTTGATGGAAGCATAGTATGTTCTTTTTGTCAGTATGGTTATTGGTGTTCTACCTTTTTGGACTTCAAACTATGGTACTTGGCATATCACATATGTTGTTTACAATAGTGCATGTCCTATTTGATGATATTGGTCATTTTGTCACTCGGTAAGGTACATCTACTATTTTTTTCACTGTTTGCTTCACTTCCTAAACCTTGTGTTCACCTCATATTAGTTCCACCAATCACTTGTTAGAACAGAATAGTGCACAAGATGGAAAGTCACCATAACTTAAGAACAAATCGGTTCACAACAGGAGAAAGTTCCTCCAAGTGGGAGAGCTACAAAATAAGCACCGGGGTTTAGTGGTAGAGCCAGGATTTAGATTGGGAGGTGGCACTATATAATGGGAATCCATTTGTATTCTTGTACATTTTTGGTAAAAATATGAAACAGAAGGTTAAGCGTAAAGTTAGATTCTGTCCTGGTCTTTTTTTTTTTTTTTTGTTGACAAGTAACAAAGGTTTGTTTCAATTCTCATGTGGTCTTTAAATGAAAGCAATTGAGTTTTATTTATTTATTTATTTTAAATGATCTAAACCATTCATCTTTTCAATCGCTATCTTTCCCTCCTATGTGTGAAAAATCAAGTTGTTTGGATACCGATAAGTGCCTAATCCATTGGTGGAAAAAAAAAAAATTTAAACCGGGGGCGGCACATGCTCCCGGTTTCAAAAAAAGGGGGGACAAATCCTTGCCAAGGTGAACACAAGTTTTAGGAAATAATGAAACCCTTGCTTCACTTTGCCACTAAAAAGCAAAAGCCACCAAGTACAATGATACTAGAGATCAAGGGGATGACTTAAGAGCCCAAACTCCAAAGATTACCAGGAGTAGAAGACTTCTATAAATCCTTACATGTGACAAGAAAATAAGGCCTGAATCGCTTCTATACCCCCAGAAGCTTTGACATAGGATTTCTAGTTAGAAGCTTCTATGTCCAACAGGTACTATTGGTGACAGTTCTTTCCAAAAGAAACCCCTCTAAGACAAATACAGTAAAGAAAAGCAGGACACAGATACATGCCCAAACCACCCACCCACACATTCAAAATGTAAACAATGTACAACATAATTGCATTATGCTTATTGAAACAAAGACTTCGAAAGTTCAATGTCAAATTTGTGATATTGGTCATCCCGAGAACACCCCATCCACAGAAAATATATACATACCAACATACACAGGAAGCTCACCAACACACGTCTATGGAAAAGTAAACTAACTACAAACCCATTTCACCTATAAAGCAATCTCACTTCGAAAGGGTTGTGAAGTGTGTTAACCAACATTTTCTACGTGAATCTTAGATAAATAAACAAAACAAGCACAACTAAAATTCAAAACTAGCATACATAGGTACCTACCTTGAAGTTGATAATGGCTATTCCTCTGAACTTCCCACTCTCAGGAAATTTCATGCAATCAACTTCAGTTATGGTACCACAACTTTCAAAGTAGCTCCGGATATCATCCTCGGTTGAGTAGTATGGAATTCCTCCAACGTAAACTTTTGTAGCAACCTCCGTAATTTCTTGACTGTGAAAAAAAGAACCCAACACTTGAAACCAATGAAAAGCTAAAAAGCCAATACTATTGGCCATTGTTGTAACGTAATAAAGCACCTTAAAATCACCTTGAATATCCTCCAAAGAAAATTCACCATATTTATATGCCCCAACTTGGTTCCTATGAAAACATATGCAAGTAAAGAAGAGAAAGAGGTTCCTCATAGCATCTATGTTTTCGACTTCCAATATTCTACTTGCAACTGGGAGTGAGCATTCAAAGCTTAGAGTTCTTACTTGCATCTTATCTGTCCAAATTTCGTACTGAAAAACTAATGCTACTCGAGAAATAACTAGATGAAGTCCTTGAACCCCTTCCACAACTGGTATCAAACAACTAAGTCAATTCTTTTGGGAGGGGGGAAGCACCAAAACGAAACAAATTCAACCATTTCTAGGTTACCTGGAACATGGATCGTAGTACTATGACTATGAGGAACGAGAACGAAAACTTAGTATGCGTTAGTGGGGGTAGGCTTCTATGGGTAAGAGAATAAGAAGTTATCCTTCCAAGTGATATCACTAAGTGTTATTTTGCAAAATTATTCACACATTTTAGAAACATAATGACCAAATTTTTTACATTTCCTCACCAAAATTCCATTCTCGGTAGACTTTTTACCTTACAAGTTGATTTTTTTGGGAAAGTCATTGGGGTTCGCTTTGGATCACTAACTTAAACGTATTGGAAGGAAAGTGTACACAATGTTTTGGACCGTTTGTACCAAATCCGTGATAACACAGAACCATTTCACACAAAAGTAAAAAAACAAGCAGTTTGATAGAAACAGAACCAATCAACCAAATCAATGCATCAGAACAAGCACATCACAAAATGAACACTACTACCGAAGCATAAGCATACAAACAAAAAGAAAAACAAGAAGCATACCCATCACTCGCCATAATACTTTCCATCCCACCCAATTCACTCACTCCGTTTGCACTCTTCACACCCTCCTTCACTCCCCCATTCTCATCCTTCTTCTTCTTCTTCTTTTTCTTCTCCTTCTTCTTCTTTTTCGACTTCTTCGCCACTCCACTCTCTACCAACCCCGACCCGCCACTCTCCAACCCGGCCTCCTCTCTCTCCAGCTTCTTCTTCTTTGACTTCTTTGCCACCACATTCTCTACCGACTCCGACCCACCTCTCTCCAACCCCGCCTCATCTATCTTCCGCTTCTTCTTCTTCTTCTTCTTCTCATTGCCATTCTCATTCTCTGAATCATCACCAATTTCAACAACTCTCTGCACAACCTCTAGACCCTGCGAAGAGGGGGTGGTTTCTGATCGTTTCTCTCCCAAAGATGGGGTTTTTCTGCGTTTCTCTCTCTTGGACAACCTGGGTTTCCGAGTTGCGGAGCCCAGGAGGGATGTGAGAGAGTGTTGGGGCTGTGATTTGGTCCGGTCCTTCTGAGCTCCCTCCGATGCTGTTAATGATTCGGCCACAGAGTCTCTGAGCTTCTGCTTTAGCTTTTTGTTCGATAACACCATTTTTCGAGGGGGGGTGGGGGGGTGTGGTTTGTATCTTCGGGGTAGAAGAATGCAGGGTATGATGTAAAACCCCAAAACCTTCTCCTTGGCGAAGACGAAGTCAGTGCACGACGCCGTTCCACCATTCTAACCAGGTATAAATAACACCCTTGGTTCTTCTAGTTTTAGCTTGATTTTACTATGGTCTCCGTAATTCGGTTTCATCAATTGCTTTACACTTTCATTTAGGTTTCAGGCTTCCAGCGTGCCACCTTAGTGACTATCATCGTCCTTCTAAAGCTGCAAACCAATCGTGTCATTTGTGAGTGGTTCGAGGTTAGGTTTGTTATGGGCTTAGCTCAGCTTAGCCTGTGAATAAACGAGTCGAGCTCGAGTTTCAAACTCGTTTAGTGAACAAGCCAAACTCGGCTAATTTTAGAGGTTCATTAGTTAACAAACCGAGTTCAAACACTAACTAAATGAGCAGAACTCGAGCTCAATTATTTTGGCTTGACTCGCGCTTAAGCAAGACTAGTTTTGGACGAGCTAAACTTACCTTTGCCTTTCCTATGAATCCTTACCCATTTTCCTTCTTGGCCAGCCTTGGCACTTTTCTCGGGAAGAGCTAGATCAGATTGCCTCGAACAATTTAAAGCTCGACTTGGCTCGTTTGCAGTTCTGCTTCCTTCCAAACAACTTCAACATACTAATTGAAATAGAAATTTCCCTAGTAGTCCTTCTATTCCCACCCGCATTTCATTTCAATTTCTTGTCTTACAAGGTGTAGTATCAAGAATGGAACCAGGGGGTCTAGTGGCGATGACCGCCACGACAAGAATTTTTGAAATTGCAATTACTATATGTATTTAAAAAACTTATCCCCGGCTTATATAGTCTTGCCATCGCTAGATTTTTTTCCTTATTTTTGTTATATACTAGTCCTAAATCTTCTACTTTTTTAAGAAAGGAGACCTAAAAAAATATTCCAAAACTAAATTCAATGGGCTAAAGTGAAATAATATAAAGGATGAGGTGTAATTAAGGGGGGGAAAAAACTCCACACTTTAACCCTAAAACAACTTAACCTAAAAAAATTAAAGTTAGTCCTTTTTCATACTCCTTGTGCAAATGAAAAATATTATTTACTGTAGTTTCTGTTATATTATTTTAATTTTTTTTAGAGTCGATGACTATTAATATTGTAATGCATCTTTTTATTTTTTTTAATATACATTTTGCCACTGCTAGGGTAAAATTCTTATTCCCTCCCGGTGTAGTATATCAATGAAAGAGGGGGCTGCTATTCACAACCCTCTATTTCCTCCATGTAACCTGTAACAACTCTCATTTTTAGTAAATAAAAATTTCGTTAAATGTTTGAGTTTTATTTTAATTACTTGAATTGCCTTATAAATTTCTTTTTAATTTCTAATAATCCATCATAATTAGATTTGAGACATATAAAATTATATCTTTTCACACCAAACAATCTAGTCATTTTCTAAAGACAAGTATGCTTGTAGAAGTACTTGTATATTTTCTTAATAAGTGAGATAAAGTCTTAAAATTATATTTCTTGGCTAGAAATCTTACATGGCAAGTATAATTAGCTTTCAACCAATTAGTTAGAGAAACCTAATTACCATTTCATCTAGTTACATTCTCCTAAACCTAGATGAACCCATGAACCCTTTCAACCCTCTTTGAACCTTATGAACCTTTTAGACCTAGGGAAGTAATCATTATACTCCAATGACTAGTCATTTCAAGACCTTACTTTCCATCATTACCTCTCTACCCATTGAATAATAGTTCATACGGAAATTTTTATCTCTTGGATAATAGAAATTAGACTTGCCAATGAGTACATAGATTTGACAAGACAAGTCATTTAAGAACCATTGGACCAAAGGAAGCCATCATTTTGCTTCCAAAAGAAGCAAACTTAGCCTTGCCATACATGCAACCCTATGACTAATAGCCCTAAACCTAATAATTACCCTCCATGGCTTACTTTCCTAGATTTTCCTCTAGACATATATATATACACATGGTACTAGAAGGAGAGAGAGAAAGAGAGAGAGAGAGAGAAGGCCGAGAGGAGGGAGAGAAAGGGAGGCCGAGAGAGTGAGAGGGAGAGAGAGTGAGTGTGTGCTTGTGTTTTGGACACTCCCACAAGCTACCTCTTAGCCAACTGCACAGTTAAGCCTTAGTACAATGTGATAACCCATTTCTAGGCTTCTTTAAACATAAACCTAGCCAATCATTTTCTTCTTCCTTGCAAGTAACCCATTCTAGGACAAGACAAGACCAAAAATCCTTCATGATAACCTAGAGTTTGAACCTAATTGGATTGACAAGTCATGGCATGCTTATAAAGCTTGATTGGACAGGGGGGGGGGGGGTCGGCCATGAAAGGGAGGAGGAGAGTCCATCCTATTGCTATAAATAGTACCACATTCTTGCCATTCAACTCACACCTTGAAACCTTTCAACCTCTCTCTCTAGAAATCTTGTGTTCTTACTTTGTTCTTGCCTTGTTCTTCATTGTTCTTGAGTTTTTCAAGAAACTCATCCTAGGCCGCCACTAAACCACCACTTGACCACCCTTTCGATCCAAAAAGTTTAGTAGTATAGTCAAGATCTAGTTTTAAGAGAAACCTTTTCTCTTTCGAAGCTACCGTAAGCTTACCATAGGAGGTCATTCCGTCTGATAGCCGACTTACTTTTCTGTAGCCGCCCTACTGCCAAGAAGAATGGTAGATTATCCTTACACTCTAAGTATAAGTAGATTATCCTTATCACTCTAACTCTAAGTATAAGTAGACTATCCTTACTCACTATCTCTAAGTACAAATAAAAAATGTATATATCGTTTGTATTGTTTGAAATGCATGATAACTTAAAAAGTATTTTACTAAAGGCTTGAAAAGAAATATGACTTTGTTGAATATATCGACTTTATTTTCCAGAAAAACATATGTAGTTTTGAATTTTCCTAAAAATAGGGGAGAACGGATTTTCGAAATACAAACTTGATTGAATGTATCCGTATTTGATCTTAAGGATGTTTATGAGCATGTATATGTGATTACTTGAATTACTTGTTTGATGTGTGATAAAGCATAAGTGATTTCCACTCCAAAGGTGTCCGTCTATGTGATACTATGCTTTAAGTTGTGTGCTAAATGTATGAGCATGATAAAGTAATATAGAGTTGGATGATCTTGCTAGTTTAGTTTCAAGATTACAATGAATGATTTATGATTTCTTATGAGAAAAGTCCTGCCGCGGAGTCTATGCATGAAAATGAGACATAAAAATTGAGAAAGTTAGAAACATGACACCTAGGGTGTGTTAAGGACAAGGTGTGTTTTGAAAAAGAGAAAAATGTTTTGAAACCATAATGTGGCCGAATTTTGTAGCCCATGGTGTGGTGTGTGTTGCCAATGGAGCCGGACGTCGTAGCTTTATTGGAGGTGATTTAAATGCTTGTGAAAACTGCAATGTGGCCAGACATGGTAGCCCATTGTGAAGATTGCCAATGGGGCCGGACGTGGTAGCCTCATTGGTAATATGGTTTGGTTATCCGCGGAGAGGAGCCAATGCAGATTTTGTGTGCCAATGGGAACCTGGGACAGCGGAACCATTGTAAGGATACTCGAGAGACCGGAACGGCGGAACCGAGGTTGGGTGTGTTAAAAAAACGATTTTGGAAATGTTGATTTGGGAAAAGGAAAGTGAAAATGATGACACGGTCTACAAGATATCGCGTAGGAGAAACTCAGTTATCACGGATACCAACGATAGTTGAATGGCAAATGTGGATGGGTAATTGTTAATTGCCTTGTTAAATATGCATGTACTACGTGGAAATCGTTAAATTTATAATCTATTGCTTGTAAGTTATGGGTTAGCGGGTATGAAATTGTTCTGTTGAACTTTCGTAGTTCATGGTGTTACATTTGGTGACCCTGACATATTATACTGGTGCGACGCTGGTATAATGTGTCAGACTTTGTAGATAAACAGGGTGAGCTGTACACCTTAGAGGCTTTCGAAGCCGAAGAGCTGGCTAGGATGGAAGAGCAGGCAGAGCTGTAGGTGGGAACCTTAGTTACCCTACCATTGTGTAATAAATGTCCTCTTACGGGAGTAATGCTGTAATAACGAGCTAGACTCTATTTAGATTTTCAATGAAATTGTCTATTTAACGTTCCCAAAACTCGAGGAGTTACATAACCCGTTTCCTTCACTTAACCTCCCCCCCATATATTTAAAATAAAATATACTCCACACAACCCACACCTACATTATCCCTCAAATAACACTTTCACCCTAAAATCAAAACAAAACCCTTCTCTTCTCTTCTCCTTTGCCCTCTCCTTGACATTTAGATGCCAAAAACATATTGTAAATACAGATTGATAATGTTGAAATATTCATATGCTTGTAGGATATTTAAAACGAAATTAAACATTCGGTAACAAAAAAAACTGAAATATGTAAGTACTTTTGGTAACTAGAAAACCGAAATTATTTACCAATTTTAGTTATCAGAAATTGAAACATTATAATTTTTCGGCAAGCAAATGTTGAAATTTGGCAAATTTTTTTTCTTTCAATTTTGCACTTGCTAAATAGTTTGCTTTGTTATTTTATGAACACTTACTTGTTTTATTTTCATATACATGTAGGTTATGCGTCCACCACTTGGAGTTCGAGGCTGAGGAGGCTAACATCGACATTGGGGTCGGGGCTAGGCCGAAGGGCAGCTACATGACGCTTGCTTCGCCACAACCTAATTGTTGAAAAAGGTCGAATACCCCAAGTGTAGGGCTAGGTCGTTGTCAGCATAATATCCGTTAAGACCGAGTCGTACCCACAACGAAATTCGGATATAGCTATGATGCAGTAGTTTCGAGTACCTGCGGAGATGAAGTCCTTCGTTTGCCCACCAAGTCCTCCAAATGGTGAAGTGGTCCTTCGGCGTGCTCGACCAACGACCTGCAAAATGAAAATGGTAAACTATGGGCACCTACTGGCTGTCATCATCGCCCCTCCGATGCCTAAGTCAGTCAATTTGCCTTAGCTAAATAGAATTGATTGTGTATTAATTGCATACATTTGTGATATGAAGGTGTGATCTTTATATAGGCATCTTGGAAGGAGTCCCATTGGGACTGGGACCCTTGGGTCTCATCCGTACGAAATGGGGATAGATGGGTGTTGGAGTGTCCTCACCCAAAGCTCCTTTGATCCTTATCAGGTTTAAGGGCCCGTTTGATAAACCTCTAAAGGGTTGGGATTGGATTACCAATCCCAATGGATTATTAATACTACGTTTGGTAACCCAAAATGGGTTGGGATTATTAGTCCTTAGGACTAGCAAGGTGGGTATTAGGGGGGATTGAGAAAGGTCTCTCTCACTTGATATTAACAATCCAATCCCCTCCTTGCCAATGCACAAATACGAAAATAGCCTTCACCAATTCTATCTCCTTACCAATCCTATCCCATGTGAAGGGCAAAAATGAAAATGTATACTAAATCCAATCCTATCTCATGTGAAACAAACATGATATTAATAATCACATCTAAAATAAGCATACTCATCACCAATCCCATCTCATTACCAATCATTTCTCATTACCAATCTCAATCATAATCCCATCTCCTTACGAATCACAACCATCTATCACTGTTATTAAACGGGGCCTTAAGAGTCCTCTTGGTGCATGGGTCTTAAGTAGCTATCCCTTAGGATTTACAGCCTCATCCCTTGGGATGAGATAAGGCCTTGGCTATTCTAGAAGGGGATAAGAGTCCAGCTGTTCTACGAGTCCCTCAGACTGTACGAACTTTTGTCATAACAGTATAATTGGCTCGTGGTTGCTGGTCGTCACATTTGCGGAGCTCACCTGGTGAGCTGAGCTTAGTATTCTTCATGAGCTGAGCTCCTAAGCTGACCCGTTGGGCTGGTGTATCGAGGCTAGGCTTGGTTGGGCCTAACCCCTATGTGCTAGATGTTCATTGGGCCTCTAGTCTATGCCTATTGGGTTGTGCTGGGCTCTTTGGTTTGGGCTGACTTTGGGAGGTCATTTTATACTTATCAGCTACTCCCTTATTTCCAAGTAAGAACATATGTGAAGACAAGGAAACACTCTTTGCTTTCGCTTTCTTCTTGGCCTGATTTTGTCATTCTTCCTAACTTGCTCAGCTTAGCTCAGGCACATCCATTATTTGTCAACGTGACACTTTGCATTTTGAGATCTTGATACTTAAGCCTAGTTTCTGCTGACGTACGACTGTTTTGCTACTTGATCATCTTCGTTAATGGTAGATCTCAAACGTGGCCATCTTTGGACCGTAGAGTTGGCTAACTATGAATTTTTCTTCATTTGTTTTTTGGCGGCATGTCTCATACGATTTATTGGAATTTGTCAAGTTGTGCTACTGAGGTATATTTCACATCTTCTTTCCCTTGGGATCCTTTTGTCTGTGCTATTCTGATATTGTTAGAGCAGTTGAACTGTCGAGCTCTGCTGGGTACAACTTGTGCTAGACTCGGGACTCAACGCCATTAGGAAGCTATGCTCGAAGCTAAAAATTGATATTTGAGGGGGACACATACTTGTTAGTTCCATCCTTTAATAGTTCTCCTGAGTATGTTCTTGAACGCTGGGGTACTTACTTGTTTCAGTCACTCCCCAATGTGAACCAACCTTGCTGATTTCGAAGGTATGAGCTTTGTGTCCAGCTTTTGTTGTCTTTATGACTTCAATAAAAATTCGTCTTCTTTGCTTTCTCAACCTATATCCTTTTAAGCCTTGTTCATCTTTGTGCGTGCTTGTCTCACTAGTATGTTAATCCCTTAGATTCAACTGGTGCTCGAGTTGTATGGGGTTAATGGGTTGGCTAGTGACCTCATTAAGTCAGGCTAAGTTTTGGTCCTTGGATCTACCGAGCTCAAAACTGAGCTTGGATTTTTGTGTAGGGTTGACTTAGCTAGCCCATGGCCTTTAGTCTCGACGTATTTGTTATCTTTGTCTTCTGTCTTCTTGTATGTTAGGCTGCTATGCATTTGTCTTTATCAGCTGGCCTAGAGTATTTTAGACTTACTGAGGTTTTAATTTCACTTTAACTTGTTATTTTAGTGCTCATCGACCTTTGACCGAGTGGGCTTGTAGGCTACGTCCCTCGGACTTTTAGCTTCTTGGGACTCTCTAATGCTTACTTGATAAGCCCTGGGGTGAGCGACTCACAGGCCACTTTTTCAGCTTTATAGTCTGGAGCTCTTTGAGCTCTAACTCTTCAAGGCTCATTTGATAAGCCCTGGAGCAAATGGCTCCCAGGCCACTTTTTAGGTTTTATAGTTTGGAGCTCTTTAAGCTCTGACTCTTCAAAGCTCATTTGATAAGCCCTGAAGCAAATGGCTGCCAAGCCACTTCTTCAATTTTATAGTCTGGAGCTCTTTAAGCTCTGACTCTTCTACTTAAGGTTTTTGGCTTGACTAAAGCATTGCAATACTTTGCCATTAACCCCTTCTTTTAGGACATCTTTTCATGCCTGACCTGGTTACAGGTAGGGAGAGCTTCCATAACTTTGTGAAATTTTAGTGGACATCGCCCTTTAGGTAGGCTCCGTTGATTAAGGTTATTCGGGCTAACCAGACTGGGCTATGAGTATGATTCGTTTTGAATGAGCTCCTCTACATCTTAATTTGCGGCCTTGTTTGATTCTAAGGCATACACCATTTTCTACTGCTTAGTGGGGTGCACAGTTGGAGTTTACACCAAGTCTTGTGGGATGTGACCCTTGGGCCAACCCTTAATTTTTCAATATAGGATAATGTTTGGACATTCCTACTTTTCCATTGAAATTCCACTAGGTTGGTCCTTACTTCTACGCTGAGCCAAGGTTGGGTATCCTGCCCAGTAGGTCAAATTTTTTTTGACCTCTGGGCTGAGCTTAGCTCTTCTTAGAGGTATGAGGTTCAAGCTATATGAGGTTGTTCAAGCTGGCTGACCTCAAGAGGCTAGCTTCTTCCCTCCGTTCATAGATTCAATGGATGGATGGTTGGCCTTTCTGATATGCATGATGATAAATATTTGGCACTTTGGCTCCTTTGACGTTTCAAATTCTTGCCCTGTTAACGACATGTAGTTTTTTGAAAAGTGTTTCTTCATTTAGACACAATTAAATACGATTTGGGATCTTCTCTATAAAATTGACACCACCCATCCACCTGTTATTCCATCCATTTTTCAAGCTTCTCATGTTTCTTCTTCATGTTTACCAACTGAAGCAGGCTGACCACCTATTAGTTAGAGTGCCACAAATAATCGAATTGCAGGGGAGCTTAGCCCAAAGATTCAGGGCTTGAAGGCCACTGTTACTACGTTGTTGGCGAGGGTGAATACCCTGGCGGACACAGTGTCAATCATGGAGAAGACAATACGGATGGTGTTGATAGCTAACTAGGATCAGTTAGTTTTTTTTCAGGGGCAACCGGCTCCTTGAATCCCTTCTCCTCCTTGCGAAGTCGAACATGCTCGTGAAGACAGATCTTAGTGAAGACTTCTGGGGGCTCTTGAGTAGCCATAGCTATGTTGCAAGGATCCTTGCATCTTCATCTTATGTTTCATCCTTTTTGTAAAGTTGTAATGAGACCCACATCCCTTAGGATGTGGTTATTTTAATGAAAAGCTGGCGATTGCTTCAACTATGCTTTAACATTGGGGGAGAAACCATGTGCCTTAGCAGTTATGTTCTCGCAAGATCTGGGTAGATCTTGGTTGCTTGACCGGGCTTAGCTGCTGGCTGCTTAACTTGGCCTAGCTGTTTGAGCTATGACAGAGCAAGCTTGTTGGTCATGTTTAGATTTCTATCATTTATGTTGTGTTTTGAACTTCAATTAAGGTGCGCAGGTTGCACCGTGTCAAGGTGTTTTACCCACTTGGTTGTCCACATTCTGTACAACTTTCATGGCTCGACCTAAAACTTCTCAACTCTCTTCTCACCTCTCTACTCCCCCAAGTGTCAAGGTGTTGGGAAAACAGCTTGACACTTGTAGATTATGTCATTGCTTTATGCGGGTCATTGGCCCAATGACTTGCTGCTTCTTGGAACATGATTGATTGACGATCTGATCAGCCTTGCTTAGTCCCGATAAGGTTTTCTTAAGAATTATGCCAGATTCAAAGCGAAGTGTGTGTGAGGCTGGATGTCACACGCGATTGAAAAACGTCATAGTTAGTGCTGAGAAACCACTCAGTTTTTGATGCACGCTTATAGCTTATAGCCCAGTTATTGGCATGAACTTTAATAGCATTCAAATAGTCTAAAAAGGAAACTTATCTTGTGGCAAAGCTCGTAATTAGAGGAATACTAGGCAAAGGGTCCTTGTAAGTGAATAAGACACCTAATAGGAATGCTTAGCGCTAAAAAGTGTTCGAGGAAGTCAATACCTTCTAAACTTTAGTAAATAGGCATTTTGAGCAGATTTTTCCTCTGCAGGGAGTTTTCTTGTCATCAAATGTTACAACTAACCTCTTTGAATGAGGTTTTCTGCCTGGTTTACTTGAGGTCAGGATCACCTTGGAGACCTTCTAAGATGTACTTAACCATAGCTTTAAGTGAGGTGTAGTGCTCGTATTTGTTTGGTGGTTCTCCCCGTGGAGAGGTCTCCTAGTTGGATCTCTGACTTTTAATCTTCAGTGTCTTGGCGTGGTAGGTCCCTTCTCCTCTTCCCAATTGTCCTGCTTTATGGTAAGGAAGCGGGTGGCTGGCTTGCTTTAAAGCTGGCCATTTATGAAAAACTTGCAAAGCTCTCATTGAGCTTTTTGAAGTTACTTATGCTGCTCTGTTGGAGCTTGTAGAACCTCGTGCGCGTGCTTCCCTTTAGTATAACAGGGAAGACTCAACACATGACCTCATCTAGTATTGCCTGGAGATGTGTGAGAGACTTATACGTCTCTGAATGATCTAATGGTTTGTGGTGCCATTGACTGTTTCAAACTGAGGCATCTCAAATGCCCTTGGAAGGGGAGCCCTGACTATTTCTACTGTGAGGGGAGAATCGATAGCCTGGTCTAACTTCTCCACCATGGTGGGAGTTTGCCTTCCATCATGTTTAACCAGCCCCTCGATTTAGGTTTTGCCTCAGTAATAGGGCTTTTTGTTCGAAAGTTTGATCTTTCCAGAGGCGGCTTGGCCTGCCACTTCTCGTGATAGGTTTTACTGTCTTGTTTGCAATCTTCAAGTGGACTTTCGTCTAGATTAGCGAGTTGTTTGTTCAACTCTTCATGCGCCTGTAATATTTTCGTTAACCCTTGGGTTAAGGTCTCTACTTGATCCTGCAAGATTTTGACTAGTTCTTGCATGGTTTCAACTCGTTTTTGTAAGGCGGTGAACGCCGCTAGAGTCACCGTGGGCAAGGTGTCCTTCGTGGTGATCTGCTGATTTTCTAAAGCCGCTGAGCAATTATCCATTGTAGAAACTGTTCACCGCGAAGGATTGAGAATAGTTTCTTGATTCCCACAAACGGTGCTAGCTGATGAAGCAGTTTCGAGTACCTATGGAGATGAAGTAGTCCTCCAGCGTGCTCGACCAACGACCTGCAAAATGGAAATGGTAAAATATGGGCACTGGCTGGCTGTCGCCATCTCACCCCTTCGATGCCTAAGTCAGTCAATTTGCCTTAGCTAAATAGAATTGATTGTGTATTAATTGAGTACCTTTGTGATATGGAGGTGTGGTCTTTATATAGGCATCTTGGGAGGAGTCCCATTGGGATTGTGACCCTTAGGTCTCATCCGTATGAAACGGAATAGATAGGTGTTGGAGTGTCCTCCTCACCCAGGACTCCTTTGTGATCCTTATCAGGTTTAAGAGTCCTCTTGGTGCATGGGTCTTTTTTTTTTGGGTAGAATGGTGCATGGGTCTTCCGTAGCTATCCCTTAGGATTCGCAGCCTCATCCCTTGGGATGAGATAAAGCCTTGGCTATTCTAGAAGGGATAAGAATCTGGCTACCCTATGAGTCCCTAAGACTGTATAAACTTCTGCCACAATAGTATAATTGGCTCCTGGTTGTTGGTTGTCACATTTGCGGAGCTCACCTGGTGAGCTAAGCTCGGTATTCTTCATGAGCTGAGCTCTTGAGCTAACCCCTTCATTGGGCTAGTTTGTCAAGGCAAGGCTTGGTTGGGCCTAACCCCTAGGTGCTAGATGTTCATTGGGCCTCTGGTCTATGCCCATTGGGCTGTGCTGGACTCTTTGGTTTGTGCTGACTTTGGGAGGTCATTTAATACTTATCAAGCTAGTTCGGATTGTAGGTGTAAGGGTTTGTGGCGTTTAGACGGCCAACTTTTGGTTTTGCTTTGAAAGGTGGAAAACACTCTTATGAAAGAGACTAAAATGAGTTTTTACTAGATTAAACAAGCGGCAAGGCGTTGGAGTTTCTAACACCCATAACTTAAGTCATCCAACTCTTTGAATTGCATGACATAGGCTATCAACCAGAAGATTTAGCTATGAAACCAATAAAAGAGTATAAGCGTAGTTTGGAAAGCGAGCGAATTCTTAACTTTTTTGGCAAACACAAGGCGTGACATTGCTCTGGAACCATGTCTGTGGGCACATGATCACCAAAGATTAACAATGTTAAGTTTTGTTAAATAAAAGGTGAACCCTTCTCATTTTTCAAACCGAACCTCAAGTCTCGAGTTGAGAAAAACAAGATTAACTTGAGTCACGAGGCGTTATTCACCCCGTTGCCAAGCCTAAGCAACTACTCACACACACTCAAAGAACTAAGCATAGGGAGAAATTGAGGCATAAGATTTAACCGATAAAAACAAAAACTAACATGATATTATAAAGGATCTCAACGATACAAACAACTTTAGTACTTGAGAAATTAACAAACTAGCAATACTTACAGCTAAAGTGCAACAAGCCTTTAATTTATGCGTGAGAGAGAGAGAGAGAGAGAGAGAGAGAGAGCGCCTTATATACATGGGCTTTCTCTCTCTACACATACCACAAAAATATCCCAAAAGCTTACTACTAAAAGAAACTTTCTATAAATGGAAGGTTGAAAAGGCAACAAAAAATTATGAACGAGCAGAACTGGTATCGATACTAGTCCGAAAGGGTATCAATACCCCTGCGGCTTGAATTCCAAGGCTCCTAATGGTATTGATACCTTTTTGACTTGGTATCAATACCAGTGCTGATTTTTGCAGTTTCATCCCCAGATTCTTCCTTTGGCCTTTAAAACATCCCAAGCACCATCTAGTGCTTCTTTTCTTAGTTCTTTGGACTTGGGTGGAACAATGCCACAAGGCCTTGGGCACTTGGTTATCCTCGGGGATCATCCTTGGCATCAAAACACGCATTATTCTCACGGTTTACCTAAAATGCTTACAAAAATACCTTACATGCAGTATTGAATAAAAACGATAACTTATATGTACAAACGCTACAAATTGGAGGACTTAAACACCAAGATTGTACTCCTCCAACTTGAACGTTGCTAGCCTTTAGTGACAACACAATAGAAATAAAAGAAAACTACGCAATCCTTCCGGCAATACAACTTAAACACATGCTCATACCGTATCCAACTAGCAAGAGTTCAGAAGCCTATTTTTTCCTCTTTCAAAAGCCAACTAAACACTAAGCATGCTAAGAAAGCATCCAACGAGCATATCCTTGATCAAAAGGTGGATACGAAGTTTAATTACTATGATGCAAAAGTAACCATATCTAGCAAAAGAGGTGCTCGGAATTAGGGTGGTGAACAAAAATGACCAGCCTTATATATGTGGAGAGCACCAATAGACAGAATTCATAGCCAAACAACTATCAACTACACTACCGAAAGCAAAAACATGTCACAAACTAAGTATGCCAACGATCAAACATTGAATCAACTTCTTGAGCTATTTGTCTTTGTAAAAATAGATTTAGCAGATTTAGCTGATTTTCACTTGGTATTACCTATCCTTGGGGGGTTGACCCTTGGAGAGTTTATGCTTTTGCGAGGGGGCATGTCCCTAGAGGTGTTTTCTATCACGGTTGGTTTGATGAGAATCCATTGCCACCAGTTAATGCTACTGCTATTGCATCTATTGTGGTTGTTGTTTTGTGGATACTACTGCTAGTCTGCAACCTTTTTGTTTTATGGATACTGCTGCTAGTCTGCAACCTTTTTGTTGCTGATGCTACCTCACTATTTTATGGCAAACCTTGCTGCCTACTTTCTGATATGGCAGCAAGTTGCCGTTGTTGTTCTGCTGGTCTGTTCTATGCTGACTAGCAACTGAAATGTTTTGCTATTGTCGACCATCAATCTGCTGCTACCTCATTGTTCTGCTGGACCAGCAATCTGACACTTCAAGACACGATTGTTGCCAGCTACTTATACTACTGCTGCTACACCTGATTTCTAATATGGTAGCAAACTGTTGCTACTGTTATGTTGGTCTGTTCTGTGCAGACTAGCAACTAAAGTGTGTTGCTACTAATGTCCAGCATTTGAAAGGTTTTGCTGCAATTGAAGTGTTCTGATGCTAGTTTGACTATTTTACTACTATATTCTGCTGCTGTTATAAGCTAATCAAGGATGGTTTACTGCTGTTAGAGTGGGCTGCATACCTAAAATTACTCCATCTCTCTTATGGAGTTCAGTTGAAGGCGTTCAATAGTCAAGCCTTATATTATTCGGTTATATCTTTTGGCTAGTGTCATTAAGGCGTTGTTTTCCTTCCCTCTTACTAGATGGATTGGAAACAATGCATATCTTTTTAGCCCTTGTAGCCATTTGGCATAAGCAATTTTCTTTACTCTTGTTTTGTTTTCTTTTTCTCCTGGAGTATACCCCTTATAGGCTGTATATTCGGTTAGCCCCTTTTTCAATTTCAAGCCGATTTACCCTAAAAAAAAAACATTGAATCAACACAGAATAAAGGCGTACTAGAGATCAACTAATGACTTAATAGCATATATTGACCTTGGTTTCAAAAGAACGGTTGGCAAAACGGGGTGGCAGCCATATACTTGCTCGGTTAACTACCCTCGGCCGCCGCCGACACTAAACTATCAAGTCAATGGCCACATGCTGGCCATAACAAAAACTTGCATAATTAACTAGTTACGAGTTCAACTAAACTACAAACAATAAAAAGATAAAGATATTCGGTGGGATGTCAACCACCATACACCCCGACCAAGTTGAGGGATTTTTAACTACTACCACCAACATACCTACTCCTCATTCCCCCACTTGGAATATCTCCCGAGCCAAAAGCAATCTCCCCCTCCTCACTCTCAACTTCCTCCTCAACTCTTCGGGGCACCACATATCTCTCATCAGAAGTGCTTTCAATGTAGTACGTGTGCCAGCTCTACTCATGCTTGAGTTCCCTAATCTCCCTTTTAATCTTCTTCCTCTCTTTTTTCTCCTTCTGCAGGTAGTTCCAGATGGCCACATTTTGGAAAAAGATCTTCTTCCAAATACTCTCAGGTGGAGCTCTAGGACCGGGCATCATCCGAATGGATGACTCGAGGGAATGGAAGCCAATGGGCCTGCCGACGAACCTACCCCAAGAGCTTTGGATTGGGACTTGCTCTTCTCGATCACAGAAATAGTAATGTCCCCTGGAGAAGGTTCAACTAGTTCGGTATAAAGTTTCCTGCGCACTCCCTGAGTTTTTCGAATTTCAGTAATCATGCAAAGAAATGGCATATGGGCTGAGCTGATTGTATCCCCCCTTGAAATCTGCCAACTGCTCAAAAATATACCTCGCCCAATCCACCACATAGTCATCATCATTCATAAACACATAAATCAACTCCACACTCTTCCTTGAAGGCTTATTCTCTGTCCCACGGGGATAGAGATTGTAATGCAGCACAACGCAAAGTGGCATAGAAGGAAGAAGATGGGCAATTTAGGCAATTTGGGTGAGTTAGGCGAACATTGATCTTCTCCCATGGCAGATGGCTCAATCTCCTTCGCAGAAGGGCTGTGAGTCAAGGCCCAGGATTCCAATGAGTTAAAACAAAAACAGCTACTAAATTCACAAAAACCTAAAAGCTCGATTCATTTTGGGCTGGAGGTACCAATCCCAGTTAACTCTCAAATCATCTTAACTCCACCAGCAAACCCTTCGAGTTCATTTCAATCCGAGCTTGGAGCTGTTAATCTCAAATCAATCAAGACTCAAAGTCCTTCACCGAAACTACAACAAGTTTTCTTTGAGGAAGGATTGATAATGGAAGTCGAGGAGCGAACGGCCTACTAGTTCACACGCAAACCAACAGAGGTACATAATCCTAACTCTAAAATTCTATACAATGACAGTGGGAATCCCTACATGGAGGGTGATCCGAATCTTGGGTATAGCCCTAGGTCTCTCCAACCCAGGACTTCCCAATCTCATGTTAATACAGAACATAATCTGAGCATAACACGCCCATTAGAACTTGATTCTATACGGGCAAACCTTGATAAAGGCTCCACCAAATCACCACCTCGTTAGCCATTCAGTAAAACCCATTCTCAACCTCTTCCCCAACAAACAAACTTCAAACCCAGTGTAGGACAGAGCCAACTGAAAACTAAGCCTAAAAATTGGGTTTCCCTCCTACAGTCACAGAGTCCATCAATGGATATGAAGCTTGACTATTTTCCAAACCTCCAACGAGGTAAGGAAGCACATGTTGAGATTGATATAGAATTAACTAAAGTGGGTAAATGGAATAGATATCTGATTGGTCACTTCCTTGATGGGAAAATGGCTTACCCACTTATAGTATCCACTGCTAGGAATCAATGGAAGGATCTGTTTGTGGTTGTTAAACCAGATGTATCTGGGTTCTACCTATTTGAATTCAAGGATGAGCAAGCAAAATTGCAAGTTCTTGAAGGTGGCTCTTACTTCTTTTCTCAAAAGTACCTTGTGCTTAAAGACTAGCATAGGATGATGAAGCTTGCTCAGGAGAAACCTATAAAAATACCGGCTTGGGTGAGGTTACATGAGTTACCTTTTGAACTTTGGAATCAAGAATGCTTAAGTAGGGTGGCAAGCACAATTGGGAAACCTTTACATGTAGATCAGGCTACTGCTAAAACTGCTAGGCAGCTTGGTCTTCTCAACACTAAATCAACAAAAGCAATAATATGCATTGAGATGAGTGTTGAGCAAGATCTTCCTGATAAGGTCACAGTCACTGTGGTAGGAGAGTCTGTGGTGGTAGCTATAGATACCATGTCCAACCTCCAATGTGTAGGATTTTCCAAGTCTTTGGACAATCATAAGTTAAATGTGTAAATTTAGCTTCCATTTCTTCAATTCCCTAGCAACTTGCAAAGCAATAGTGGGTTCAAGTGAGGAATGGAAAACAAAAAGCTATCCAAGATCTCTCTAAGCAGAGGAGGCATGAACCCTTTGTATCCAACCCAAGCATTTCAGGACTCCAACCCAGTGTTCCAGTTGAGACCTCTACTCTCATTGAGCAAGAGCAAAGTGACTCTGAAGATGAATTGTTGGAGGTTTTAGAGAAGGTGGTGAGCTCCACTAAGGAGGCAGATGCATTACCTAAACAATTGAAGTACGCATCATCACTGGAGGATAGCAAAATCCAACAAATCATCTGCATTGATCCAATCATTCATCCTAAAGCTGAGAAGGGGGCAAGCATTGATACACACCACCTGAGGCCAAGCAACCCCTTCCCAAACCACCTGATTTACTAAGTGCACCATCCAAGGAGGAAGCTTCTGAGTTCAATGTCAAACAGCTTCTCTCCAAATTTGCTCAAAAGAAACTAAGGAAGCAAATGAAGGAACAAGCACTTTGTTCCTTTACCAATGGAGAATAGTAATTCATCTGTATCCTTTTTGTTAGGGCAGTATTATACTACTTCCATTTTCTGCCATTTACCTACTTAGTACTGCTTGTTTTTATTTTATGTCTCTATAACCTCTTAAATTGGGATTTTGGAACACTAAGGGCCTTAATGACCCTATCAAACAAAAAGAGGCAAAATGTTTTGTGAATCACAATAAACTCTCCCTTATAGGTTTGCTAGAACATAAAATAATAGAGGTTTAGTTCTATTATTCACCATCTCGGACTTGACTGATTTTTCATCAAGAACCATGTGTGAAAAATCTGTAAACCTGTAATACATATGCTTTTGCTGTGTCTATTACTGTTATTGAGCATGCAGAATAGGATATGAAGGCTCATTCTCTCTTATTTCATCCTTGTTATAGCTAGTTGTAGTAGCTTTCAAGTTGTATCGATTATGGCTGTTTGTAATGGATGCTGCTGCTGTAGCTGTCTGCTCTGGCTTAGAATTTTGAGTGTTTCTTTTGTACTTTATGCCTAACCATCAGAGGCTGTCGTTGGGATCTCCCTTCACAGAGGGGGACGTCCTCTGCTATTGTTTAGTCTTTTCTACTATGGTTGCTATTCTGTGATTATAGTGACGGCTGTTGTGTCTGTTGTTCTGCTGATTCTGCTGGCATTCTTGCCATTGCTTAGGCCTTGTATCCTGTGGCTCCAACCTGCTAGTTGCTGTGAGATTGTTGCCGTATGCTATATCTGTCTATTTTATTGATGCTGCTTGGCCTATGCGGCTTGTTTTTCTGCTATACAAGTCCATCAATTGCTGATTTGTGTCATGACTGCTGTTGTTGTTGTATACTACTAGATCGACAATAGTTAGCTGCGGCTCTAATACTATGATGCTATGCATTTAAGTCATAAACTGTAATGGCTGCTGTTTCATGCCAAGATGGGATATTATAGGACTACAAAATGCTATTTCCTACAACTACTACGATTGTTTTTGCTGTGCAGTTTAGCAACTGAACTGTATTTTGGCTACTATTGGATTGCTACAAGGTTGCTGTCCAAGATGGTACAAGAATGCTGTCCAAGACGGTGGTTTACCAAGATCAGTTTAAGCTCTGGTTTCTCAACATAATGGAAAGATCATGGAGTTCTGTTTGTGGTTCCTAAGGACCAATTGCAATTTTATTACTATTGTCATCGTGGCTCTTTTCTATTAGTCAAGTTGCTCTAAATGAAATTTTGCCATCTGTTTTGTATCTCTCTATTAGATGGATGGGAAACAGATGTTCCAATTTACATTTGGCTAAGTCCTATGTAGTTGTTTGGCGTAGGCTATCTTTGTTTACTTTTTATTTTCTTTGTTTTCCTCCTGGGGTATGCCTCTTGTAGGCTATATATTCGCTTAGCCTCTTTTTTATTTCAAGTTGATTACCCAAAATAAAAAAATAAATGAGGACTTGGCCTCTAGAATAATAAAATATATTTGTCCTTAATGGAATTTTGTGAGTAGCTACCCTCAAGCTCCCATTGGGAGAATCTTAGTTTGTTCGGATACTACTATTGTTCAGGTTTTGGATCAATTTGACCAACACATTCACTTTGAGGTGCACATAAATGTGGAGGGACCCCTTTTTATGCAACTTTTCTGCATGGGGCCAGTAGTTATTTAGGTAGACAAGCCCTTTGGTCTAATCTGTATCATCTTAACCCCTTCTCCCCATGGATTGTGCTTGGCGATTTTAATGCCATTAGATACCCTAATGAGAAGTTTGGAGGCAATACTACCGCCCCCCCCCCCCCCCCCCCCCCCATATGCATGAGTTCAACCATTGCCTCTATACCTTGGAACTTGATGATCTTAGGTATATAGGGTGTTTTTTCACTTGGGTCTGTAGGGAGGTATTCTTGAACAGGCCCAAGGAGGGCCCGAACTCGTGGTAAGAGGGATCATTGTATAACAATAATAGGGATGGTCACCGTGCTAGATGGTGTTCGGCAATATGGACCAGTAACATGAGAATTCATTTGTCCAGGAAGGTTGTACGGGGTCTAGGTCCGGTTAACATGAGAAGTTATTGGACTAGGAGACTAATAAAGGAACAGTGACATGAGAGATCACTAGTCCAAGTAGCTTGTTCGCCAAAGAGAAGGCCGAACAGAAAGAGAGCTCCTAAGAGGGCAGTGGTCCAAATAATTGATAAAGGACTAGTTGCATGTGAAGTGACTGGTCTAGGTAGTCTGTTCGGCGATAAGATAGCCGAACAAGGGAAGAAATCCAATCAAATGTTGGAGTAAAGGGAACACTCTGAAAGGACCCAGAAACAGTGGTATTCCGTTAAAAAATAAGATCTTAAGAATGTAGGATCTGAAAAAGATACCCAACGGGAATGAGATGTACGGCTTGGAAAAGAGTCCTACAAGGACTAAGGTAATGAACTGATAAGGGAACGAGAATCCAAGGTATCCTAGGTTTCCTATATAAGGTAGGAAATCTAGGGTAACACGGATACTTGGGCAGCAAGCATCCATGAATCTATAAATATAAGGTAAACCTAAAGGTAAAAGGTACACAAAACGTTGCATTCATATCGTTTTCCAACTGATAATTAGGGTTCTATTGCTAGTACGTGATACTAACTTAGACATCGGAAGGCCTTTGCCACGAGAGGCAAAGGTGCGCTGTGACTTTGTCTGTTTTACAAATTAGGGTTCCGGCGACGAACTAGGGTTCCGGTGTAAGAGGCAAGAGCAGCCATTGCAATTTGGTGCAATTCTAAGCACCAATTGTTTTCATTCCCCTACAGGGTCAATAAGCAGGACCCCTCTCATTTTGTCACTTCCAAGCTAGACAGAGTATTAGTTAATGAGCAGTGGATGACAACTTATAGTTGTTCCTCTACCCACTTCCTCACTCCTGGTGTATCTGACCACTCCTTTGCCATTGTGAGCATCAATCCAAGTCCTCAAAAATCTCAAAAACCCTTTAAGTTTTTTGATTTCATAGATGACCACCCACAATTCTTGAATGTGGTTCAAAAAGTATGGAGGAGTGTGGTCAATGGAAATCCCATGTATTGTGTTTGTAAGAAACTCAAGTTGTTGCACCACCTGAGTTTAAGCAACTCAATAATAGAGACTTTAGTGATATATCTAAGAGGGTACTTGATACTAGGCAACTTCTGGAGTCCTTATAGAAAGAGCTGGGTACACATCCTACAGATCCCTCTATTATAAGTCAAGAGAGGGTGGTTCATAAGGATCTCCTCACTTTGTTAAGAGCTGAGGAAAGTCTGGCTAAGCAAAAGTCTAGAATTTAGTAGCTCAAATTGGGTGATCAGTATAGTTCTTATTTCTTTAAATCTATGAATAATATACGTAATAGAAGTAAGATTTCCAGTTTGGTCATGGACGATGGGTCTCTCACCCATGACAGTAAAGATATTAAATCCAGCTTCGTCAATTTCAACATTGATCTACTAGGTATTGCTCACCCTACATCTTACGATGGGCTCTCAAGGATTCAACAGGTTGTCAGACTAAAACTAGCTGATAGTCAAATGATGGCAATGATTGCTGAAGTTACATACATCGAAATAAGAGACACCTTCTGGTCTCTTAATCCTTCCAAAGCTCCTGGTCCGGATGGCTATAATAATGGTTTTTTTTAGGAAAGCTTAGCCTATCATTAGTCATAAAGTCACTGCAACTGTGAAATCATTCTTTAGGTCTGGTCAACTACTTAGAAAAGTAAATTCTACTATTGTGGCTCTTGTTCCTAAGGTCCCTAACCCCTCTAAGGTAGGTGACTATAGACCTATCTCTTGTTGTAATATAGTCTACTAGTGTATCTCTACAATACTTGCTAGAAGAATACAGTTAGCCCTCCCTAATCTACTTGATCATGTGCCATCAGGCTTTGTTAAAGGGAGAAGGATTGCTGACAATATTTTTCTGACCCAGGAACTCATGAGAGGATACCACAAATCATCCACCCCTCCTAGGTGTGCCATGAAAGGGATATCATGAAAACCTATGACAATGTGAGATGGGAATTCCTTTGGGATGTGCTAGCTACCATGAACTTCCATCCTAACATAATTAAATGGCTCCAGGCTTGTGTCACCATTGCTAATTACTCGCTTAGTATTAATGGTGAGGTCACTGGGTACATCCTTGGGAAAAGAGGGCTAAAACAGGGGGATCCTTTGTTCTCCTACCTGTTTGTCATTGTGATAGAGGTACTCACTTGTCTCTTGAGGGAAAATCCCTCCTACCTAATTTTAACTTCCACTCGAGATGTGGTAGTACCAAAATTATCATTCTCTACTTTGCTGATGATCTAATGATTTTTTGCAAAAGGGATCTAAACTCAGTCAAACACATTCATGATACTCTCACAGAGTTCTAGGAGTTGTTAGGTCTATCCCCAAGTCCTGGGAAGAGTAGCATCTATTTTTTTGGAGTTAATAATAGCTCTAGGCTAGCCATACTGAATGTCTTAGAGTTCAAAGAAGGCACACTACCTGTTAGGTATCTTGGTGTACCTCTTATATCCACTAAGCTCAAAGCCCCTGATTGCCAATGTTTAGTGGATAACATTATTGCTAAAACCAAGTGTTGGACTAACAGAGATTTAACTTATGCTGACAGGGTGTAGTTGATAAAGAATGTCCTTTTTTCAATGTAAACCTATTGGTCCTCTTTATTTATCATTCCAAAAAGGGTGATTAAAGAGGTGGAGGCTATTCTTAGAGCATTTCTTTGGTCAGGCCTTGACCTGAAGAGAACAAGTGCTAAGGTTTCTAGGGAACACCTGTGCTCTCCTAAAGAGGAAAGGGGCCTTGTATTCAAATCCATGCAAACTTGGAATAAGCTAGGCAGCCATCGCCAAGCATATTTGGTTCCTTATTTCAAGTGGGGAATAGTCCAGGTGGTGTCAATGGGTCAAATCATATTTAATAAAAGGAAGGAAGTTTCGGAATCTGAAAATTCCTAAGGATTGCACTTGGGTATGGAGGAAACTGTTAAACCTCCGTCCATGGGTGCAACCCTTTATTATTAGTGTGCTAGGGGATGGCCACTCCACTTCCTTGTGGTATGATAATTGGCATCCACTTGGCCCTTTGATAGCAAACTTTGGTACCGGGATTGCTTTTGATTCTAGTTTACCTAAGGATGGTATTGTGTCTCACATTATCCACAATTCAAGTTGGGCATTTCCCATTACACAAACTATTGAACTCAATGAGATAAGAAGAACTCTGCCACCTCTTCTCTCCTCCAGATTGGATGAGGCAGATCACATTAGGTGGACTCTCACTGCAAATGGTCAGTTCTCAATTGCATCATTGTGGGATAAATTGAGAAATTCCTTCCCAAGAGTTGGGTGGCATAAGTTGGTGTGGTTCTCAGCCCACATACCAAAGTGTAGTTTCATCACTTGGCTGGCTGTACAGATTAGGCTGTCCACTGCAGATTCGACTAATGCTGTTTGGCATTACCAACTCCGCTCAGTGTTGTTTTTGTTAGGGAAGTGAAAGTCATGACCATCTTTTCTTTAATTGTCCATTCTCCCAACGGGTGTTGGACTCCATGCTTTCCAAACTTCATGTAAATTGGCACTCCAGAACATGGGCTGAGTGGGTCACTTTGCTCTCAAATAAAAATGGCAAATCTTTTCACGTTGTGCTTACTAAATTGGTATTTACAGTTACTATCTATCATGTGTGGATAGAGAGGAATTTAAGAAAATTTCAAGGTACATCCTGTTCTGGGGAGGTAGTTGCTCATAAAATTTATCCCATGGTGAGGGCAAAACGTTTGTCATTACAAGCAATGCCTCCCTCTCAAGCAGAGTGGGTGGCAAATGAATGGAATCTTAGTACTCACTAATATTTTTTGGTGGTTGGTAGTAAATCTTACATTTGTATCTCAATTGTTTTCCAACCTTCAATTGTTTAGCATGTACTCTGTTCCATGGGGCAGAGTTGACAGGTAACTTTAAAGTGTAGATGCCACCTCTTTAGTGAGACTGATCTCCTAGCTATTAGTAGTTTAGTACCTCTATTTACAAGGTAAATATCCTAATCTCAAACTGGTTTTTCTATTGCAGTTGCACATGTTTCCTTAGGGTTGCTTCATGAATTTTGAGTGTGCCGTTATATGTGTGATCCTGTGAGTTGTGAGATTGAGCCCATTCTTCTTGTGAGAGGAGGTAATAAATAATGGGAGGCATCTTATGAGGGGGAGGTGAAAGTTGGGGCTCACCCTATTGTTTAAAGTGCTAGGAACTTAGGTTCCGAGGGAGGAGTAGAGTGAGCAATTAAATGCAATAAGTTTTCTAATTTGTTGGTTTTTGTTCAAATTTGGCTTCAGTTCATATCCTTGTGGGATGTCCCAAGAATATGATACTTCAAAGTGCTGGAATTTTCTTTCCATTTGCTACTTTTCTGTTACTGCTACTGCTGTGAATGTCAGCTATTCAAGTATAGCTCAACTTTGTAATTGTTAAAGCAAGTAGCTATTATTGTAATTATTCACATTTAGCTGGTATATAAATCCTTAGGTTGGCTTGTGTACATATTCAGAATGTTAGTGTGCAGACCAGCAGGGGTTGTATGCCTGATCTTTGTTGGCTTGTCTATCCAGAGCTGGTTAATATTGTTGCTCACCATGGAGTAACTCTGGGTGTTATTGTTTCTTTTCCTATCTTGGGGGTGTGTCCCATGGCTTTGATTTGGCTGCCTTTGAGCGTTTGTACCTACCCTTGGGGGGTTGTCCCTTGGGCTATTTAAGCCTTTCTAGGGGGCTTGTCCCCAGCTTCTTCTACTCTTTTGTGTGTTGATGAGTCAAGAGCTGCATTGTTATCACAAGCTATGGCTACATCGCTGTAATTGTGAACTGTCATGTGGATGCTACATCGTTATCCTCTTACATTTGTGTACATGCATTATGTGGATGAAGCATCTAATTCCTATCCTGCTAGCCGTTCGAAGTTATACGAATCTCCAAGCTTTGTGAATTATTGGGGCCTGTTTTGGTGGCATGGAAGCAATGATCATGTGCAAACCATCTAAGAAGTGAAGAGGGTATATACTATAGTCAAAACTACAGCTGCTCCTTTAATGCTTTGGTCATGAACACCTCTGAGTGTTGTTGGACCATGGCAACCTATTAGTCATGTACGTTGTTGGACCATGTGTGGACTGCTAGTTGTTGTTCACTACAGTCTGGCCTGCTATCAATGGTGATCTGGATTTCAATCAATGGTGATCTGGATTTCAGTCAATGGTGATCTGGATTTCAGTCACTCGGCCTGCTAGTTGTTGTTGTTC
The DNA here is from genome assembly GCA_019656835.1 of Rhododendron ovatum. Taxonomy (NCBI): domain Eukaryota; kingdom Viridiplantae; phylum Streptophyta; class Magnoliopsida; order Ericales; family Ericaceae; genus Rhododendron; species Rhododendron ovatum. Next base: position 22,216,158 of record CM033791.1, on the reverse strand, counting down.
CTTATTCACTCAGCTTATGTAATAGACTACACTACACTCATATCATTCGGTACTTTTGTTATGTTGTTTTCGTTCCCTCTTTTTAAGATGGAATGGAAACAACTGGTATCATTTTTTTTTCTTTATTTTTTATTTTTGGGTAATTTAGCTTGAAATTTAAAAAAAGTTAACCGAATGTACAGCCTACAAGGGGCATACCCCAGGATGTAAAGAAAAGGAAATGAAAAAGAGTGAAAAAAATGCGATAAACCATGCACAACCCGCATGGAGAGTAAAGTAGAATAAAGTAAACAACAAAGTGCAATGTGATTTGTTATCATATCCCGTTGCACTATCCATCTAGGAAGAAAGCACAACGGGGTAAGATACAAAGTGATACAGGAAGAAATGATGACATGAAAGCGAACTACTGCCTGACACATCCTGCTAGGCTAGGCTATAACATAAAGTAGTCACGGTCGAAACAACTAGTTGATGAACCAACACTGAGGAATTGCAGTAACATAGCAACTCGGCATCGAGGGGAGGTTGAACAGCTACTATAGAGAGACTAGGAACAGAGAAAAGGCTCGACTCGAGGATGTCTGCATCCGACAGGAGGCCCGACCCTGCACACCACGCCCATTCCATCCAATCTACTACTCCATCAACCAAAATCCCAAGGCTCGCCAGAAAACAACCCGCCCTCAGCCAAATACCAAACACCACAGACGCTAGAGTGGGATATGCAGACCAAGATTCTAACACTCCAATCTAACCTAGTGTGTCAAGCGTAATACCCTCCTCTAAGAGAACAACTACTATATAGGACCTAGGCTCCGAGAAGAGGCTCGAACTGGAGATGTCGGCATCTGACAAGATTACCTCCCTAAGTACCCTAAACACCACGCCCAATCCATCCAGACTACTACACCCTCAACCTAATTCCCAAGGCTCGCTAAATCTAAAAGTGAGACAGAACAAGAGCCTCAATTCTATCCGCCATTAACAGTGCAAGACCACCGAATCATTTGGTACTACCATTAACAATGTAAAACCACTAAATCACACAAGATACCACAGGAGAACCAAAGCTGTCCCTTTCAATTAGTGTTCAATCACCAATCTAATTAATAACAACCACGGAAGCTATCCCTTTCAATCAGTGCACAACCACCAATCTAATCAATGAGAGCCCCAGAAGCTACCCCTTTCAATCAGAGCCCAACCACCGATCTAGTCAATGACAGCCACGAAAGCTACCCCTTTCAATCAGCGCAAGACGGCAATCTAATCAATGATAGCTACAGTCATACCATACTATGCAAAACAACCTGGCTAATGAAGCAAAGAAACTAGGAATTTAAAGAAGCTCAACAAAGAGCACGAGCGATGACCATATCCCCAGAAGTGGGCAACCAACCATACCAGCGACACCCGGAACATCTAGCAAATGTCATAAACACATTTACTTTACCAATCATCTCCTAAAATCGGGGTCAGAACATGATTTTCCAACCCATGGCATCCGAGCCCGTGTACCAGAACCTCCCTCCTTTGTCTTCGTCACCATTTGTGCTCAACCCATCCGGTAAGGTGCACAGATAGATCAGGTCGAGATGGGCACAAACTTGTGAAGGAATTTTTTTTTTTTGGGTAAATAACTTGGGAAGGAATTGATACAACTAAACTGATATATCATCAATATGTAAACCCAGCCAATTGCTCTTCTAAGTCACCGGCAAAGCAATAAAATGTACATCTAAATACACTTACCCCAATCGGACAGACCCTGAACAGCTGTGGAAGCTAACAGATCTGAACCCATGAACGCCAACAACTCGGAACCCATGAACACATGAACACCGGAGCATCACCTATGCTCACTACGTCCTCTGGTGTGGGTAACCCATGTACGCTAGCAACCCCATAGGAGTTCGGGAGCAGATTGAAATTTTGATTGCCCATGAGAGAGGACTTCCGTCGTTGGACCTTCAACCAATACAGGCCGAAGCCGACTGGAACTTGTTCTGCCACTCTAACGAGCTTTGATCATACCTGTTGTGGAGGTCGGTCCACGGGGTGGACTCTAACGGATGAAGCCCACTCGATATCCGAGGAAGATTTTGGGTTTCTGGGAAAACCCAATCGAGAACCCAGTTCAGCCGAAAATTGTGGATAGTTGAAAAGATCAGATTGTAGGTAGATGAGAAACAAAAATTGTGAAAATATGCAGGTTATTGGTTGGTATTGGGCATATCAGAGCTTTATTACCTCTAGAATGGCCCCATTACAAGGATTTCCTGACAGGGGAAGTGCATTCTCTCGCTATTCTTTTTCTTTATTCTTCTTTTTTTTTTCTTTTGTTTCGTTCTGAGGTATGCTCCTTGTAGGCTATATATTCGGTTATCCTTTTTTTCTTATTTCAAGCAGATTTAACCCCCCAAAAAAATTGCAGCACTTGGTTCAAAACATGATAAACATCTCTAAACTTCCCTGATGTGTGCGGAGGGACTGCAAAATTGGGAATGGTGCGGTAAAGGGCTTGGTTTACGACAACAGAATCAATCCGCTCGGCTTGCAGGTAATTGGTAATGCCTTCTTTAGGCCGGTTGTAATCCAAATACTTAGCGATTACACCGGCATCCACCACAATAGCCTTTTCTTTGGGTAAATCAACTTGAGATTGAAAAAGAAGCTAACTAAATGTACAGCCTACAAGGGACATACCCCAGGAGGAAAGAAAAGAAAAACAAAAACAAGAGTAAATAAAATTGCATACGCCAAATGGCTACATGAACTAAATGATTTGCGTTGTTTCTGGTCCATCTAGTTAGAGGGAAGGAAAACAAACGATATGAACAACTATGAAGGATATGAACAATCCTGACTTGCCATGAACAACCATACGCCAGTCATGTCATGACATGAACATCCATGCGCCAAATGGGTACATGCTATAACTTGTGCTTGTATCCCTTCGGTTAAGGACTCCAATTGATTCCTAATCAGCTTAAACATTAACAAATGTACAGAGCAGCGGCTGGTAGCAGTCCAATCATGAACAATAACTAAACAACAGCAACGAAAATGCAACCGAATAGCAACATTGAGAACACCATACAGCAGCAGCCTTGCCATTTACTTTCAAAGTAATTTCACCAGTAATCAAAGCATTCTCAATATCCATTTTCTGATAAAATTCAATTGCACCCTTAGCATTATACCCATCTAGATAATTAGTCCAGAAAAGCAAACCTTGATTATCGATTCGGATGACAGCATCACTGTCCCTGCCCAAACTCTTATAGTGGACTCGCCTTTCACTCTTGAAACCCCTATTCGGCATTCCCGATTCCCAAACCAGTTTCTCATACATAGCAATCTCCTCCACCGACCTCTGTTTTCAGTGTTTTTCATGTATTCTGGTCCAGAGGTCCGATGGCCACAACTCCTCCTCACTGCTCGTTTCCATAGCCCCCTCCCCTTCTGTCTGACGACGAGAGGAGGACATAAAACTTGCTTGCCCGTATCTTTCTTGCAGGTCATTGTGGTAGAGGTTTAGGTTTTGAATGGCTTAGAGAGATATTGGTGTGTGGGGATGATGAATATAAGTAGAGAATATGGAGGAAATCCAAATATATGGAGGGAAAGAGAGATTTCGGATTTACCTTGTTCTTGGAGAGCTAGGGCTTAAAACCCTTGAAAAACCTTGCAAACCCTTGAATTTGTGGGAGAATCATGGTGATTGATGGTGGAGATGAAGGTTTTGTGAGAGATAATGGAGGATTTGGTGGGATTTTGGAGGAAATTTGGATTTAGGGTTCATGGGTTTGGAGGAGCATGGAGGAGTAGAAGAAAAATTTGGAGAGAATGAAATGATCGGGCCCTGTTCTGATCTATAAACTGCCTGTAAGCAACGAGTATCGATACCACTGCGAAAGGGTATCAATACGCCCTCGATTGGAATCCACTGGAGCAGCGTGGTATTGATACTTTCAAGTGGTATCGATACCCTTTTAGAGATATCACTAAACTTCCTTTTATTGATTTGCTTAAACCCAGCTTGTAATAGCTTGAGTTTCTCAGAGACACAGAACATTGGGTTCTCAATGGCCACACCCTCCAAACTTTCTGAACCACAGTTAGAAACTGTGGATGGTTAGCTAGGAAATCAAAAAACTTAAAGGGTTTAAGTGATTTCTTAGGACTAGCGATGATGCAGACAAAGGCAGGGGAATGGTCAGATACCCTAGGAGTGTGGAAATGAGCAGAAGAGCAACTATAAGGTGTCATCCAATGCTCATTCACTAGTACTCTATCCAGTTTGGTACTGACAAAATGAGGAGGGACCTGTTTGTTGGCCTAAGTGTAGAAACACCTTGAATACCTAAGATCATGAAGTTCCAAGGTGTACAGGCATTGATTAAACTCATTCATATGGGGAGGCCAGTTAGTAATGTCCCCAACCTTCTCATTGGGAAATCTAATGGCATTAAAGTCTCCAAGCACAATCCAAGGGGAGGAGGAGTTAAGTTGATGGAGACTAGACCAAAGTGCTTGTCTATCTAGATAACTGTTGGGCCCATACACAAAAGTTGCCAAAAAGGGTGCCCCTCCAACCTTGGATTGCACTTTCACAGTGAATGTATTGGTCAGATTGGTCAAGTACCTGAACCTAAACAACAACGGGATCCCAACACACTAGAATTCTTCCAATGGGAACCTGAGGGTAGTTACTCATAAAATTTCATTGAGGACAAACATATTTTATTATTCTAGAAGCCAAGACTTCTTTTATTTTATGCTCTAGCAAACCTATAAGGGAAAGACCTTTCGAGTTTTTTAACTTTTTGGCTGAACACCCTAAATTCCTTGACACTGTTCAGCAAGTTTGGAGGAAGGTAATCATTGGTAATCCAATGTTCTGTGTCTGTGAGAAACTTAAACATTTGTAGGTGGACCTCAAAAAACTAAATACTAATGAGTTTAGTGAACTATCATCAAGGGTGGCCTTCTATAAACAGCAATTGGAGGCCATCCAAAGAGAGCTAGGCTCTGATCCCAGTGATCCCTCTAAGCAAGCCATTGAAAGGGAACTGTGCAAACAATACCTTGTTTATGCAAGGGCTGAAGAAAGTTTTACCAAGCAAAAGTCAAGAATTCAGTGGTTAAAGTTAGGGGATCAATGGTCCTCATTCTTCTTCAAAACCATTAGTAATTCCATAAATAGGAATAGAATTTCTAGTTTGGTTTTGGAAGATGGATCTGTCACCCAGGACATTGAGTTGGTTAAGCACACCTTCATCAACTACTACACTAACTTGTTAGGTACCAAACATCTGAGTACTTACTCTGGATCCTCTAGAGTGCAACAACTCATTACTAGGAAACTCTCCCCTTTCCAAAGTTTGGAAATGGTGATGGAGGTAACTGATAAAGAGATCAAGGACACTTTTTGGTCTCTTAATCCTTAAAAAGCACCTAGTCCGGATGATTACAATGCTGCATTCTTCCATAAAGCTTGGCCTGTGATAGGCCATGAGGTGACCTCAGCTGTTAAACTCTTCTTTAGATCTGGTTAGCTTTTGAAGAAAGCTAATGCTACCTTATTTGCTTTGGTACCTAAAGTCCCCAACTCTTCTAAGGTAGGGGACTTCAGACCTATCTCATGCTCAATGTGGTCTATAAATATATTGCTAAAATACTAGCTAACAAAATCAAACTTGTCCTGCCATCCTTTATTGATCCTGCCCAATCTGGATTTGTCCAGGGTAGGAGGATAGTTAATAACATATTACTTACTTAGGAATTAATGCGGGGTTACCATAAATACTCATCCCCTAGATGTGCCATGAAGGTGGATATCATGAAGGCTTATGACAATGTCATATGGGACTTCCTCTGGGACGTCCTTGCCTCCATGAATTTCCATCCTAGGATGATCCAATGGTTGAAAGCTTGTGTTTCCATAGCTAATTACTCCTTATGCTTTAATGGGGAGGCAATAGGGTACATTCCTAGGTAGAAAGGTTTAAGACAAGGTGATCCTTTGTCTTCTTACTTGTTTGTGATAGTCATGGAGGTATTGACTTGTATCGTCAGTGAAAAGTCTCTCGTCCCTGATTTTAAGTTCCATTGGAAATGTGGCTCCACCAAACTTGCCAATCTTTACTTTGCAGATGATCTTATGAATTTTTGCAAAGGCGAGGTGAGCTCCGTTAATCATATTAAGAATTCTTTGACTGAGTTTGAGGATTTGTCTGGACTCTCTCCAAGTCCTACCAAGAGTAAACTCTTCTTCTCTGGTGTTAATCCCTCCACAAAAGCTTCCATTATGAACATTTTAAGTTTCCAAGAGGGATCTTTACCAGTAAGGTACTTGGGGGTACCTCTTCTATCCACCAAACTCAAGCACATTGACTGTAAAGTCATGGTTGATAGGATTTTAGCTAAGACCAAATCATGGACACATAGGTACCTATCTTATGCTAGTAGAATTCAATTAATAAAATCAATTCTGTTGTCAATGCAAACTTATTGGTCACCCCTCTTTATTATCCCTAAGAAGGTAATTAAGGAGGTTGAATCCATTCTTAAAGCCTTTTTTTGGTTAGGTCCTGACCTTAAATAGACAGTTGCAATAGTCTCATGGGAACATCTTTGTTCTCCTATTAAGGAAGGTGGTTTGGGCTTTAAATCTATGGAGGTTTGGAACAAGGCAGCTGTAGCCAAGCACATTTGGTTCCTTATCTCTGGTGGGGAGCAATCTATGTGGTGCCAATGGTTTCTTCTTCTTTTTTTGTGGGTAAATTAGCTTAAAATTAAAAAGGTTAACTGAATGTACAGCCTACAAGGGGTATACCCCAGGAGGAAAAGAAAAGAAAAAGAAAGAAGATTGAAAAATGTGCGATAACCCATGTACAACTTGCATGGAGAGTAAGGTAGAGTAAGTAAAATTACAAAAGTGCCATGAGTGTTGAGATCATACCTCCGTTGCACTATCCTTCTAAGCGGAAGGATAGTACAACAGGGTATGATAAGTAGTGATACGAGTAGTAATAACATGAAAGCGAACTACTACCTGGCACATCCCACTAGGCTAGGAGATAAAATAAATAGTCACGATCAAAAATGACCAAATGATAACCAATACTAAGGACTAGCAGCAACATAGCAATTCAGCCTCAAGGGAAGCTGAACAACTACTATAGAGAAACAAGTCACCAAAAAGAGGATCGAACCAGAGATGTGGGCATCCGACGGGGGCCCCACCCTGCACACCACGCCCATTCCATCCGGCCTAATACTCCCTCATTGAAGTCCTAAGGCTCGCTAGAAAACAACCCGCTCTCAACTAACTACCAATCACCACAGACTCCAAAGATGGGATAAGTAAACCAAGATACTAATACTCCAACCAAACCCAGAGAACAAGCATAATACCCACTTCTAAAAAAACAGCTACTATAGAGGGACTAGGCACCGAAAAGAGGCTCAAACTGGAGATGTCGACATCTGACAAGGTTACCCTCCCAAGTATCCTGCACACCACGCCCATTCCATCTAGACTACTACACCTTCAACCTAATCCCCTAGGCTCGCTATAATCTGAAAGCGAGACAGTTCAAGAACCATTAACAGCGCATAACCACCGAATAGTGGTCACTCGAACCATAGGTGAAACCAAGCTGCCCCTTTCAATTAGTGCATAACCACCAATCTAATCAATGACAGCCTACGAAGCTACCCCTTTCAATCAGTGCATAACCACCAAGGGGTTAAGTCTTACTTACTTAAGGGTAGGAGTTTTTGGAGTGTTAAAACTCCAAGTGACTCCTCCTGGGTTTGGATGAAAATCCTTAATCTTAGATCACTTATTCAGCCTCACATTAAGTATAAAATTGGGGATGGCCAACTAACCTCTTTGTGATTTGACAATTGGCATCCTCTTGGCCCTCTTTTACTGAAGTTTGTCTGGTAGAATGCTTGGAGCTAAAGCATTTCGCGGATTTGCTCAAGGACAACTGGAGAAGAAGCAGAGCTACTAGAACTGTTCGAGGAGACTTCAATGACCATTCGCCCCTACCTAGCAAAAAGGATGTGCAAAATCCGTTAGCTACGTGCTTTGGGGAGGAAGAAGACCTATCGCTCGGGACATAATGGTTGTCGCTCCTCGGAACTTCAAGATCTCGGGCAATATCGAGGTGCTCTTCCTCGGGAAGGGCACCTTGATCCATGAAATTTTCTAATGACCTCGGGAAGGAGATACACTTCGGGAAGGAGATATGCTTCGGGAAGGACATACGTGTCGGGAAGAACATGAATAGTGCCAAGAACCCTGCACCGCCATGAATCAGGTGACGACGAATGGCATGTCCGCCACAATGCACGATAAAGACATCAAAAAACTTGAAAAAAATGAATGAAGACTGAAGAATATCACAAGGAGATCATCATACCTGAGTTTCGTATGAAGATTCACGCCCAGATCGCTCAATGTCTCGATTGAAAATAGAGAACGATGGTGGCCGCAATTCGTCGTAGAGAGAGAGAGAGAGAGAGAGAGAGAGAGAGAGAGAGAGAGAGAGAGAGAAGTTGCAAGTTCTCTCTCCAGCCACCCCTTTTATAGAAGAAGATTCGAAGGGTTGCGCAGGAAACAAAACGTCGTGCACCAAGTCTCTGACATTTCACGTGCCGAGGCTCTTATCAGCTTGAACCATTTCGGCGATGAACGACGCGTGGCGTCCAGGGTTGGCATCAATGATCTGACAATTATTGAAGCCGTTTTCTACTTCGGTTACCTAAGGATAAGGGTTTCTGATGTAACGGTTCACAGGTAGAGTCAACTCCCACGAGCTCTAAAATGTCACTCTTGCGAGTTAAAGGGCTATTATGGTGGCTTCAGTTAAGGGGTTCGGAAACCCCACCGAGCCATGGTGAACCGAGATCTCACAGGTGCATCAGCCCATGACTTAGCGAAGGCTTGGGAATGGTCTGGCATTCTACTCGGTTAAACGGTTACGAAGAGGATTTCAGAAGAGGCTTCGGTGACATCTTAAGGCACGGAGTGTATTCGGCTCGGAGCCCCCGAAGCTGCATAAAGGAAAGTAGTTATTCCAAGAGGATATCCCATGAGGTTACACCACATGGGTAATCTTTGGGATCTGACTTGGCCATGTGCTCCGTAACCGCCTTATCCCTTACATCGTATATGATGTCATCCGAGGCGGTTGCTAGAGCGTCCCCTCCACGCACTAGCTTGGAGGCCAAGTAAACCAATGTCTATAAATACAAAGGGATATTGACCTAGAAAGGTATGTCATTCTGCCCTAACTCTAGACCTATAAACTTCTCCTGAGATCTAACTTGATCGTCGGAGGGTCACTGGGCAATCATTGCCCTAGTGACTTGTTGCATGTGCGGCGGCGGAAGCACGAAGCTAGGGAAGAAGGGACAGGACTCGAACCACGGTTAGAATCCCATCAAATCGAACCCCTACACCCTGGACCACCTCCAATCTACCAAGAAATGCAGATTGGTTCGACTAGCTACGGATAGTGGAACAAAGGGAATGTTAATTTGGGATAGACTACTCCAATCGATTTGTTAGCCACAGACAATTTAGGTCCGAACCGGCGAGTCCCAACTTGGATCCGAGTTCAAACCCGAATACGAATTCAGATTCTAATCTTAACTCGATTCCCATGAACAGGGAACTCCAAATAATCGATCTTTATACAGTATAAAGTTACATTTTTTATATAGTAAAGTTACATCTTTTTCGTGAAAAATTCAAAGTTTGCACGAGGCACCTGTTAGAACTCAGTATTAGGTGGATTACAAGTTTCAACATTGAATTTGTGATGGCAAACAAGGAATATCATTTGATTGGACCTTCGAAAACAACAAGAAACCCTGGCACAAAATGATAGCCACAAACACGAGAGAAATTAAAACACAAATGACTAAAACATCAACAACAAATGACTAAAACATCAACCAATTTCAAGAAGTTCATCCAAATGACCCCGTAGCCCTCCCCTGAAAAATTTGTTTCCCCCCAAGCATTATTCAACACGCTCCAGACAGACAGACAGACAAAACAAACAGAAATTCCTAATAATCAGTTGTGGGTAGTTGCTCATGAGCATTGTCACCAATTAGGATGTTATCGTAGATAAGCGCAGCAATGGCAGCACCAATAAGCGGGCCTGCCCAATACACCCAGTGGTTGGTCCAGGTCCAGCTAACCACGGCAGGCCCAAAAGAGACTGCTGGGTTCATGGATGCACCATCGAAGGCCCCACCGGCAAAGATGTTGGCACCCACAATGAAACCAATTGCAATGGGCGCAACAATGCCCACGTTACCCTTCTTGGGATCGACTGCTGTTGCGTACACTGTGTAGACGAGGCCGAATGTCATCACGATCTCGAACACAAGTGCATTTGAGGCGGAGACGCCAGAGGAGAGGGAAAATGCAGAAGTTTCCTACAGCAGATCATGGATAAGGTCCAGTTAGTATCATTTCTGGAGCATGGATCGAATTTAATGTGAGATATGTACTAGTTATTATTGAATTGGACGCATAAAAGATTAATCTTGACCTCCATAATTGTGGGCCCCATGAGTTTAGTATGTCTTTGGATCCTCTCCAGTCTTGTATTTGGATTGAATCGAACAGTTCAAAATCTCTATCATTAATTAATCTAGACGATCAATGGTTTGGATTTGTAAAGTTTTTTAACAAAAAGATTGATCTCTTACCAGTGAAAAACTATTAACAATTTTCTACCATTGAATGTCAAAATGGATGATTGAGATGTAGAGCGTCAGGTCCAGTCTAAATACAAGACTCTGAGACAATTTGAACCATTTAATAACCTTCGTCAAACTCAAATTCTCCTATAGCATTAGAAAAATGACATTGCTGAAAAAAGAAATCACCGAAACTAGTATTTATTGACAGGTGATATTAACGTTCAATTGTAAATCATCATGTCCATTGTAGCGGACCGAACTTGGCTTCGCCGAGGCTTGTCTACGCTAAGACATGCCGGTCGTAGGCGATACCATCACTTTGCATCCAACAGCCGAGAGAATCATGTAATGCTCGGCCATCTTTTGTGAAGCGGGCCCGTAGACGAGCTTGGCCCAAAGTCCCTTCAGGCTCGGATACCCTTTAGGCTCGGCCACCTTTCATGCTCGGCCACCCGCGCGATCTTACGGGCTCGGCCACCTGCACGCTCACGTGACATCCCGCGTACTGAGGCAGTTACACCAAAGGATAATCATGAGCGCATGTGGAATGTGCCAGCTCACACCAAAACGGTTACCAGATTCGTCCGATTACATCACATACGACGTCACCCGACTCGTGCAAGGCACGTGTCCGTGCTTGGAGAGCAAGTCAAGGAGACCCTATAAATACAGGAGGATAACGCCTCAGCGAAGGTACGCACTCATATACGCAATTACTCACTCAAAACCCTAGTTTCTCTCCTTGCTTCCTACACATACTTATCCTCTCGCTGGAGGGCCTTGCCGGGCAACCCCCGGCCAGGTCTTAGTCGTGCGTTCATTGTGCAGGCGGCGTGGAGAAGGCTAGGTAACCACTGAACCAACGGAGGAAGGACTCGAGCCAGAAGAGATCACGGGCCACACATCCATGTAATTTATTTTTTTATTTATTTATTTGTTTTGATAGGCATCATGTCCATGTATTGAGTCCCAGTGAGAATATTGATGGAACGGATTGGATCACACGTGGTTAATTTGACTGGTGAGGTTCACCTTTTTTTCTTTTTTCTTTTTTTCTTTTGATAATTTATCATGCTCATATCATGTGTCAATGATTACATGTTACTCCGTATTAAAATATTGGGAAAAGCTGTGACATAAGACTCAAATGACTGTAATTATTCATTTCGTCTTACCAATCCACCGGTGGCGAACTTGAGAAGCAAGCAAGCAACAACTGAACCCAGCAACTGAGCAATCCAATACAAGATGCCCCTCAATAGGGTGATGTTGCCACCAAGAAAGGCCCCGAATGTCACCGCGGGATTAACGTGACCTCCTGAAATATTTGCACCAACCGAAATCGCCACAAACAGAGCAAACGCATGAGCTAACGCCGCAGCCACAAGGCCGGCTGGAGTCGTCGACCCGTCGTCGGTTAGCTTGTCTGTCAAATTCATACACCAATTTATTAGTGCTTGATTAATTTCGCACGAGTCAGTTAACGTTGAATCCATAAACTAATAGTTCATGGAAACATAGAAGACAACGGCAACATAATTGATTAGTACTTATTAGGATGATGTAATGTAGTTGTTACTTGTTAGGCCCGTTCCACATTTCAAAATAAGTACTTAAGAAATAAGGACATATTTTTAGGGCGCCGCTATTCGCAGCCCTTTATTTTCTCCCATAGCCCACTACATTTCGGTAAATGGTTGTTGAAAATCATAAATAACATTTCAGTAAATTGCTGTTGAAAACAAGATTATATTTCGGTAACTACATGTCAAAAATATGTTCAACTTTCGGTAAACAACTGCCGAATATGCATTTTCGGTAAACATCTGTTGAAAAAAATATTATATTTCGGTAATTGAATGCTGAAAATATATTTCAATTTCGGTAACTAACTGTCGAGTATAATTGGAAATTTTTAACGGACTATGGGAGTAAATAGAGGGCTGCGAATAGCGGCGCCCTATTTTTAAGTTTAAAAATAATGGATTTACAAAAATATTTTTTCAATTTCTTTTGTAGGGTTAGATATATCTTATCGAGATCTATAAAACTAGATCTATATTGCATTTTTTTTATTTTAGTAAGTCTGTTATTTTTAAGCTTAAAAATTACAAATAAAAACTTATTTTTTAAGGGGGTAAACCGAAATGACACATTTACTCTTCTGACTTGACCTTCTTTTTTTCATCACATCATACAACATGATTTATTCAATCATTGCAGATGAAAAATTTTGCGGATGAATAGATGTTTTTTTTATTAAGATCTAAGTTATTTATTAGAAATTGAACCAACCATCGAGCTCTTATTTCAGCAAAAAAAAAAAAAACATGCCCATTTATTGAAGTGCATGCAATACACATTGCCCTCCATCAGCTTAGGAAGGGGTGTGGAAGAGCGCTTTGGGTATTTTTTTCTCATCACTTATTGTGTAGAATCCGTGTACTTTGTGGTACATTATGCACGTTCTTTCTAGTTGAATAAAAAATTTAGACAATGTTGGCATGTTTCGTTTGTGTGTTTCGTTCTTTTCTTTACACCAAAGTTAATGACAGACACCTGATTGATAAAAGAAAGGACTGCTCCTCATCCTAAACTAGAATATATATGATGTCTTTAGAAAGAACTTACTAAAGGCCATGCCGGAACCTTCCCCTGCAAAAACAAAAATGAGCATTGAGATGAACTCAGCCAACGCTGCCTTGAGAGCGTCGGGGTGGCTTGCCTCTCCCGGATTCCCAACAGCAATTTTGTATATTGGCATTTTCCCCCCCTTGTTTTGTTACCTTCTTCAACTTAAAAATAAGAAAATATTGCACAAAGCCCTTTTGTTGCTTGGATCTCGCTCTCGCTAACTCTGTTTGTGTGTGTAGCTCACTGAGCTCCCCTACCCCTATATATACATACCTAAAATAACGGCCCAAGAACTGGTCCAACCGGTTGCCCGTTACAAACTTTAGAGTCATCTTTTACTCTATTATGGAAGCCACCTGTCGGTGTCATTTAACAGCTAAGGAGCCGCCCAATAGTTCGTCATTGTCATCCCAATCTTGTGGTGGTGATTTAGTCTTGGCCCCACTTAGTCGGAGATCGTGCGGTTGGGTGACCAACCAAATGACGTGATGGGCCCACAATAATATGGTCGATCTACTTCTACTACATTTTGAAATGCAAACCTCATGGCCGTAGCGAATAACGAGATGGCCGGCCAATCACGGGATTTATATTACCGACCATCACATTACAAATTACTACGTTGTGAAATTGTGTGTATCGTCTACTCCTATTTGTGAAAACCAAATAGAGGAGTATTACAAAACACAAATGTAACGCACAATTGTGGACATCATGATATCCGAAATCAATCAATGCATATGGATTATGCATGTGATCATGTATAACGATCCAAAACCATTGTGTCCCATATTTTACACTGAAATTGCGTTGTTAACATTTTTTTCTTGATAAATGAATATAAAGGCCAATTTTGCGCACCTCGAATAATTTCGAAGCTAAATTAATGATCAGGCAAATCCTCTAGTGGTCTCAAAGTTTAAACTATTTGACCACTATGAAATTCATATATGCGCTCTCTTAAAAAATAAACACTTAGACCTCGTTCATTTGGAGGTCTCAAAACCCCTGAGATTTCCTTAACCATACTCTTCTCTCTCTCTCTCTTGAACGAAGTGGTTCACTAACAGACAAAGTAAAGTCCATCTTTTGCGTGCTGGATTTTAGATCAATCTCCATGTATGTATTCTTCGATACAGTTTTACATTTAAATTTTCTTCCATTATGTCGAAGTTTAGAAGAGTTTTTTTTTTTTTTTTTGGGTTGAAAATTCAAGTTCTGCAAGCCATCTATTTTCACGTTCTCGAAGGAGAAGGCTTGACATCAGATGTGACAACTTCGACCCACTCCGGATCTGGATTTCAAGGAGTTGAATTTTGTTCACCCTTCATGTAAGATAGTGAATATTACATGAAAAGCATAACATCACTTTGTTATGAGATTCACACTATTTCAACCAATAAGATGGAGAATAATGTCCACCCTCTTTTAAAGGAGGTGAAAAAAATTGCACTCGGGTTTCAAGTCAACGGTGGTGCATCCGGGTTATAAAAAAAAAAAATCGACGACGTTCTGGAACAGAGTCATCGTAGTCATTGATCTTGGATCAGAACCCGAAACGACGTCATCAATTTTTCATTGATGTCAGACATGGTGGTGGTGCTGCTGCTTTGAAGATTAAAATAGATCTATGGTTGCTTGATGGATATTGCATGTGGGTAAAACAGATTGATTACTTTTGTAATCATGATTTTTGTTTTGTTTAAAAATACATCATGATTTCTGCATGTATTCAAAATCTATTATGATTGTTGCTTAATCACCGATATAGTACCCCAAGCATAGGGCTAGATTCATTGAAAGCATAATAAATCGGAAGACCGGATATCGTACAAAAAGGAATATCAATAACGACTTGCGTGGATTTGTAGATCTGAGAATTGCGGCGTTGAGACGGCCAAGTTTTAGAACTTTGAACGATGGAAAGTAAACAGCTATAAAACGAAGTTTTAAACTATTTAAACGAGCGGCAAGGTCTCTGGGATCAATCGACCCGCGATTCGGCTAGCTAATGATTCTCTTTTATAACTCAAGTGAGAATCACAAATACTGCTCTAACTCAGAAGATTTAACTTGAAAATCAATAGTAATTCACAAAAGGGAGCCTGTATGTCATGCCCTCGATTTTTAACATAAATAAATAATCCTTTGTGGAAATACGATCTTCGCATTACATAGGTTGTAACGCCCCGATTTTCGGACAAGTTAATTAAATCATTTCTAATTGATTTAATAACCCATAAAATTGATTTAAGAAATAAAATTTTATTAAACAGAGTTTAGCAGCAAAAATCTCAAATACCAAATTCAAAATAACTTAACTGTCTTACAATCCAATAAAAAAAAACAGAGTTTGATAAATGTGATAACACTTTTGAAAATTCAAATAACAATACTTTAAATTAACAGAGCTTCTAAGGGTAGGGTATCCATGGCTCGACAAACTCCCCTTCCTTAGCTGGGAGGTCCTCACCCTGATACTGGTCATCTTGAAAAGAATTCTGCTCTTCGGTCTCCTGATTACCTGGCATAAAACGCGAGCCCAACGGCACCATAATGAGTTTTGAAACTCAGTAGATAATCCCAACCCTACTGACCCCTTACTCTATAGTTAGCAGTTCGACAATATAAAAATTGACAATATGCAGAAGGTATAGAATACTATCACATCATCCTTTTTCTTTACTATCCATCAACTTACATGATATCTAAGGATTCTCTCCACGAGATTCTTTTCCTCCCACATCCACTAACTACAACTGTCACATGGGTCCACCCTTCCTCTTGTATATCCTGTACCAGGATCCTGGGTGAGTTCACCTAAATTATGTATCTAGCATGTTCTCACATAAGACCATAACAGGGGGATCGAGTCCTCCAATGACGCATCATACATTAGGGTCGAACACTCCCTACCACTAATTATAACCATCTCATGGGACCTATTCCCTCTTGAACAAAAGAAGCAAATTTTTCCATGACGCATTATACAATAGCATCACAACATCTCTCAACATTGGGCCCCATTGGTTACCCATTTCAAAACAGGGCCCCGTTGGTTACCCATTTCAACACAAGGCCCCATTGGTTACCCTTGCCATCACCATGGCTCAAATCATCATCCACAAACTCACACTTTCAACACTTTATTATTTTCCATTACTTAACATCATCTACGTGAGTCACTACTCGTAACCATCCCGTGAAACCTAGTTGTCCAATCTAACAATCAGGCAATTCCACAACAACATGATTATTTGAAAGACTGGAAAGAAATTAACACTATGACAAAATCAAGGTTTATGCTCAAAGTTTAACATGTCCGGAGGCAGTAGAATTAATGTTTCGAACTTCCCACTGTTCATCCAAATTATATTCAATCCAAAGATTTAGAATTAACACGAGTTTAAACCTCAGGGGTTGAAAGTAATAAAGTATATATTGTATCAAAATAATTTGAACTATTAACTAACTAAAGGATTAAACCGTAGTTTATTCCGAAACTTTTTAAAAAGTCCACTGTTCAACGCAGGAGATGACATCGACGTGATGTCGCCTCATCTTCAACCTCAGGCCAAATGAAAAATTATAGAGTGTGGTAAATTCACACGCTCAAAACTTTGATCGACGCATGTGATCTAACCTGACATCGTACGAAGGCTTGTTATATCATTATCTGACCCGTCCCGAGAAGGCGAACAAGATGGACAGATCAGATTTTCTATTCCAGCAAAAAAATAAATAAATAAATAAATGCAGATTTTTGTTCGGAGCTCGGTTTGCACTCTCTTTCTTCGTTTGTGTTCATTTTATACGCTATGGAGTGCTAAAATCGGTCTTAACCTACTGGGAAACAACCAATATACTGGGCCCGAACATTAATTAGTTTTTCACAGTGACGTAATGTTCCAATTCCAAGCTTTTTCGAAAGTTTACAATTCGGCTTGTGTTTCTTGTTATCGCAACAAAACGTCAAACGTACATCACCAGCACATTGATAGTATTATATAGTAACATATAAATAAACGCAGGAAGATGGAGTGTAATTGCATTATGCAAAATTTGAAAACCAACGTAAAAGCTACAACAGACTTTCAACAGAAAACTGAGGATTTCCAATTTATGTGAGGTTGATGCATTGGTTATCTACATCCATTCCAAGCCATCAAAACATTAATCAGGAACTAAATATACTTAGGGGGAAGTAGGAGAGCGATTATCCTACCTTGGTTTCGGTCGAAAAAGCGGTTAACTGGTTTGGACGGTTTCGGACAGCTACGGAAGAATCAGAGAAGACGACGGAGCAACAGGACGTCGGGGCTGACTTCGGATAATTGAGAATTGGTTCGGAGGTGCTTGGGGTCGTGCTAGAGTTGGTGTAGCGCGGATTCGGGTTCGGGTGAGTGTAGAACCGGAACCCACTTCGTATTTTTCCTCCAGACCTCCCCTGTCGGAGCTCAGATTCTCTCTCTCTTTTTCCTTTCCTTGCTTTTGAATTTCTGTGGTAGTGTGAAGGGTGTTAATGTTCAGTTTTCTGGATTGGGAGGGGGAGGTGTTTATAATGGAGAGAAGAGTGGGGTGATGGGGAGGTGTAGTGGGCGAGAGAAAAAAAATGGAGTAGAGGGGGTGGTGGCTCAGCAGAGAGAGAGAGAGAGAGAGAGAGAGAGAGAGAGAGAGAGAGAGAGAGAGAGAGAGAGAGAAATAAGGAAGTAAGGGAACATGGTTCCTTAAATTTTGGGATGGGTACATAGTGTTAGGTTTGGGTAGGAAAAAGAATTATTTATATGTATGTGTATGTATATATGTTGAACAAAAAAAGTAGTTACTGATTTTTATGAAATTTAAATAAATAATGAAACTACTTATAAAATAAATAATCGGGTAAACTTGTTAGTTTATTTAATTAACAATATGTGTGCGTGTGTGTATATATATATATTTTTTTAAAAATTTTAAGGCCAAAATTAGGGTCGTTACATAGGTAATACCCAAAAGGGAGTTCCCAATTGTTTATCTTAGAAACCAACTCCCAAGTTTAGAGAAATTACATCATTGGCACTCCAGCCCCAAATTATTATTATTATTTTTTTGGTAAATCAGCTTGAAATTGAAAAAAAGGTTAACCGAATATACAACCTACAAGGGGCATGCCCAGGAGAGAAATAAAAGAAAAAAAAAACGAAAGAAAATAACAAAATATTGCCTACGCCAAATGGTTACATAGAGCTAGATGAAGCACGATGTTTGCAATCCATCTTACAAGAGGGAAGGAAAACATACGACAATATAACACAGAGATGCTGGGTATAAACTCCACTCCACAGATGGATGGCAATCAATTACCACACAACAACAAAATGTGGTAACACAACATAGTAATAGATGCAGAAACTAGCATTCCAAATAGAATAGCACCCAAATGACCATAGCACCGAAGTAGCCAAAGGCAACAACAATAGTAAGTTGCATTCTAATAGAAGGCCTCGGTCCAATAGTAAGCTGCAGCAGTATCATAGGAAAATAGCAGCAATAGTATAGCAGAATACCAAGGTACTAACTAGCTCCAATCCACAGAATGAGTAACAGCCATGAATAAATGCAGCATACCAAAACAGCGAGATACACCATCACTTCATGAACAAGTGTAGCAATTTATATGCAGAATAATCGAAGAAGATGCAGAAATACACCATCGCTTCATTTACTGAGTTGAAAGCCCATCTTTGTAACAACCCTAAATTTTTTATAATAAAATTTAATATTTTAATTGAAATTCTTTCATTTAGATGTTAATTTAGTATTCTTTTAATAAATGACTCGATTTTTTTAATATATTATTTAAAAGAAAATACTGAAATCCTATTGAGTAAATATGTAAAGCTATATGGATATATATGACATGCAAACCCTAACCTAGATTTTTTTTACAAATCCAAGCAAGTGGGAGAGATTGATATCCAAGTATATTCATGGTAGATAAAGAGAGAGTCATAATTTTTATCTTAAGGAATCCTAGAAAAATCTAGCTATGATATCCAAAATATAGTTAGGATCCTAGAAAATCTAGATATGATATACAATTTAAGATTTTGATTTCCTCAAACCTAAGGACTTAATTGTAGGAGATTGAGAGAGAGATTTGATATAGATTTTTCCTAGATTTTCCCTAGATTTTATAAGATTGGATTGGATCTTATTAGATATGATTAGGATAAGATTAGATTGGATTTCCTTAGATATGATTAGGAGAAGATTAGATTGGATTTTATTAAGATTTTGCTAGATATTCTAGATATGATCTAGATTCTTCATTCACTAGTATAAATAGGCATGTCTTTCACCTTCCTTCCACATTCACAAGGGCACACACACCACCAATCATCCACTTCTCACATGTTTCATTAGTATGAGTTTGGAGAGCAAAAGAGAGAGAGAGAGAGGTTTCGGCTAGAAAAAAGAAGAAGAAGAGGGAATTAGTTCAATGCCACCACCACCTTGCCGCCTTTCCTACACCACTCAAAACACCATTTGATCCTGATTTTCGAAATCTATAGAAATATTTGTGTTTTCGGAAAAAGAAAACTACCTTCTTTTTATTCTTCGGTCAAGCCGAACCGACGTTGCTCCGCCCGCATTTTCACCCGACATACTCCGTAGCCGCTCTACCGCCAAGAAGAACGGTAGAATCCTCTTATCTTCTCCCCTAAATATAGTAGTGCTACTTGTTCGTTTGATTTTAAAAAGTATTGTTCTATAAAAAAAAATAGAGAGTTTTCTAATTACCAACATATTAGTTTGTTGGAAGAATTGAAGATGTTAATCTAAGTTATCATAGCTAAATATTCAGATGATTGGAATTGAAAATGTTGGAGTTAGAGTATGATCGTTATAATCTTTGTTAATTATAAAGAAATCAATTTTTAAGCTAATTGTATGAAAATGAGAAGTTACCTGAAAACTTAGAATGGTATTATGTGGCTAGAACAATTTGTTCACTGTCTTTTATTGATTTTTACTAAGAAAAGCATGACTTAAAAACTAGGTAATGGAAATTTGAAACCAACTGGTGTACGTTATTAACTTTAGCTGTAAAATATCAAGTGTGTTTACCAACAAGGTGTTACTCCTTTATTATGTGTCGTTATAGTATTTGATGTTAATGAAATTAGAATCGCATGAAAATAGAAATCTATTTTACCGCATAACTTTAGCAAGCTTTGAAAGAATAATGTGAACGCGCGAAATGGTGCATGTGTATGAAACACGGGAAACGAGAAATGGAATACGAAAAGAAATGAGAAAATGAAATGTAAAAGGGTTGATGATTGTGTGAGCATGAGAACAGCGAAATCATAGCTCAGTGTACGTGTCTGAGCATGAGAGCCCGGTAGGTCCTGAAAGGATGGTCAGCGGAACTAGTGCCGTGTATGCGTTTATGAAATGGAAAATGATTAAAGACTGAGAACCCAACAGATCTTGAAAGAGATGGTCAGCGGAAACAGTGCTTTTTGGTGGCAAAATCTGAACATTGGCTGGGAGCCCGGTAGGTCCTGAAAGATGGTTAGCGGAACTAGTGCTTGAGAAAATAAAATGGAAAGTGGAATCGATACTTGGAAAATGATGACACGGTTTATGATACGCTGCAATAACTCTGAAAGACACTGACACCTCTGATTATTTTTTTGTGATGCTCAATTTTGTTTTTAATAAATTGTTATATGTTATTTTTGTTAGTTTATGGGACATAGGGGTAAGAGTTAGCTATTGGGCTTAATTGCTCACGGTGTTACTTTTGTGACACTAGCATCTTATGCCAGAGTTTAGAGACGAACAGGGGGAATTTTATAATTTGGAAGAGTTCGTTGTTGAGCAGAATAATGCAGAAGAAGACGGACGTCCAGAGGAGTAGAAGTTACCCTAGTACCCCTCCCTTATCTATTTAAATAAGTGTAACACAAATTTGGGGATAATTTGGCTTGTAATGACTTTATGTTTCTTTCTATTTAATAAATGTGGAAAATTTATTAAATTAACGTTCCCAAAAATCGAGGCGTTACAACTTGGTATCAGAGCCCTAGGTTCAAAACCTCGACCATGGGTAGAATGGGTAGACCACACGCTAAGTTCGGTGCTAGAAAAGAAGAAATTAGTAAGTAAAATTTCGTTTATTTATTTATTTTTAAAAAAATGGCTTAATTATGCATCCTTAAGTTTATTCATAAATACTTTACTTTATAGATGGACCCCTTAAATGACGAAATGTTAGAAGAAATTCTGAGGTTCAAGAGCATCCATCACAACCTGGTAAATGACCTTGTGAATGATCCATACTTCGAGTATGCATTTCCTCTTTTGTACGCTTTCTGACAAAACTATGGATTCTGGCCACCAATGAACGTTGTGGACAACGAGGAAGAGCTTGACATGCCCGAAGGAGAGGGATTGGCAGTTGAGGAGGAACCAGAAGAACTTGAGGAGGAGGATCCGTACGAGCTTAGGGAGGACAAGGATGATGAAGAAATGATTGTCTATCCGGAGCTGTTCAAGGAATAAGCGAAGTTGGAGTATCGTTTGAGTCCTAATATTAATTAGATGTACTAAATAAATAAGTAGTGAGGATCAGTTGTCTTAAGTTGAGAATTCTATGCTCTCGATGAGAATCAGGTGATCTTGCCATGATAGTGTTCTCTAATCATTATTTATATCAATAAGTCTTATATATAATTTTCCGTATATAGATAAGACCTCCATATTAAATCCCTGGAAATTTTTAACTTGCAGATGGTGACTACGCGAAATAGCTTAAGGAATGATAATGCTAGTAACGGACAAAATGGAGGATCAACATCTAATGGTCCGCCAGTTACTAACCAAGCAAACAGAACAGTAGATCTGGCCCAACTGTTGCAAGCCTTCATTGCAGCCGCTAACAATGCGAATCGATCACCAGCTACACAGGGACCCATGACACGTAGGCAAGCGATGAATGAATTTTGCAAACGCCGACCACTGGCATTCCATGGAGGACCTGACCCGACCCTGGCAGAAGCCTGGCTGAAAGAAACCAAGGTGATATTCCGAACTTTGGATATCACTCAAGATGGAGACCGTGTGGCCCTGGCCACCTATCAGCTGAAAGGAGAGGCTCGTAATTGGTGGGAGCTAATGGAGACAACTCACAATGTCACGACTATGACATTTGCTAAGTTCGAGAACATATTTTTGGACAAGTACTTTCCCACACCGATGAAACAAGCGAAGGCACAGGAATTTATGAACCTCCAGCAAGAATCCATGACGGTGACCCAGTATGCTGCCAAGTTTGAAGAGCTATCTCGCTATGCTCATAATATCATTCTGACAAAAGATGACAAGGCAAGGAGGTTCGAATGGGGGCTCAATTCAACTCGTACAACTGTGGTTGGGCATGCTTTTCCCACTTATTCTGAAGTAGTGAAATGTGCACTGAGGCTGGAAATGGAAGACATGGAACTCTAAGGCAAGATTGAAAAAGACGGTGACCACTGTTGGAGGACCAATTAGAACTGGCCAGAGTAGCAATAACAACAACAACAACCGAGGACCATACCCATCTTCAACAACCAGCAGTGGAGGAACACTAGGCTAGTGCAGAATCAGTCCCAGAGGCTGCCGCAGGGGACTGCTAGGGACATTTCGACTGTGAAATGCTACAATTGCCAAGCTCTAGGACACTATACCAGTCAATGTCCCCAGCCTAGAAAGGAAAGACCAATGGGAGGTGGGAATCAACTGCAATTCCAACCCGTTGGCTTTGGCAATCAGAATCAAGGTGGACTACAGTCGCAACAAAATATCAAGACACCATAAGCAGCCAAGCCACCACAGAATAATTGGAATGGCAAGAAACCCATTAGAGCACAGCAGAACACTGGAGGACGTATCTTTGCTCTGCAAGCTGAAAAGGAGGAACAGGATCCCTCTCTGATCCAAGGTACGCTACTGCTTGTGTTCAAGCTTTATTCGATTCCGGAGCTTCGCATTCGTTCATATCTACTGCTTGTGTAACTGCACTAGGATTAGAATCAGAACCCTTAGGATCGAACATGAGTGTAGCATCACCTTTGGGAGGGAAGATATTTGTAAACCTAATCTGTAAAGGGTGCGAGATAGAAGTGGCCAACCTATGCTTAACCTGCGACTTGCGAGTAATTGATATGGCTAACTTTGATGTAATTTTGGGAATGGACTGGCTATCGACACACCGAGCTATCATAGACTGCCATCAAAAGATGGTGACGACTTACACTCCTGATGGAACCCGTTTCAAATTTAAGAGGGATAGACCAACTCCAAATTTGTCGAACTGACAGTTAAGGTGGCAGGACCAACTATTTGGATGGCTAGCAAGTCTCAACAAGTTGGAAGAAACTGATCGTAAGGAGTTAGGATTGCCACATGTTGTCTGTGACTATGTTGATGTCTTTCCTGACGAATTCCCTGGATTACCACCTCGCCGAGAGTTGGACTTCACAATAGAACTGCAACCTAGAACCGCATCAATTTCTATAGCCCCATACCGCATGGCACCAGCTGAATTGAAGGAGCTCAAGACTCAGTTGTAAGACCTGCTTGACAGGGGGTAATATCCGACCAAACACATCACCTTGAGGAGCACCAGCTTTGTTTGTGAAGAAGAAAGAGGGAACACTCCGTCTTTGCATCGACTATAGGCAGCTAAACCGTGTCACGATCAAAAATCATTACTCGTTACCTAGAATCGATGACCTGTTCGATCAATTGAGAGGAGCAACTTGCTTCTCAAAAGTTGACCTTCGATTGAGATACCACCAGCTAAGGATTAGAGACGAAGACATTCCTAAGACTGCATTCAGAACCAGATATGGACATTATGAGTTTGTGGTGATGCCGTTCGGACTCACTAATGCTCCAGCTGTATTCATGTGTCTCATGAACAAAATCTTTCAACCCTATTTAGACAGATTTGTGGTTGTGTTCATTGATGACATATTGATATACTTAGCCACAAAGGAGGAGCATGAAGAACACCTTAGAATCGTAATGCAAGTGCTAAGAGATAACCAACTATATGCTAAGGCTAGTAAATGCGAGTTCTAGCTTGAGGAGGTTAAATTCTTGGGACACGTGGTGTCTAAGGAAGGAATCGCTATGGATGATAGCAAAGTGGAAGCTATATTGAATTGGAAGTGACCCACGTCAGTGTTTGAAATTAGAAGCTTCTTAGGATTGGCTGGTTATTATCGACGATTTATCCAGGACTTTTCAATTCTCGCCAAGCCAATGACAAGGTTAACACAAAAAGGGGTCAAGTTTGAATGGAGTGAAGCTTGTGAGAAAGCATTCTAAGAGCTGAAGAAGAAACTGACCAGTGCACCCATACTTATCATTCCAGAGCAGAATGTAGGTTACACACTTTATTGTGACGCCTCCAAGGATGGTTTGGGTTGTGTACTGATGCAAGATAGGAAGGTTGTTGCCTATGGATCTCGTCAACTTATACCGCATGAGAGGAATTATCCTACGCATGATCTGGAGTTGGCAGCCGTAGTCTTCGCTCTTAAGTCTTAGCATTATTATCTGTACGGTGAGCAATTTGAAGTTTTCACCGACCATAAGAGTCTTAAGTACTTGTTCACTCAGAAAGAGCGGAACATGAGACAGAGAAGGTGGATGGAATATCTCGAGGATTACAAATTTACCTTGTCTTATCACCCAGGCAAGGCTACATGGTAGCTGATGCTTTGAGTCGAAAGAATCGAAGCAGAAAGCTAAGGTAGCTATGAAAGAATGGGAGATGGTGGAGATGCTCAATGAATTCAACCTGCAACCATTATCAAACAATGGACAAGCACACTTACATACTATTGTTGTTGTACCTGCACTACACCGAGAAATCTTACTAGCACAATGGTTTGAACAAGACTGTGAGTTTATATGATTCCAGATAGCCACGGGAAAAGCCCTTACTGGGTGGACGATTCACACCGATAATAGCCTTAGATTCAAAGGTTTGATTTTTGTACCCAACATTGGCACCCTTCGAGAAGTTGTACTATGAGAATTTCATCACTCAAACTTTGTTGTTCATCCGGGTGGTATGAAGATGTACCATGATCTGCGAAGAACATTCTAGTGGGAGGGAATGAAGAAGGATGTGGCTAACTTTGTGCCAACTTGCTTGGTTTGTCAACAAGTCAAGGCTGAGCATTAGAAGCCAGGGGGAGACCTCCAACCCTTACCGATTCCAACCTGGAAATGGGAGCATATTTCTATGGATTTTGTGACTGGGTTGCCCAGGTCACCAAAGTCAAACACCACCATTTGGGTAATCGTTGATCGTCTCACCAAGTCTGCACACTTTCTACCGGTAAAAATGACTGAGAACATGGAGACGCTAAGTTGGCTCTATATTCAAGAGATTGTGTGATTACACGGAGTACCTATGTCCATAGTATATAATTGAGACCCGCGGTTTGTGTCAAACTTTTAGAAGGGATTGCAGAAAGCGATGGGGACAGACATTCGACTCAGTACTGCCTTTCATCCTCAAACGGACGGACAAACAGAAAGGACAATTCAAACTTTGGAAGACATGCTGAGAGCTTGTGCACTTGACTTCTCCAGAAGTTGGGAACGACATTTACCTCTGATTGAATTTGCTTACAATAATAGCTATCAGTCAAGTATTGAGATTGCACCTTATGAAGCCTTATATGGACGACCCTGTCACTCGCCTGTTTGATGGGCTAATATTGGAGAAGCTGGATTGGTTGGACCAGATTTGGTTAGAAGCACAACCGAAAAGATCAAAGTGATACGACAGAAGCTGATTACTACTCAGAGCCGATAGAAAAGCTATGCGGACAAGAGGAACAGACCCCTATCTTTTCAAGTTGGGGATCATGTGTTTATCAAAATCAGACCGAGTCGGGGGGTGATTCGATTTGAGAAAACGGGGAAATTGTCACCACGATATATTGGACCATTCGATATTTTGGAGAAGATTGGGAAGGTAGCTTATCGATTAGGATTACCGCCTCAGTTGGATCTAGTTCACAACGTATTTCATGTCTCCATGCTACGTAAGTATATAGCTCATCCCACTCACGTTATCAACTAGGAAGATGTCACTCTAAATGACAACACAACTTTTGAGGAACAACCAATAGAAATTCAAGATCACAGCGTGAAGAACATTCGAGGAAAAATGATCAAATTGGTGCGAGTATTATGGGGGCATCAAGGAATTGAGGAATCTACTTGGGAACGAGGATGCGGTTCGAAAGAATTACCTCTCCTATTTCCGTCGTAGTATATATCTAAATTTCGAGGACGAAATTTGTTAAGGGGGATAGGTTATAACAACCCTAAATTTTTTATAATAAAGTTTAATATTTTAATTGAAATTCTATCATTTAGATGTTAATTTAGTATTCTTTTAATAAATGACTCGATTTTTTTAATATATTATTTAAAAGAAAATACTAAAATCCTATTGAATAAATATGTAAAGCTATATGGATATATATGTACATGTGTAACGCCTCGAATTTTGGGTACGTTAAATAAATGATTTCATTGAAAAGCTAAAATAGAGTCTGGCTCATTATTACACCATAACTCCCATGGGAGTACTTTTATTACACAAGGAAAGGGAAACTAAGGTTCCTAACTATAGCTCCTCATGCTCTTCCATCCTAACCAACTCTTCAGTTCCAAAAGCCTCAAAGGTGTGCAGCTCACCCTGTTCATCTACCAAGTCTGGCACATTAAATCAGCGTCGCCATCGATATAATATGTCAGGGTCACCAAAGGTAACACCGAGAGCTACAAAAGCTCAATAGAATAACCCATACCCACTAACCCTTAACTTACTAACAATAGATCACAAATTTAATGATTTCCACATAGTTCATGCATATTTGACAAAACAGTTAACAATGACACATCCACATTTACTATCCAAACTAACGTAGGTGTCCTTGATTTCCTGAGTTTCTCCTACGCGACATTTCGTAGATCGTTTCACTATTTTCAACTTTCATTTACCAAATCAACATTTTCAAAATCGTTTTAACACACCCAACCTCGGTTCTGCTGCACTGGTCTCCCGAGTATCCTCACAATGGTTCTGCTGCGCCGGGTTCCCATTGGCACACAAAAACATTGAATTTGGCTTTGGCTCCTCTCCACGGATAACCAATTCACAATTCAAAACCCTCAGTTCCGCCGCTCCGGGTTCCCGAGTATCCCACAATGGTTCCGCCGCTCCGGGTTCCCATTTGGGTTTTAAAAAATCATTAAAACAATTGCGTTGGCTCCTCTCCACAGATAACCAAACCGTAATTCATCCCTCGGTTCCGCCGTTCTGGGTTCCCGAGTATACCACAATGGTTCCGTTGCTCGGGTTCCCATTGGGTTTTCGATAAACACACACACACACCACACAATGGGCTACCATGTCCGGCCACATTGCGGTTTTCAAACCATTTCTTGCCTTTAACACACCCTAGGTGTCATGTTTCTATTTTCTCGATTTTTGTGTCACGTTGCATGCATAGACTCCGCTGTAGGACTTTTCATGTACGTACATATAAATCATTCATTGTAATCTTGAAACTAAACTAGCAAGATCATCCAACTCTATAATACTAATCATGCTCAATCACAACTTAAAGCATAACGCCACATGTACGGACGCCTTTGGAGTGAAAATCACTTATGCTTTATCACTCAACAAATAATACAAATAATTCACGTATACATGCTCATGCTTCCATTAGCAAAAATAAGTTTATTGACTATCATGCATTCCAAACATTATAAGTGACAGATAACCTTATCTACTTAGAGAAAAACGGTTAAGGATATTCTATTTTATGCCTTGAACTAGAGAGTAAGGGCATTCTACTTTTCAACATACGGTTCTATGCTATACGTGGGGTTAGTGGACAAGGGACTCTACATATACTTAGAGATAATGAGGACGAAAAAATCTACTTATACTTCCAACATACGGTTCTATGTTATATGTTGAGTTTAGTGGACAAAGGATTCTACCTTTCTTCTTGGCGGTAGTGACGATTACGGAAAGTAAGTTGGCTATCGGACGGAGTAACTTCCTACGGTAAGCTTCCGGTACCTTTGAAAGAGAATGGTTTCTCTCGAAACTAGTTCTTGACTATACTACTAAACTTTTTGGATCGAAAGGGTGGTCGAGTGGTGGTTTTGTGGCAGCTTTGGATGAGTTTCTTGAAGAACTTAAGAAGAAACTCAAGAACAAGCAAGAACAAAGAACAAACTCAAGGTTTCTAGAGAGAGAAGTTGAATGGGTGAAGGTGTGAAGGTGTGAGTTGAATGGCAAAGATGGGGTGCTATTTATTGCCAAACTAACTTTTATTACCCAGTGAATAAAATTTTTCCTAGCAATTATTGTCCAATGGTTAAAAGGGCAATTATGATAGGTATGGTCTTTTCTTGTCATAGGAGAGGTTGCTTGCAAGAAAGAACAAAATAAAGTCTAGAAATGGGTTGTCATGTTATACTTAGGTTGAGTGTGAGGGTGGCTAAAAGGTTTAGCTTGTGTAAGTGTATCAAAACACAATCACACACAATAGGTTTACTTCTTTTGGAAGCAATATGTTTTGACTTGTCTTGTCAAGTATACATTGGTAAGCCTAGTCTCCATTATCCATGGGGTAAAATTCTCCCTAACATTTATTAACCATTGGTTAAAGGAAAATGATGGTAAGAAAGGTTGATGTGACTTGGTTTACTTCTTTTAGAAGCAAACTAATGGCTTCTTTTGGTCCTAGATTCCTTTATGACTTGTCTTGTCAACTATACATATACATAATGGCAAGCCTAGTTGCTATTATTCAAGGGATAATATTTTTTCTAGCAATTATTGTCCAATGGTCAAAGGTATAATAATGGTAAGTAAGGGTGACAAGATTAGGCTTACTTCTTTTGGAAGTAAAGTAATGGCATGGTCAAAGATTCTTATATGACTTGTCACATCAATCCTTCATTGGCAAACTAAATTTCTATTATCCAAGAGTTACAAATTTCCCTAGCAATTATTAACCAAAGGATAAAAGGGAAAAGAAGCTAGGTATGGTCTTGAAAAGACTAGTCATGAAGTAAAATGATTACTTCTAATGGTCTAATGGTTTAATTAGGGTTGGGAGGGGTTCACAAGGCTCAAAGTGGTCAAAAAGGTCCATCTAGGGTTAGGGAATTGTAACTAGGTGAATTGGTAGTTAGGTTTTTAACTAATCGGTTGGAAGTTAATTCTACTTGCCAAGTAGGATTTCTAGCCAAGAAATACAATTTAAAGATTTTATTTTTCTTGCTAGGAAAATATACAAGTGCTTCCACAAGCATACTTGTCTTTAGAAAATGACTAGATTGTTCGTTGTGAAGGAATTCAATTTTATAAGTCTCAAATCTAATTATGACGAATTATTAGAAATTAAAAAGGAATTTTAAAAGCAAACCCAAGTAATTAAAATAAAATTTAAATATTTAACGAAATTTTTATTTACCGAAAATCAGGGTCGTTCCAACATGCAAACCCTAACCTAGATTTTTTTTACAAATCCTAGCAAGTGGGAGAGATTGATATCCAAGTATAATCATGGTAGATAAAGAGAGAGTCATAATTTTTATCTTAAGGAATCCTAGAAAAATCTAGCTAGGATATCCAAAATCTAGTTAGAATCCTAGAAAATCTTATCCAAGATATAGTTAGGATCCTAGAAAATCTAGATATGATATACAATTTAAGATTTTGATTCCCTCAAATCTAAGGAATTAATTGTAGGTGATTGAGAGAGAGATTTGATATAGATTTTTCCTAGAGTTTATAAGATTGGACTGGATTTTATTATATATGATTAGGATAAGATTAAATTGGATTTCCTTAGATATGATTAGGAGAAGATTAGATTGGATTTTATTAAGATTTTGCTAGATATTCTAGATATGATCTAGATTCTTCATTCACTAGTATAAATAGGCATGTCTTTCACCTTCATTCCACATTCACAAGCACACACACACCACCAATCATCACTACAACAAAAAAACACATTTGGTGACATTTTTAAATGTCACCAAAAGTCCAAATTTTGTCACCTATTATTTTTGGTGACACAAGAAGAGGTGTCATTGTATCCATGACACTGAAAGTCAATGGTGACAAAATTGTGTAGTTGTCACGGAATGTTATCAACGGTGACACAAATTTGATGTCACCGAAGACAGATTTTCCGTGACACAATTGTCACCGAAAGTAACAGTGACAACAATATGGTGTCACAAAAGAGAGATTTTCTGCGACAAAACTAATTATGTCACGGAAAGTAACGATGACAACATCATTTTGTCACAGAAGAGAGATTTTTCTGTGACAAAGATTGTCACTAAAAGTACCTACTATGACAACTAATTGTGTCACCAATAACCTATCGTAGTAGTAGCCACACAACAGTGACAATCTCTTTCTTTACCGAAAAAAGGACTTTAGTTGCAATACACACTTTATTCCATATATTATTTTCACCTGCTTACAAAGTTTCAGATTTTTTTGTATCTTATGATTCAACTTAGCAAAATTTAAATTGCGAAAAAGCAAATTATCATTCAAATCAAATATCCAATAAGTCAACATTCATCATCCAACTTCAAAACATTCATCCTCCAACAATAACCACTTCAAACTAAACAACATTACCGAAACTATAAAACATCCATATCCATAGTGTGTCCAATGACAAAAAGAACTCAAAACAAATGTTTCATTTAACTACCAAAAAGTCTTCAACTCCATATTGGTTAACTGCCAAAAAGCAACTCCATCTCCTTACTTACCTGCACAAAATTGCCAAAAAAAAAACAATTATGTAACATGTCAAGCCTACAAAAGATTCTAAAAAAGAAAGAGATTTTGTTCCAAATTGTTACATGGCGAATTATGGCATGACTCATGAGTGACTAAGCGAGCTACCCAACCCAGATTTTGATGTCATTCTACATAATATCGATGATATGCAACCTACGTAGCAGTAGTGCAGCACACTCTCCGGACACACTTCAGACAAGTGAACGACACGCTTCTAGTTCATAGCTTTCTAAATGAAGTTCTACTCCTAGGATGACCATATTGCCTCCACGACAAAGGCAAATTAACAAAGGAGATCCGAATGAAGCATTGTTGATTGATAATAGATTAATAGATTTCACTATGAAAGCATGTCCAGATAGCTACCATTAAGCACAATTTACACAATATGACAATCATCTACAGCCCACGCTCAATAGTATCCCAAGTAATCAAGTTCAAAGTTCAATTTAATCAAGAAATAGAATTTCAAGCAAACTGTAGCCATCACTTTTTGTCCAAAAAGTCATATTACACGTTCTACTAGACAATACTTGCCATCTATTTTTGTCATGGGTCAGGAGTTGAAATGGCAACTCATACATGGGGCATGTCCAGATAGCTACAAGTAAGTTTAGTGACTGATTTTGAAAAAATTCCAGCAATTGAATAACTACAAAAGATTGAGAGTTAATGAAATGGAAGTTACTTACTGAGAATTAAAGTCTTGTAAGAAGGAGCTATCCCATTTTGTATCAGGTGAGAGAACTTGACATTGAATTCAGCTGTAGTGAATCAAAAATGCTTAGACTCTAAGAACTCCTATAGAAGTACAGAAAAAACAATCATACTGAGTGAGGAAAATCTGACAATTTGGATTTGATAAGACGCCTAATGAAATCAAAAAATCAGGCAATGCATGATGACAACATCGAGTAACTTTTTGCTTCCAATGAGCTAATGTGTAAAACCCACTCTAGCTTCCAAATGCTTTAATATCAATTTCATGATAATCATTTGCTTCAGTTACGAGCCAAACATCCAGTAACTTTTCCCTTCCTATTGGGAATACTTTGGTTCCATTCATCAAGGAGGAAGATCTAAGGAGACAAGGAAAGGTAACAAGCACACTGGACTGAATGGCCTTATATCTTGACGGATAATCCCACTTGGCGTAGCTATTGTAATGCTGACATGCAAATGGGTCAAAGAAAAAGTATACCTGCTTCTTTATATCGTTCCTCACCAATAGCATTCAACATTTTCTGCAGAAGATTAAACTGCTTGGTTTCTATGCAGGGCTGGCTGCTGGGCCTGAAACATGACACTATGCATTGACACCTTGGTAGATTCAATTACCCTCATCCCATCAGTAAATGCCAAGTTCTTGTAGTCTTGCATAGGCACCTACACGAAATTTGAAGAAAAGATTTTAATCGTAATGAAAAAATGGCGTCTTCACTAATAGTCTGATTTAGATTATTATCAAGTATTCTACAATCACAATAAGTGTCACATATCATCCCAAATAATTAGCAAGCCTTTTATGAAAAAGAAAATGATAGCAAGCAGTAATAGGTTTTGATACAGGGTTTGGACACATTCGGGGACACCACGAGTGTAAGATATGTAATAGGTTTTCATCATCTTCTAATGCATTTGACACCTAACATCTATCATCCCGATACCCACACTCATTATTTAGTTCCAACCAAATTTCAAATCATCTAATGAACTAAAAATAAGATTACACCAAAGTTGTAACATAAAGGTAAGCATAATTGAATATCCTAAAATCACAAGACAAATACTAATTTGTTCCACCAAGAGCCAACACCACTGCAGTGGTGGCACGTTCCACCAAGACTACCAAATTTATGGAAGTAAAAAAGATCCAAAGCAACATATGGCTACTCCATTTACTTCAATTATCTTTCACTGTGTTCACAAAAAAAGAATCGGAGAAGTCCATTACCTTTCTTGTAGTTCATGTTGCATACATTTAGCATTTTGTAGCCTTCTAAAAATCTTTTTATGGCAGCTGATAGTTTCACCAACAAATTAAGTAATCAGCTCCACAACCCAGCCATCAGCTTGCAAAAAAATCAGAACACATGGCAACATAAAAGCAGGCTTGTACTTCCAAATGGAAACAAAAAAGCAAGAAGCAAGGAAACAACAGATGTCAAAGCCATGACTTACATGGTGTTAGAGACGGTAACAATCTTCTGCGACCCAAATTATTGTGAAAATAAATATGCTCAATCAATCCCACAGGACAACCTTTATGCATGTTTCTTTTTCTTAAGGTTAGAATAAGTAAATGTAAGAATCCAAATTAGATTAATCATAGCTAACAATCTGTTCATCGAACATGAAATATCAAAAGCTAAAGAGAAATACATTAACAACTATATTGAGGCTATATGTGTAACACCAAGTATTAGAACTAATTATCTATCTGAGACAAGATCATTCATGTGGTCTTTAATAGCCAGATTCTATATACAAATACTTACCATGAACACTTAGTGTAGCAACATCGAGACATAATTGGAAGTAATCGCAAATCTCTATCAAAGCACGATTGGAAGGACTTGAAATCTGCACAAAAAACAAAAAAAAAACACAAAGATGATTGTTAACACACCAAAAAGAACTCTCTAAGTAGATACTATATTACACAATTAGGAGGAGTTTTTGGAGTGAATACATGAAGTCAAAGTCACCATGTTCGAGGTCAGTGATTGAGGGGGATCCGAGCCCTCACAATATATAATCATAAATACTCTACGTGATAGTCTACACAAAAATAGTTTGTATTCTCGTACTCCATATCCATGGCCATAGAGAAGATTCGATACAGCAATAACCAGCCATATGCAGTATAATTAGGAGGGAGAGGTCTAATTGATATTCATGGTCATAGGGAAGATCCCATACAGCAACAACCAACTTGAAAGCATGATTATGCAAATAATTTCTATTGGAGATTGTGAGGGGAGACCTATCTTCTACTCGTAGATTTGGGCCAGATAAAATGATTTAGGGTTTCCAATTTGGGTTTACGTACTGAACAATTTAGGGTCTACAAATTGGGGCAAAAAATTTACACGTACGTATGTACATACACAACATAGAATTGTAAAATTGGATGAAACCTGATAGCTGTGAGCATCTCCAAAAGGAAGACTTATTTGATCTAGAGTGTATATGGTGAAGAACAACATTATTATGGTCACTGTTTAAGAACAACAGTCTGTACATACGTCAAAAATAAAAAAAAGTAAAAACAGGGGATTCAAAGCACATACACACCATAAAATTGATTCAAAGCGTATACAAATACAAGAAAATATTGAAATAACTATGTGAAAGATCTCTTTATAGAAATATTGAAATAACTATGCATTAATTGGGAAATATGGAACTTGGGTATTTGTTCACTACTACAAAAATAGATAAAGGTCTCAATCATTTGGTGTGATCTTTCACTTTTAATCTCGCATTCAAAACCGTGGTCTATCAAGGTGTAACTAAAAATCCCTATCTTTTAACCACGGGATAAAAACCGTGATTAAAACTCATTAAAACTGAGACTAAAAAAGTAAAAACTGTGATCTTTAACTTCTTACCATCTTAGATTTTCCCTAAGACCGTGACTATTTAGAACAAAATAGTCTCAGTTTTATTAAAAACTGTAATTGAAAAGTATTTTTGATCTCGGTTCATACAAAAAGACTGTGACTATTTAGAACAAAATAGTCTCAGTTTTATTAAAAACTGTGATTGAAAAGTATTTTTGATCTCGGTTCATACAAAAAGACCGTGACCTTTGATGCCTTTAAAGACCTCATTTATTAGAAAAACCGTGACTATTTCATCTCTTTTTTTTTTTTTTTTTGGGAATTTCATCACAGACTAAAATAAGGCTGTTAATTAAAAAAAGACTAATAAGGCAGGAAAACAAAAGTAACTCAATTTAATGCCAAAACAATAGTGAAAGTGAAATTAATCATTGTTGTAGGCAAGAAGTCAATCCAGTGGAAACCAAATAAAGAAAACTGTAGCATAGCCCATCAAAAGGGACAGTTACTAAAGCAAAAAAACATAATAAGCTGGAATATTCTAGCAGTAGTACGTAGCAAATTAACACTAGACAACCAAACTAGACAACCAAATTAAGGTGGAATCTGCATCACTCCTTTGTCCTTTGGACTCTTTCCTTTCTCCAACAGCACCAGCAACAGCAATTTATAAGCAATAGAGGATCTGCAACACAAAGCATTTGATTTGATGAGATACCAACAGTTTTTTTTTTAAACGGCGAAAAAAAGAATATTATTGATAGAGATAATGGAGTACAAAAAGATAGCATCCTAACGTGAGAGTAACATCCCAACAATGTTGGCACCCTATCTCATGACAATCGTATGCTATTCAATCCCAAGGATTGACAAGAGATCAATCCAAACTAAGAACTAAAAAGATTTCCGGCAATTATAAATTAGATCAGCCAAGATAGGTAAAGAAGCATGATGTTTCACCAATCAGATTTCCCAAACAATTGCATAGTCCATTCCCAGACAATTAATGTAGAAGCAAATCCAATCCATTAATGTAACATGGTCATTATAATGAAGTATCCAAATCCACTCAATGCTGTAAGTGGATAGTCATGAGCTCCCATACCATACCATATCAGCAGATTTCACACCAACCGTAGCAAGAGTACCACAAGGTGTGCAGACTACCTACACTTATGGAAACGCAACCAACTATTTATATGGTCTCACGAGCCACTACTGTTATCTCAATTCCAACTCATTCCTTCAAAATAACAAGAGTACTTCCTCCCTCCTTGTACTTCTACGTGTCCTTAGATAAAATGTGTCTCATGCTACAGAGTGGATTACTCCACCATTACCCCTGTTTTCTAGAACCCGAAAGCAACAATGGAAGCGATCCAACGTTCGAATCCATAGACTCAACAGGTTATTTTTCATGCCTAAAGAGCTTCGGTGCTTCATTATCGCAATTATTGCAGTCCAAATGTGTGCTAATTCATCGTCCTAATGCTTGTTTTTATTTAGCAGGAGGGAAAGGAAATCTGAAGAGAAGGTTGGGAAGGATATGGAGCTAGAGAACTTAAAGCTACACAAGAAGAACATGAGTATTATGGAAGAAAACAAGAAGTTGAGGAAGAAAGCTACCCTCCTACACCAAGAGAACCTCGCCTTGATGTCTAAGTTGATTCGGAAGAAATTCTCTCACTTTGGACATCTCTTCGATACTCTCTTCCTCCTCCAAAACCCTAGGATCAAATGAACACGAGTATGATGTATCCAATCGGGTTGGGGACAGATAGGCTTGTCTAGTACTCTATGTTGGTGAAGACTTTGCATGCCTGTGTAGTATCATTTTGACCTTCTAACATATATGTTCGAGTTTTTTTTTTCATGTCTTCTTCTCTTCAAATGTTAAAGAGTTGTTTCTTTTTTTTTAAAACTACATATAACTCTGTTGGATTAAGAACTCAACCATGACCGAGGGTGTCCTTAGATACATTGATACTCCTCCGAGACAGTTGCTGGATATGTCTCACAAGTAAGGTTCCCACAAGGATACTCTTACCGGTAAGAGTATGTTGTATTGTGAGAAAGAGTATGTTGTATTGTGAGAAAAATATGGACTTTCCAGGATAGTAACGGGAGAGATCCCATCTCGGTTGGGTTATGGGTAAGGTTTATAGCAGAGTTTACTAAGTGAGTCCCCAAATAGAAGTTAGTAAGGCTGTACCCCTTCTGGAGCAAACCTAACATTCTTGAGAGTTCCTAATTTCAATGAGATCCCCTCCTAGGCACCATGGCCCAGAGAACAGTGTTCTCAAGTTTAATAATCTTTCCCATAACATATATCACTCTATCTACAGAGCAGCATGGACCCTAAATATTGACCAAAACACATTGATACAGTGTTTAAGTAGCAGAATTAATGCTAATATAGAATTCCATATGTAATCCGTAACAAGAGCTTAACAAGAAATGTTCCATTGTTAAGACTTTCATATTAGTAAACTACAACTTTATTTCAACAAAACTAGGTAGTTCAAGATAAGAAAAGGTTGCCTCAACCGATTTCACCAAAACCGATTTCACCAAAACTAGCACACTCGCAACTAGAATACCTGAACATAGTAAACATGCACACACATACCTCATATATCAAGTTCTATAACAAAATTCATCCATTCAATTTGTACTTCATCGATCTCAGCTTGAGTGTACATCTTTTTCCCATTGAACTACGTGCAACACATGAAGGATAAACAAATTAAAGTTGAACAAAAAAGTAGTGTAAGTCAACCAACAAAAAAAATAATAAAAGCTAAGAAAGTATCTCACATCTCGTCTGCACAGAATGCTTGGATCGGCAACCAAATCTTTCATAAATCTCATGACAAAAAACGCATTCAAAAGTCGAAGGTTGTTCCGGGCACTACATAAACATTTGATACCTATTAGAGAAATTGTTTGTAACCATTCCAGAAACAAGAACAAGTAGTTCAAACATATACCTCAACTTCCTTCCAATCAACAGTCCTCCTCATGTTTTTCGCATTATCGCGAATTTTTACAGCACTTCGCAAGAAATATTTCAGACGGTCAATAGATTGCATAAAAAAGATCTAATCGATCCAATCAAAATTTCACAAACTTACATTTTAATTATGAGTTTAAAGGTCGGATTGGTTGCACCGTGAAGTGAATCGAGATAGTAAACGGTAGGATATGATAGATCAATGACAAACAATACCCAATGACACCTAAAATTTAATAAGTCACAAAGAAATTAGCTTAACTTGTTATTCATTTTTAAACACAAGGAGTAAATAAGGCTGAGATAGTTACCCCAAATTATAAGGAATAAAAACAAGTTGGTCATTTTCAGCATCCTTCAATAAACTTGCGAGCAATGCTGATTGCGATCCTTGCTTAGTTGTCCCGCTGATGGCACTTGGGTTGACAAAAAAAAAATTTCTCCCAAGATTTGCAGACTTAATAACACGGTAGAGTTGACTGACAAAGGAAGGAAATTAATTTGTTATAACAAGTCAAAATGATGAAAAAATAATGAGATTCAATTAAAGGATCCTCTAACCTCATGTACAACATAATGCATGTAACAGACAATTCTTTCATTTGAGACATATATTCCATATCTACCCTTTGAAGTGGAACCTCAACATTTGCCCCAAACATGTCTTCGTCGAGCGTAATGGTGAATGCTTCCTTGTATGCAATCGTCTCCACATAGTCGTCAAAAGATCGAAAAGACTCCAAATACTTATCAGAATCCACATTGCTCGAAGTTGCCTAATCAAATGAGAATTTATTCCAAATTAAAGAAATACAAGTACTGAACATTAATTAAAAGACCCGTATGAAACCATTCAAATAGTGCATTGAAACCTTTCCAAATAACATTCAAAAGTACCTGATTTGCATCCCATGCAGGTGTTTCTGGAGCTCCCTAAGTTAGAAATTTGGCATAATATCAATTCTAAGTCAACAGGTTGAATAATATAGAAAAGAACACATTAATAGATCTATTGAGAATATATATTATACCTTATTCCCATCCATTGCAAGGTTTTTCAACGCTCCCTAAGTTAGAAATTTCAAAACAAAAATAAGTCAGCAACTCTATTCACAAAATTAAATGACATGTCTAAAGGTTTAATTAAGATAAGCTATTTATACCTCATTGCCAAACAATATTAAATTTTTAGGCCAAGCAACGTGATATCCCGTTGCGTCTCCAACAACATACAACTCTCCTACAATGGGTACAGGAAGAATAGCGTCTTTTTGAATCACAAAATCAATAGACACCCAGACATTTGCCTCCCCTAGTGGTACAGTATGAAGTGGTTCCTCGGGCCCAACTTTCTCAAACATCGTTCCGTGAGCAACGATGTTATCCAGGGACCCCACTGCCAATTTACATGGCTGGCTCTACAACGACGAAACCAGTCACTAACACCAACTAATAACACAAATTGCAATATAAAAAATATACTCTTGAATAGTCAATAAAATAACATACCTTTTTTGTTTTTGACTTAAGATCAGGCGGCATGTCATTCCGTATTTTCACCATATTCTCCATTGTCAAAGAATTAAGCTGAGGGTTGCCAGTGTTATAACTTTTGATGGTGTTCGAACTCACATACTCAGATTGTGGTGTGTGGGGTACTTGTTGACTCATTGCATGGAATTGGTCTTTCATTTGTGACATAGCTATCTGCAGGGCTTTAATATTCTCTTGGCAATGTGAATGGCCACCACGTCTAGGCATTTGAAAGTAGGCAGTTGGTGTTACAAAGTCTCCTATGCCTCGTACCCGAGAACGTTCATGTTTACATAGTGCCAATGCCAGAATGTCGGTACTTCCTCCAAGATCTAAATTCCCCTCTTGTGCTTGTTTGGTGAACTCATCCTACAACAAGCATTACCATATTTGTAAGAAGAATTAAAAAATAATAATTAACACAAACCAATTGTTTGAAGAATCTTTACAATCATTGCAGCTTGTTCTTCGATGTCTTCATTGTCATACTCTCCATTTTTATTTTGACAAGACTTCTTCCATAAAATGCTTCTATCAATCTCATCAGCATCATCAACATCCTCAACTTCAGCAACCTCATCCTCAGCACCATCGATTGATTTTTTTATCATCTTTATCTGCAAAATAAGAAACTAGTTAATTGAGACAAGAAGCGAGAAAACAGGTAATTGAGAGCACAATAAATAAGTACAACCAGTAATTCATATATGATTGCATAAATTTCAAATCACTTACTTGTTCTTGTTCAAAATTAGCGTAGCCCTTCCGACCGAGCCTGTGACGAAATTTATTTTCTCTTTGTCTACCTCGTTGGTCGTCACTATGTTTCTTTAATGGATTTTAAACATGAATCTAAGTTAACTTTGATGAATACATTATGCTCAACATCGATTACTACTTAAAGAAATGAAAGTTTGCTTAAAGAATACATACCTCAAAATCTTTTGTCAATCTATGTTTAACAAATGCATCCCAATGTTCTCGTTCAATGAAACTATAAATTGCTAGTGGTCTTGAAATGATGTCCAGATCCGACTTATATGCACGTATGTACCTAGTGAGAACTTTCCTGAATGTCCTACAATTTGCTGCGATAGCAGATAAAGCATTCTTCCTGCTATATTGATCCACATCGAATGTAATCTGATTTACCGGCATTGAATGAGCAATGTTATATGCCATTTGAACAGAGGACTTTATAAGAGGACAATTAATGAAATTGTTCAAGCTTTAGTCTACGTAATGTAAAGAAGTCAAGTGGTACATACCTTCACACATCTCCATAGCATCTCTTTATTTTCATCTGATACCTTTTTCCATGTACGATCTATTGGGACCATTGTGCGAGCCAAGACTCCAAGATAGCTTGAGTATTTTGCTCTTGTTTCCTCTATTGCTTGACCTCTTTTGTTGTACTTGACTACTTTTCGTACACTAGAACTCCTATCCTTTATGACATCTGGGAGGAATGTTGACCCTCTACCTCTCCTTATGTTACTTCCCGGATCTGGTAACAACTATGCATCCTCATCTACATTATCAGCAAAATTCAAAGTGGAACGCCTATTTTTTCTTTTCTTACATTTTGGATCTGTTGACAGCACTACCTCCTGGCCATTACTAGGCAAGTTTTGAGATGAACCCATCCTGTTTGAGATGCAAATATGGGATAGTATAGTAGAGGTTGAACAATACTACTAAAACATCGTAATAGAGCATCTAATAATGAATAGCTAAGCAAAATATCTTAGATACATGGACATAAATTGACATTGGAGAATATAGAAACATAACATTCCAACCATTAAGCATAGAAACATAACAAGGAATATTGAATTGAGACCAATTAAAATTTCTCATCACAGCTAGAACAAATAAAACATAGTTAAATACTTAAATCTAATAAGTTATTTCCAAAAGAGAGCAAAACATTTGTCATTTCATGATGTATTGTTGATCCACATCCCTTCACAATCTGCTCGTATGTGAGATGAAATAGAGTCATCTGATCCATCATCAGTTGTGTCAACTTCTGGCAATGTTATGTCTTGACGCTCAACAAACCAATCATCAAGCTCATCACCACCGTCGCTATGACATCGACGTTGAGGAGGTTCTAGGACAATTGACCATTTCGGATCAAGTTGATCTTCAACATAAAAAACTTGTTTGGCCTGTGAAGCCAAAATGAAGGAATCAGATTTGTGACCTATCTTTCCAAGCTCAACTAGTGTGAAACCAAGTTCATCCACTTTAACTCTCTTGTTGTCCACCCAATCATACTTAAATACGGGAATCCTTAATGCATTATAATCCAGCTGCCATATTTCTGTAATGACCCCATAGAAACTCATATCTGCGTAAACAAGATTCTTGTCCTTGTAGCCAGTAACTTGCATTGTAGTTGCCACCATGGTAACTCCACTATTCTGGGTGACTCGTGAATTATCGCGATCTTTCGTGTGGTAACGACAACCGTTTATGATGTAACCTGGATACTTTATCACATTTCGGCTCGGTCCTTGTGCTATCCACTTTAAGGCATTAGAGATATTATTTTCAGAATTTATTTCCTCTGCAACCTATGTATAGTTAAATAATTAGCTAAATTTTTTAGTGCAACAGATTTAAATAGATAGATTTGTAATTGATAAGATACCTTTTCACGTAGCCAATTAAAGAATGTTTTATTATGTTGAACTTGTAGCCACTTTTGACTTTTAGATTGACGAGAATTTTGTTGCTTCAACCACTCCATGTGCTTCCTAAAGAATTGCAAGAAAGTATCGTAAGATGAGCTAACATATATACCCTAATATATCTAACAAAGATGGAGATATAAATGTCTTACTCAATATAAGGTTGAACATTGCTTGTGTTCTCTAATACGAAATGATGTGCTTGCTGCCATGCTTCGCGATCAATAGTCACAACATGGCCACCTGGTAAAGGTCTTTCAATTTCTCTATTATCAACTGTCATGTTCCTGGCGGTGGGAATCCCAATTGCATCTAACCCAGATAAATACTCTGTGCAAAACTCAACAGCTTCCTCTACAATATAACTTTCAACAATGCAACC
The DNA here is from genome assembly GCA_019656835.1 of Rhododendron ovatum. Taxonomy (NCBI): domain Eukaryota; kingdom Viridiplantae; phylum Streptophyta; class Magnoliopsida; order Ericales; family Ericaceae; genus Rhododendron; species Rhododendron ovatum. The sequence continues at coordinate 22,173,662 of CM033791.1, read as the reverse complement.
CTCGGGACAGTTACGATTAGGAACATAACCTTTTAAGACCTTCATGAACCTCTCAAATGGATACATCCATCGAAAGTGAACTGGACCACAAAGTCGAACTTCTCTAACAAGATGCACCGTCAAATGAACCATGATATCAAAGAATGATGGTGGAAAGTACTTTTCAAGTAAACATAATGTGATCACCATATCAGATTGGATTTTGTCTAACTTCGACACATCTATCACTTTACTACAAATAGCATTAAAAAAGAAACATATTCTGATAATCGCGTATCTCACTTCCTTTGGCAGCACAGATCTTATTGCCACTGGTAGTAACTGCTGCATCAAAACATGACAATCATGCGACTTGAGACCATAAAGTTTCAGATCCTCCATCGAGACACGACTTCTGATATTCGAAGAGTAACCTTCGGGAACCTTGAGTTCAAACAATGTTTTGCAGACTCTTCTTTTCTCCTCTCTAGACAAAGTATAACATGCTGGAGGTAAGTATGTTCGCTTGGCTCCAATTTCTGGTGCTAACTCTTCCGGTCCACCCATAGCTACATGGTCAAGGCGAGCATTAATTCCATCCTTTGTTTTTCCAGGAATGTTCAGTAACGTCCCAAGGAGTGCTTCTAAAAAGTTCTTCTCAGTGTGCATAGTATCCACGATGTGTCGGACTAACAAGTACTTCCAATACTCAAGTTTAAAAAAAATTGACTTTTTCTTCCAACACTTTGTACAAGCATCATTCGGTGAACTTTTTGTTTTTTTTTTTTCCCCATATTGTTTCATTCCCTTCAACCTTTCGTAATACCTCCTCTCCCGTTAACGGTACAGGGGGGACTCTGAAATCTTGCTCTCGATTGAAAGCCTTTTTTTGCCTCTAATATGGATGATAGCGTGAAAGAAATCTTCTATGACCTGTATATATATTCTTCTTGGAATGTTTCAATCTACTAGAAGAAGTTTCCTCACCACAAATTGGACATCCATAATAGCCCTTCACCGTGCAACCGCTCAAATTTCCATACGCGGGGAGATCATTAATTGTCCATAATAGAACAGCCTTCAACCTGAAATGTTGTTGCTGGTAAGCATCAAATGCTTCAACGCCTACCTCCCATAACATTTTCAAATCATCAATCAACGGTGCAAGATAAACATCAATGTCATTACCAGTTGTTTTGGACCAGATATCAATAATGTTAGCTTCATAAATTTTTCTTCATGCACAACCGCGGAGGAAGATTGTAGGTGACAAGTATAAACTGGCCAACAACTGTACCTACTGCTAAGGAACTGTACTAAGATAGATCTTATAGTTTTGTTTAGAAGTATTTTGTATTTTGATCTTTAAAGATGATGAATATGATTGCTTGTATTACTTGTGGTGTGATAAAGCATAAGTGATTTCACTCCAAAGACGTCCGTACATGTGGCGTTGTGCTTGAATAAAGCATAAGTGATACACTCAAAGGCGTCCGTACATGTGGCGTTATGCTATACGTGATATTTAGCGTGATGAGTAAGTATAGAATTGGATGATCTTGTTAGTGTGTTTCATGCCTACCGCGGAGTCTTTGCTTGATAACGAGACACGAGAACCGAGAAAGTAGAAACATGACACCTAGGGTGTGGTTAATAAAGGAAATGTTTTCGAGGAAGAAATAATTTTGAAACCACATAATGACGGTTTTGGGTGGCATTATGTGAGTTGTGTGTGTGCGTATTTTGAAAAGGGTGAAATGATTTGGAAAACCGCAATGTGGCCGGACTTGCCCATTGTGTGGTGTGTGTGTTTTGTGTGTGTGCCAATGGGAACCCGGCGCGGCGGAACCATTATGAGGATACTTGGGAACCCGGCGCGGCGGAACCAAGGTTGGGTGTGTGCTTGGTTATCCGCGGTTCGGAGCCAATGCAGTTGTGTGCCAATGGGAACCCGGCGCGGCGGAACCATTGTGAGGATACTTGGGAACCCGGCGCGGCGGAACCAAGGTTGGGTGTGTATGCTTGGTTATCCGCGGTACGGAGCCAATGCAATTGTGTGCCAATGGGAACCCGGCGCGGCGGAACCATTGTGAGGATACTTGGGAACCCGGCGCGGCGGAACCAAGGTTGGGTGTGTGCTTGGTTATCCGCGGTTCGGAGCCAATGCAATTGTGTGCCAATGGGAACCCAGCGCGGCGGAACCATTGTGAGGATACTCGGGAACCCGGCGCGGCGGAACCGAGGTTGGGTGTGTATGCTTGGTTATCCGCGGTACGGAGCCAATGCAGTTGTGTGCCAATGGGAACCCGGCGCGGCGGAACCATTGTGAGGATACTTGGGAACCCGGCGCGGCGGAACCAAGGTTGGGTGTGTGCTTGGTTATCCGCGGTACGGAGCCAATGCAAAACGATTTTGAAAATGTGTGGCTTGGTTATCCGCGGTACGGAGCCAATGCAAAACGATTTTGAAAATGTGTGGCTTGGTTATCCGCGGTACGGAGCCAATGCAAACGATTTGAAAGTGTGTAGCTTGGTTATCCGCGGTACGGAGCCAATGCAAACGATTTTGAAAAGGTTGTTTTGTAAATGAAAATGTTGACACGGTCTACGATGAGTCACGTAGGAGAAACCCGGGAATCTTGGACACCAACGATAGTTAACGAATGTGGATGTGTCATTATTAGCTGTTTATATACCTATCATGTGGAAATCGATGTTTTATGATAGCCTTATTTGTAAGTTATGGGTTAGTGGGTAAGGATTTCCTTATTGAGCGTTGTAGCTCACGGTGTTGCCTGTTGGTGACCCTGACATATTATATTGGTGGTGACGCCGGTATAATGTGTCAGACCTTGTAGTTGTTCAAGACGAACAGTTCGCCGTGGAAGCCTCTGGAGCTGAAGAGCTGGCTAGGATGAAGAAGCAGGAGGAAGCTGTAGTTAGGAACCCTAGAACCCCTTTCATTTGTGTAAATATTGAACTCTTATTAAGAGATTGTTGTAATAAGAGCCAGACTCTATTTTGAGGTTTTCAATGAAATTGTCCTTTTAACGTACCCAAAATTAGGGGCGTTACAGCTTGGTATCAAAGCTTTAGGTTCAAAACCTCGGCCATGGGTAGAATGGGTAGAACCACGATATAAGTTTGACCATTGCACCGTCGTGATTTGAGTTTAAGTTTAACATCCCAAATTGGGTGGAATTCTGTCAAAACAATCTTCAGATTGAAGCAAGGCGCGGAAATTGGCAGTACCGCTGAGCTGGGAATTCCCGAACAATTGGATGATGACTTATCAAATGAGGGACTTAGAAACCCAAGTGTTTTCTTTGGAGTTAGTGAAATGCTGTTACTAATTGAGGTTGAAACCTTTCTCTTGTAGATGAAACGTCTAGTTGATCTTTTAGCCGAAGCCTATCAACCCAAAAATACCATAGAAACCTTGACGGCCGAGAAACTGGAAGACCCCGACTTTATCGCTGTTGTACTTGCAGAAAAGAAAGATTTCCAAAGAATGCAGCAGAATACCCCTATTCCTGTAGAGGAGGACCCTTGGTTTTCTGCAATGTTTCCTATCCTGTCTGCTTTTTATGAGTATTTCGGTGTTTTACCCCCGATGGAGAACTTTGAGGTTGAAGTTACGGAGGAAGAAGTTGATGGTATTGAGGATGCCAATGAGGTGACCGAGGAGGAAAACCTGCTAGGTGAAGAGGATCTCGAAGAGGACGAAGCCCTAGAAGATTTGTGAAGGCCAAGGAGATTGCTTAGGCGTGACTAGAATAAACCTAGTAACCGTAGTAATCCTTCGGACGTAAGATGTTAAGGATTTGGTAGTAGTGGACCTTTTGTTGTATCTAGAGATTAGGCTAGTAAGCCATCTTCGTTATTTGGTAATAGGAGACTTATGTTTTCCTTGGTATATGATTATGTTTGTAAACTCTATGTTTATGTTTGTAATTCTATGCTTATGTTGTGTGATGTTCTTATCTATGAAAAACTCGCTTTATTTTTAAAGAGTACCGTTGCATACTATCTGTTAAACTACTTTTGACTTTTGAAAGATAGACCATTTGCAAAAAGAAAAATTTGTTTTGGTAAAACCCCTTTCGATTTTCTCTCGTAGATTGTTAATACGCGCCGCGAATTAGAATACGATAACGGAGAACCCTCTAACGCAAACCCCGACCTAGGCCAGATCGTGCAAGCGTTTATCGTTGCCTTGAACGCCAACTGCCGAAACCAAAACCTCGACGACGGACCGATGACTCGAACCCGAGCGATGAACGAGTTTTGTAAACGTTGACCTCCGACCTTTCATGGGGACACCAACCCTGTCGTGGCCGAGACGTGGCTGAATGAGGTCAAGATGATCCTCAGAACCTTCGGAATTACCCAAGACGGAGATCGTGTGGCTTTGAAGACGTACCAGCTGAAGGGAGTATAGCTATTAGTCTAGTACGTAAGGGGTACGAACTAGTAATAGCCAACCTACGTTTAACCTGCGCCTGACCTGCGACCTCGGAGCAATCAACATGACGGATTCCGACGATTGGATTGGCGATCAGCGCATCAAGCAGTCGTAGACTGTCATCTAAGGATGGGGACAACTTATACCTTAGAAGGGACTCGATTTCTTTTAAGGGGGATAGACGGACGGTGAGCCCGACGACGAGAAGATCAAGGTGGCAGAATCCACTACTTGGATGGCCGCTAGTTTCCAGTAGGAAGAAGCCGATAGAATGGAAGTGGGATTTCCACACATCGTGTGCAAGTATGCCGATGTTTTCCCTGAAGAAACTTCCTGGCTTATTGCCTTAAGGAGAAATAGACTTCTCTATAGGACTTCAACCGGGAGTCGCACCAATCTCTTTTGACGCCATACCAAAGGACCCTGCGGAACTAAGGGAGATCAAGACCCAATTGCAAGAGCTATTGGATTAAGGGTCTATCAAGCCGAGTACGTTACCATGGGAAGCACCGACGTCGTTCGAGAAGAAGAAAGAAGGCACGCTTCGACTGTGAGAGGATAATCTTCCGTGACTGCAAAGGTTCTTTCAATGCCTTTGCGAATACTGAAGAGTATCGTAGGGCTTACCTATGGATGTTCGATGGAGAGCTCATGCTTTACAATGTTGGTAATGATTTTGATCCATTGTTTTGAAAATGGGTTTAATATCGAGAAGCATGAAGGTTCAACAAGGATGTACTAAAGACGCTTGAAGGATGCGAGTTCGCACGATGATTTGGTAGAAGTTTCGTTTTTGGCGTTAGTATTTATGGTGGAGACCTTACCAAAGACGTACGACGAGGCAAGCTGTTCGACAGCAGGAGCAACTTCAACCCCATCTCGTTAAGCAAGTGATGAGGCTTAATTTGATTGATGGTGACCTACTTCAAATTTTTTAAGGGGGATAGTAGATGATTCCGTGATTGGTTTAGCAACCAAGTCTAACTCGTAGCTGCGTGCCAATTTCGGGGACGAAATTGTTTTAAGGGGGATAGATTGTAACGCCCCTGAATTTTGGTCAATAAAAATTTCGTTAAATATTTGAATTTTATTTGAATTACTTATTTTCTCTTGAATGACTATATGATTTCTCGTTTATATCGTCGTAGTTGGATTTTGGTCGTTGATTAAACTCTCGACTAAGAAAAACTTTCGTGACCAATTCGGTTAGTTTCCAACCGACTAGTTGGAGGAACCAAGCAACCGACTTACCTAGTTACTCGATGAACCTTTTGGACCTTTTGAACCTTTTGAACCTTGCTTTTATCCATTGGTCCATAATGGTTAGGGTAATTTTGTCCATTGGATAATAAAACTTTTTTTTTAAAAGTACATGTAGTCTTTTTAAAATATTATTTTAATAAAAGGTACTTGTACTCTTTTTGTCCATTGGTTATTAAAGGCAAGAAGAATTATTATCCATTGGGTAATAACCATTAGGGAAGTTAGTAACCATTGGGTAATAACTCTTTTGACCAAATAAAGTACCGATGTGACTAGAAAACCTTTCCAATAAAGTTGATTTGACTTGTACTTTATTATTATTTTAATGGGGAGAACCCTAACCTTTTTATTTAATTGGGGTACTTGGTACCACACCTATATTTAATATAGGGCTTTTGTCACATGCTTTAAAAAGTACTCCTCGATTATTTTAATATAAAAGTTCCCTAGTAACTATTGTCCATTGGACAAAGATTGTTAGGGTAATCTTTACCCATTGGTCAATAGTCCTTCCTTTATTATATTTGATTAAGTACATGTATATATATACACATGTGTATATATCTCATTTCAAAAGGACATGTAGTCTTTTTAAAGACATATTTTATTATTTAAAGTACTCACCCTTTATTATCCATTGGATAATAAAAGTTAGGGATTTTATTATCCATTGGGTAATAGCCTTATTCTTTCAAACCAAGTACATGGGCTTATTAATCTAGTCTTTTTCTTAAACCCCATGTGATGAAGTACCCATATTTTATTTGGTAAGTACTTATTAGCCTTAGTAGCCTTTAAGGCCTAAGATTCTTAAAAGTACCCTTGTATTATTTTATGTTGGGGTTTTGTACCCAATTGGATTAATTTATTGGGGAGTTGATCCACCTAGATTACAAAGTACCCTAGTTTATTTATTTTAATCAACATGTGCCTAATTGTATTTCTTTAATGGATTCTTTATTTGGAAAATCTTGTACTTTATTATTCTTTCTTGTTATATATATATATGTGTGTGTGTAGTGTACTTGAGAGAGAGAGAGAGAGAGAGAGAGGGAGAGAGATTGCCGAGAGAGAGAGAGAGAGGGGAGCCGAGAGAGAGAGAGGGAGGGAGAGAGAGAGAGAGGAAGGAAGAAAGAGATAGGTTGTACCTTGACTTGACTTTCCTTGATCTTCCATATCTTCCTACATCTTTCAAGTCCATGGGAGAATATTTTCCCTAACCAAACATAACTCCCATTTGTACTTCTAGGATTTGTTCAAGCCAAATCTTGTACCTTTGTCTCCTTTCCTTGCAACAAATCCACCAATGATCAAATCCAAGGACTAACCTAGCCTTCCAAGCTACCTTATTAGGCCTAAGTCTTTCTAAGCCTAATGACAACCTAGGATGGACCTTTATGACACAATCCTAGCCTTTATTAGCCTTAGACCTTGACTACAAGCTAAACCTAGGTTATAACTACCTAGAAAGTCTAAGATCTTAGTTGGTTTCATAGCCTTACACCTAAGATATGATTGGACAAGGCTATGACTTGGTTGAAAGGTTGAATTGATGACTTAATGGAACAAATCCATGGAGGATTTGGAGAGAGAGAGGGCCGGCCATGAGAGGGAGGGAGAGCCCAAGATTTTTGCCTATAAATAGCACCCCATACTTCTCATTGAACTCACACCTTCACCTAGCAACTTCTCTCTCTAGAAAAATTGAGTTCTTTTCTTTGTTCTTCTTTTGTTCTTCCTTGTTCTTGAGTTCTTCTTGTGTTCTTGAAGAAACTCAACCTAGGCCGCCACTAGGCCGCCACTCGACCACCCCTCGATCCAAAAGTAGTAGTAGTATTAGTCAAGATTAGTTTCGAGAGAAACCTTTCTCTTTCGAAGCTACCGGAGGCATACCGTAGGACGTTACTCCGTCCGACCACCGACGTACTTTCCGACCGCCGACTACTTTCCGTAGCCGACTACCGCCAAGAAGGATTGTAAGGAAACCCTTACTTACTACGTATTTACTTACTTCCTATTTTACGTACTTACTTGATGAATACGTAGATTAATTACTTCCTATGTACGTAGATTGCTCACCCCAAGTATATCGTATGGAAACCCTTACTTACTCCGTATTTACTTCGTATTTACTTACTTACTTCGTATTTACTTACTTCGTACTTAATTACTTCCTATTTATATACCGTAAGAAGACCCTTACTATCTCCCTATTTACTTACTAATTACTTACGTACTTAAGTAGAACGTTGTTGTTTTGAATTACTAAGATAGAACTTATCGTTTAATTAGAAGTAATTATATTTCGATCTTTGAGATGATTATGATTATGCATTTATGAATTGCTTGTATTAATTGTGGTGTGATAAAGCATAAGTGATTTCACTCCAAAGACGTCCGTACATGTGGCGTTGTGCTTTGAATAAAGCATAAGTGATACACTCCAAAGGCGTCCGTACATGTGGCGTTATGCTATACGTGATGTTTTAACATGATAAGTAGTATAGAATTGGATGATCTTGTTAGTGTGTTTCACGCTTACCGCGGAGTCTTTGTATGATAACGAGACACGAGAATCGAGAAAGTAGAAACATGACACCTAGGGTGTGGTTAATGAAAGAAAATGTTTTTGAGGAAGAAAATATTTTGAAACTACATAATGACCAGTTTTGGGTGGCATTATGTGAGTCGTGTGTGTGCGTATTTTGAAAAGGGTGAAATGATTTGGAAAACCGCAATGTGGCCGGACTTGCCCATTGTGTGGTGTGTGTTTTGTGTGTGTGCCAATGGGAACCCGGCGCGGCGGAACCATTGTGAGGATACTTGGGAACCCGGCGCGGCGGAACCAAGGTTGGGTGTGTGCTTGGTTATCCGCGGTACGGAGCCAATGCAATTGTGTGCCAATGGGAACCCGGCGCGGCGGAACCATTGTGAGGATACTCGGGAACCCGGCGCGGCGGAACCGAGGTTGGGTGTGTATGCTTGGTTATCCGCGGTACGGAGCCAATGCAGTTGTGTGCCAATGGGAACCCGGCGCGGCGGAACCATTGTGAGGATACTCAGGAACCCGGCGCGGCGGAACTGAGGTTGGGTGTGTAGCTTGGTTATCCGCGGTACGGAGCCAATGCAAAACGATTTTGAAAATGTGTATGCTTGGTTATCCGCGGTACGGAGCCAATGCAATTGTGTGCCAATGGGAACCCGGCGCGGCGGAACCATTGTGAGGATACTCGGGAACCCGGCGCGGCGGAACCGAGGTTGGGTGTGTATGCTTGGTTATCCGCGGTACGGAGCCAATGCAATTGTGTGCCAATGGGAACCCGGCGCGGCGGAACCATTGTGAGGATACTCAGGAACCCGGCGCGGCGGAACTGAGGTTGGGTGTGTGCTTGGTTATCCGCGGTACGGAGCCAATGCAAAACGATTTTGAAAGTTGTGTGTGTGCTTGGTTATCCGCGGTACGGAGCCAATGCAAAACGATTTTGAAAGTTGTGTGTGTGCTTGGTTATCCGCGGTACGGAGCCAATGCAAATGATTTTAAAAGTGTGTAGCTTGGTTATCCGCGGTACGGAGCCAATGCAAATGTTTTTGAAAGGATTATTTTGTAAATGATAATGTTGACACGGTCTACGATGAGTCGCGTAGGAGAAACAAAGAGAATCTTGGACACCAACGATAGATCGAATGTGGATGTGTCATTGTTAAGCTGTGTATATACCTATCGTGTGGAAATTTATGTTTATTATATCTGTTGTTTGTAAGTTATGGGTTAGAGGGTAAGGATTTCCCTATTGAGCGTTGTAGCTCACGGTGTTGCCTGTTGGTGACCCTGACATATTATATTGGTGGTGACGCCGGTATAATGTGTCAGACCTTGTAGATGTTCAAGACGAACAGTTCGCCGTGGAAGCCTCTGGAGCTGAAGAGCTGGCTAGGATGAAGGAGCAGGAGAAGCTGTAGTTAGGAACCCTAGAATTCCCCTTCATTTGTGTAAATATTGTACTCTTGTTGAGAGTTTGTTGTAATAAGAGCCAGACTCTATTTTGAGGTTTTCAATGAAATTGTCCTTTTTAACGTACCCAAAATTCGGGGCGTTACAACGGATTTATTCCATCAGCAGAAAGAGCTAGGCGAAGGTTTCTTGGCTCCGCAGCAAAATCTGGCCACATGTTGTCCACCAACTTCCATGATGGGGAGTCTGCTGGGTGACGTAGTTGGCCATCACATTCTCTTTGACGTGCATGCCATGTCAAGTTCTCCACTGTTTCTACCGACCTATACACGTTTCGGAACCTCGGAATAGGTGGAAAATACCATATAACTTTTGCAGGCACACCAGTTCTAAACTCTGTTGAATTTTTTTTCAACTTCCATCTAGACGTTTGACATGTAGGGCATGAAATCTCATCTTTGAACTCCTTTCTGTAGAGCATACAATCATTGGAACAAGCATGTATTTTCTCATATTCCATACCCAATGCAGCCAAAGTCTTCCCCGCCTCATACATGGATACTGGTAGTTCATTGCTGGTAGGTAGCAACTCACTGATTATCTCTAGGAGATTTGAAAACCATTTATTAGACAACCCACTTCCAGCTTGGAAGTTAAATAACCTAACTAAGGCAGATAACTTTGTAAACTTCAAGCAACCGGGATACAACTGTTTTTCAGCATCTTCAAGTAATTTTTTAAACTTATCACGATCAGTCGCACAATCATTGTATGCAGCCTCAACCATTTCTCTTACCTCTGCTGTAACATTTAAGGGAGGCATCTCAATTTTCTCACCAAAAAACTCAGGCGGATTGACACATGGTGGTGGTGTGGTGGTAGCCGCTTCACCATGCCATATCCATGTATCATAACTTTGGTCAATACCATTGAAAAGAGATGATTTCTAATCTCTTGAATGGATTGTTTTCTCATGTTCCCACATAGTCTACACGGACATCGTATGGATTGCGGATCTTGACCATGCATAATAGCAAATTTTAGAAAACTTTCAACCCCTTCCTCATAGTCTTTTGATCTTCTATCCTTGAGCATCCAGGATCTATCCATCTTTTGTAGATTCTAAAATACCTATACTGGTAGAACATTAAAAAGAGAAAAAACTACGGAGGAGGATTGAAGTACATAAAACAATTCTCATATTTCTAAGAAAAGCAGATATCCACACATGCACCCTATACCATCAGTCTTATGCAAAACACCAACAAGATTTCACAACAAAAAAAAAAGTTAAAAGTATATAAACTAAATAAGTAAAGAGCAAACAACTAAGCTTACCAAGAAAAAATACTATTGGATTGAAGGGAGCACTTCTAACAATCACCTTGATATAAGCTCCACAACCATGTCACTGTTGCCGATCTTTCTGTGGAGACACAAAAGATAATAGAGTGTAAGTTGAATTTGTATCAAGTTGGACTTACTACCGATTGCAATGAGCATATAAAGCAATTCGACAATGAAATGACAAACAATTTCAAAACTAGTGATATGAAGATAATTGACCAAAATGGCCATTGCATTTACTTAATCATGTACTGTTATTCTGTCAGTTGTAATAGCTGTTCAAGTTAAGTGCAGCAGTGAGATGCTTTGGCATCCTAGTTTGATTGTTGAGCAATTGGGTTGATATGTTGTTTCTAGTTGCTCACCACTTTTTATTGACCTATCCTTGTGGGGTTGTCCCTTGGAATGTTTATGCCTTACTAGGGGGTACGTCCCTAGGTTTATTGTGCATCTTTTATGTTGCAATTTGTTGTGTGGCTGCCCTGTAATGCTCTTTGCTGCTGTTGCTGCTTATGGGTGTGGCTACTTTGGCTGCTTGCTGCTGTAATGGCAGTAGGTAGATGCTGCTATTGTTTTCTAGAGCTGATTTCTACAACTGTTTAGATCTGCTACATCTGTTCTGATGTTGCTTCCTGCTGTAATGGCAGCTACAGTTAGCTGCTAAACTGTACTGTTATGTTGCAAATCTGATCTGTATTGTTTTATTCCTAAGGCTATTGCTATGTTGCTGCTGTTCTGCTATTTCCCATGGCTGTGGTTGTCTGTTTCTACAGATCTGCTACTGTATCTCCAACCCAGCAGCTAGACAGATCTCTTAGTGTTGGTGTTTCATATCTGGAGTAGCTGGTCTTCTTGACAGCTATGGGTTGCTAAAAGTGGTTCCTCTAGGCAGTGGTTCAATCCAAATTGCTATCAGCTGTTCTCTGCTAAGTCCAAGGTGCTGCAATTACTTGTGCTTGTAAATAAGATGAATTTTTTCAACTCAATGGTGGCAGCTACTGAAGCTTGTTCAGTTCAGTCCAGCTATCACAAAGACTTATTTCTGGCTGTTCACTAATTCGGACTACTCCCATTGGTGAATCAGATTCCATCTCAGAATTGGAATGGTGCTTTATTCCTTTTGTAGATGGTTTGGAAACAAATGTATCTCAGGGCTTCTCTTGATATTATTTGTTGTCTCCATCTCATTAGTTCGCTACATACTAATATTATCCACCCCATGTAGCCACTTGGCTTAGCTTTCCAATTTTCACAATCTTTGTTTTGTTTAGTTTGTCTCATGGGGTATGCCCTTTATGGGCTATATATTCGGTTATCCCTTTTTTTTAATTTCAAGCTGATTTACCCAAAAAAAAAAGTGCAAAAGAATAAGAATTGAGACCAGCATTAGGAGAGGGACACAAATTGGAGTAAGCTACCATTAAGGTGCAATAACGAAGAACAAAATGGAACATTTACGCAGGATAATGGACGAAACTTTTGTCCACCAAACTCACTCTTTATCTATATGGAAGGAAATAGGCATGCCCATTGGCAGCTCAACTGAAGGATACAAAAGCTCAGTAGTTCCAGAAACAAAGATTTTCACTTACCTTACGCCAACTATCTTTTGAAATTCTTCTTCCATAGAGCGGATCATGTAACTGTGAAAATCATATTTTGATGTAAGGTTGTGGTTCTGCCATGAATAAGACAAACAAAAACCATAAATAGTAAACTATTAGTAACAAATTCCAGTATAAATGAGCCTTATAATTTGAAATGTCTGAATAGCAAAACTAACAAACATAGAATGAGGCATAAATGGATAACAGGTTCTAGAATACAATGAATCTATCTGGTTTGAAGACAATGATATTATCTGACAAGTTCATATCAAAGGTCTAAACTTAGAAGTCCAACGATTCGAATTTGATCTGAACTACAATACTGGTGGCTGGTGGCAAGTTTTACGAGTAAAGGAATGACTGATAGGACGTTAGTTCATCATGCTCTCACCAATGTTGCAAATAGTTAGAACTGTCCAAATCGCTACACTAAGCACGGTGCATCAGTGGATTAATGTGAGATTGGTTTGAATCCCTACGAAATTGACATGATACTAGTTTAATGTGGTCTGTTAGAAATATGATGTTCTTGAAGTAGCTCTTTTATATCTCTGAGTTCTAGCATGATTAGTGAGGTTTTGGTGATGAATTTTGTTGGATTTGAGTAGCAGAATTCGTGTATGTAGCATGTGTACATAGCAGTTTTCTGACAGCAAACTGGGTCTCAGTTATTAGGTAATTTCTCATTTGTAAACTTTGAATTAGGTATTGGTTCCTTCACAAGTTAGAAAGTAGACTTAAAGCTTGTTCTTTTGCCTCTGGAATCGCCTGAAACCGTTGAGAATTCAATTTATAGTGATTTTCCGAAATCTGGGTTGAAACCCGGAAATCTGTCTCCTGACAGATTCGCGAACCAACTGTATTTACTCATTTTTCCATCCTTTAGTTTCGAATCTGACTTGGTTCCTTCACAACTTTCGTAGTACATCCTGTTACGCAACTTTTGGCACTAGAATCACTAAAAAGCGTTAAAAGCACAATTTATAGTGATGTTTCAAAATTGGGCTGTCCTGTGAAGCTTCTTGCTGAAAAATAATATTGGTTTGCTTTCTTGCTGTCCTGTGGTGAGGAGCCTTTCTTTTGGACGTGCTATGTGAATAGTTGACTAGCTAGAAAGTTTGTAACTTAACTTTACTTTGGTTTAGTAAGTGCTTGTACATGGATTAAGAGTTTGTTGATACGCACAGCTCTAAGGAATTTTGGCTTGTAAGAAACGTTTGTTGAGTTAATGTAATAACATGGTTTGTTCTTCCGCTATTCGTTACTCGAGTCCCTTATAGCCGTTTGATTGTAACAGGTTAACCATGTGAAATGGCCTTAGTGATTAGATCACTAGCGCTTTGTTATGACTAACACCTTTAGGGGCGGTTAGGGTCGTGACAGCATGGGCCAAGTTCTCCCTACATTTACTCCACTCAACACAAACCAAAACCTCTGACAAAAATCTAGAATAAATGTAGCTACAAATACAAGAATACCAGAATTAACAGCTTCAAGTCTTCATGAAAATGGGGTTAGTTTCTAAAAATCTGTATGTACCCATGGAAACTACTACTCCTACAGGGGAAGCTTCTAAGTACTCCTACCATATTTAAGGTTCGCTTTCCCCAACAGTATGGTCAAGGGGCATACAAACATCCCCATTAATCAAGGGGTCCCCCCAGTGCCCATCTCCCCTGTTGAAACAAACAAATCAATAGCATATGTAAAAATAAAACTACTCTCAATAACACATGCATATGTTCGATTTGCGATTTTGTCAAAGGATCACTTTTCCTCACAGAATTTTACCGATAACTTACAAAAATAAATGAGGTAGAAACATAAGATGGGGTCATAATTTTTGTAAAGTAAGGATTTTTAGATCTAAAAGCTTTGGCCCTTTCAAGAAGTCTAGATTTCCCATTGCCGAATGAAAATGGATTTTTGACAGTAAATGGATAGTGTCGGGGTCTTTTGGCAACGGACAAGCCTCCTACAGGCAAAATCAAGACATATTTTAGATTGAAGAGCACATGAATCTTTTTCATCGTTCATTCACGACAATGGATATTATTAACTCGCACCTACAGAGAATAAGCAAAACAAACATCAAAGCAAAACAATACTTACTTTTACTTTCTTGGCGCTTGACAGCCTTATTAATATTTGGAATTGGTAGCTTTAATTCAGTACTAGTGATTTTACCATAACAATCTCCAAAACAGAGAGTACAATCGCAATTCCTAAAAACCCTAGAACTCCAGCGAAACGGATCTAATTTCTGAAGAGGAAAAGCAGTACTCACCGAGGGTAATTGAAGATCTCAGTGAAGGCGCTGTCACACGATGAAGGCAAATAAGGGAAAGATGCGAGCGAGAGGAGAAGGAGCCGTCGCATAAATCGTTTCAAGAGAGAGAGCTGAACGGTTGAGAGTAAGAGAGCTGAAGGAGATGGGTTTCTCTATAATGGTTTTTGTTTGTCGTACTCGAGGAAAAAATTGGGTTTAGAAACCACCGCCATGATCGACATTACCAGAGAAGCTACGTGCAACTGGGTTTTACAAACTGAGTGCAACATTATATTTTATATATCTTTTAATAATATTCAATATTAGTATTTTGCATATCTCAATTAGACATAACTATTTTAATAATCGATATCGCTGATTTTGTTGTGCTAATTGATTAAATCATTATCGTAAAAAAAATGTCTCCATTGAATTTAAAAAGCTCCTTGATTGGGACTCAATTTATTTTTTGGATGATAGCTATCGTCCGATCAAATGTGTAACGATCCCCAATCAACTTTATTTTTTATGTGGATGATGAACTCCGTAATATGTAAAAGATAGACGATATGGATTGAAAAATTAAAACTCTGGCGGGAGTCGGGTCTTGCAATCTACTCGGAATGCATCAAATGTGGTCCTATCAGGCATTTGCTCATATCCGATGATCTCTAATTTTGGTGACAATGTTGGAATTAGTGAGACGTGAAATCCTAACGGTTCGGATCGACCACTGTAAAATTTGAGTTGATAACGACCTTTATATTCTATATGTACAATGTAGTTGTCAACAAACTAAGTTTTGTGCCATACGTGAACATACAGTAGTCATTTGACCGTGACACGATTACGATGATCCAAACCATGGCTTTTGTTTTCTTTGTTAATTATATCATACTCAAAAAATTTGGTCCCAATCAGGTTCAGAAAAGCTTCTTTATCAAGTCACAATGTCACTAACAAAATGGATTTTTTCCGTCCGATCAAGTGTGTAGCGATACCTGATTAATTTCATTTTTGCAGGAATGATTTACTTCATATTATGTAAAAGATGGACAGTTTGGATCGAAGAAAAAGACTGATCAAGCAGGCATCGGGTATTGCAATATAATACTTTACTGCATTGAGATGCATCAAACATAGTTCAATCAGAAGATTGTTGATATCCGTTGATCTTCGATTTTGGTGACGATGCTGGAATTAGTCAAACATGAAATTCTAATGATTCAGATCGACCATTATTAAAATATAACAGATTGATTAAGTTTAGAACTTATTCGTATTGTGTGTAATATGAGGACGCTTAATTATTGCGCAAAAAATCACCAACGTAGGAGGGTGCTTTGATTCAATAAGCAACAGTCAGAAATAGCATATATATATATTTAATTTCCTAAGACATTACAGATTCTCTTGTGCGTGCTAGCTGTAGCTTGAAAATTGTTGTTGGTCGCGTGAGGGTGTGTTCGAGCCTTGGGCATAACATTAATTTCTTTTTTCAATGGTTATTACAAAAACAATCATAGTTTTTTGAAATGAGATCTTTAAGTAAACAATCACAGTTTTACTAAGCGAGATCTAAAATATTTAAGTAACAATCTTAGTTTTTCTGAAACGAGATATATTCTTTTACATACAATCTCAGTTTTTCGAAAATGAGATATATTCTTTAAGTTATAATCTCACTTTTTAGATTATTGAGATTAAAAAATATTTTCATCTCAGTTTTTTCATATAGCTGAGATTAAAACTATAGTCCATAACATTTTATTACGCTTTGACAAAAAGTGAGATCTTCTTAGTTTTTGGACCGTGACCTTTACATCATTTTGTAGTAGTGGTTGATCTTGAAGGATGGTAGAAGCTGGGGACTAAAAGGAATTGATTGGGTGTTGGAGGTGATGAAGATTAGACGATCGTGGAGCAGCAGCGCCTGTGGAGAGGTAAATGATCGTGGGGGGGGGGGGGGGGTTGCGGCGTCTGAGAAAAGTCGATGCTGAGAATATTAGGGTAAGAGAATTTTGGGTGATTTTGGTGACAAGCGTGTGGCCACGGAACGACGTAGTTTTGATTTACCAACTTTTCAGTGACACCCCAAAAATTAAAACTGCCTGCCCAAATTGTTTTGGCCCGCGGCGCCAAAGTTTGGACCATTTGGTGACAATTAAAAGCCTGCTCTTGTCACTGTAATTCTGTAAATTACCTCCATTTGGCGCGTTAGATCCCAACACTTTTAGTGACAAGTTTAGATTTTCTTGTTACTGTTGGTTACATTTAGCGCATAATATTTTGTCATCGAAGGGTGTTACAATTGGTGTTTTTTCTTGTAGTGGAATAAAATTGAAACAGGAAAGAAAAAAATGAAATACCTTAATCCTGCAACGATGGATTGAATTGTAGATGATCAAGAGATATGAGCTTCACTTTTGGAGGGAAAGAAAGAGAAACAGTTTGTGGGTGAAATGAAGAAGATATAGAGCAGGCGAATAAGAGAAGAAGAAAATACTTGTTGAAACACATGTGTATATAAATTTTTGGAACCAATTAACTTATGTGGTGTGAGGTTCACAAATTTTGATTATTGAAAAATGTTATGAGTTTTGGTGACAACTTTATACTTGTCACCGAAACTTATCTTCAGTGACAAATATTTTGTCACCAAATCTCCTCATTTGGATCTTTCGGTGATAGTTTTATACTTGTCACCAAAACTTGTCTTCAGTGACAAAAATTTTGTCACCAAATCTCCTCATTATTTATCCTGGTGACCCAAAGGTTTTTGGTGACAAGCAGTAAAATTGTTTGTCACCATTAAGTATATTCCGTGTCAACACCAATTTTTTGTCACCAAAAGGTGTCAAAGGGTGTCACCATAGGTGTTTTTTGTTGTAGTGCATCCATTTCTCACATGCTTCATTAGTATGAGTTTGGAGAACAAAAGAGAGAGGTTTCGGCTAGAAAAAAGAAAAGAAAAGAAGAAGAGGGTATTAGTTCAACGCCACCACCACCTTGCCACCTTTCCAACACCACTCAAAACACCATTTGATCCTGATTTTCGAAATCTATAAAAATATTTGTGTTTTTGGAAAAAGAAAACTACCTTCTTTTTATTCTTCAGTCAAGCCGAACCGACGTTGCTCTGCCCGTATTTTCACTCGACATACTCTGTAGCCACTCTAATGCCAAGAAGAACAGTAGAAACCTCTTATCTTCTCCCCTAAATATAGTAGTGCTACTTGTTCGTTTGATTTTAAAAAGTATTGTTCTATAAAAAAAAATAGAGAATTTTCTAATTACCAGCATATTAGTTTGTTGGAAGAATTGAATATGTTAATCTAAGTTATCATAGCTAAATATTCAGATGATTGGAATTGAAAATGTTGGAGTTAGAGTATGATCGTTATAATCTTTGTTAATTATGAAGAAATCAATTTTTAAGCCAATTGTATGAAAATGAAAAGTTACCTGGAAACTTAGAACGGTATTATGTGGCTAGAACAATTGGTTCACTGTCATTTATTGATTTTTACTAAGAAAAGCATGACTTAGAAACAAGGTGATGGAAATTTGAAACCAGCGGTGTACACTGTTAACTTTAGTTATAAAATATCAAGTGTGTAACAAGGTGTTACTCCTTTATTATGTGTCGTTACAGTATTTGATGTTAATGAAATTAGAATCGCATGAAAATAGAAATCTATTTTACCTTATAACTTTAGCAAGCTTTAAAAGAATAATATGAATGCGCGAAATGGTGCATGTGTACGAAACACAAGAAACAAGAAATGGAATACCAAAAGAAATGAGAAAATGATATGTAAAAGGGTTGATGATTGTGTGAGCATGAGAGCCCGGTAGGTCCATTGAAGATGGTCAGCGGAATCATAGCTCAAGTGTGCGTGTGTGAGCATGAGAACCCGGTTGGTCCTGAGAGAATGGTCGGCGGAATCATGGCTCAGGTGTGTGTGTGTGGCCTAGGAGCCCGGTAGGTCCTGAAAGGTTGGTCAGTGGAACTAGTGCCGTGTATGCGTTATGAAATGGGAAATAATTAAAGACTGAGAACCCGACAGGTCCTGAAAGAGACGTTCAGCGGAATCAGTGCTTTTGGGTGGCAAAATCTGAACTTAGCCTGGAAGCCCGGTAGGTCCTGAAAGATGGTCAGCGGAACCAATGCTCGAGAAAATAAAATGGAAAGTGGAATTGATACTTGGAAAATGATGACACGGTTTATGATAGGTTGCGATGACTCTGAAAGACACTGACACATTTGATTATTTTTTTGTGATGCTCAATTTTGTTTTTAATAAATTGTTATATGTTATTTTTGTTAGTTTATGGGACATAGGGGAAAGAGTTAGCTATTGGGCTTAATTGCTCACAGTGTTAATTTTGTGACCCTGGCATCTTATGCCAGAGTTTAGAGACGAAAGGGGAAATTTTATAATTTGGAAGAGTTTGGTGTTGAGCAGAATAATGCAAAAGAAGACGGACGTCCAGAGGAGTAGAAGTTACCCTAGTACCCATCCCTTATCTATTTAAATAAGTGTAACACAAATTTGGGGATAATTTGACTTGTAATGACTTTATGTTTCTTTCTATTAAATAAATGTGGAAAATTTATTAAATTAACGTTCCCAAAAATCGGGACGTTACAACTTGGTATCAGAGCCCTAGGTTCAAAACCTCGACCTTGGGTAGAATGGGTAGACCACACGTTAAGTTCGGTGCTAGAAAAGAAGAAATTAGTAAGTAAAATTTTGTTTATTTATTTATTTTAAAAAAAATGGCTTAATTATGCATCCTTAAGTTTATTCATAAATACTTTACTCTATTGATGGACCCTTTAAATGACAAAATGTTAGAAGAAATTCTAAGGTTCAAGAGCATCCATCACAACCTGGTAAACGACCTTGTGAATGATCCATACTTCAAGTATGCGTTTCCTCTTTTGTATGCTTTCCGACAAAACTATGGATTCTGGCCACCATTGAACGTTGTGGACAACGAGGAAGAGCTTGACACGACCGAAGGAGAGGGATTGGCAGTTGAGGAGGAACCGGAAGAACTTGAGGAGTAGGATCCGTACGAGCTTAGGAAGGACGAGGATGATGAAGAAATGATTGTCTATCCGGAGCTGTTCAAGGAATAAGCGAATAAGCGATGTTGGAGTATCGTTTGAGTCCAAATATTAATTAGATGTACTTGTTGTTCGCTACTATTGTGAATGATGTTTCCCATGGGTTCTGATGTTGTGCCATTGGTGTTTGATTACTATCATCAATGCTTGTTGCTGCTGTCCAGTGGATTAACTACCTGTTATGGTTGCTACCTATCATTATTGAATGTAGCTGCTATTTTGCTATTTTTTCTTTTTTGGTTGCTGTCTTCAAACCAAGATGGTATCCTACGGCTGCAAACTGCTGTCTACTATTGCTGCTACTGCTGTGTGTCCAATCCAACAAGCTACGGTGCAGCTCCAGGATTCTATGGGGGTTGTATAGCCAAGATCATTACACCTCTCTCTTGTGGAGTTGAAGTTCAAGCTGCATGTACAAAGGAATTTGGAAGTTCAGTTTAGATTTACATTTTGTTGTATTTCAATAGTATGTTAATTTCCTACTATGTCATGTTGGCTCTTTTCCTATTAGTCAGGTTACATTATGTGTAATCCTTTAGCCATCTGTTTTGTATCCCTCTATTAGATGGAACAGATGTTCCTCATCTAGTCCTATGTAGCCGTTTGGCGTAGGCTGTCACTAATTTCTTTATGTTTTATTTTCTTTCTTTTTCCTCCTAGGGTATGCCCTGTCACGTCCTCGATTTTTAAACATAATTATAAATGATTTACATAATAAAAATACTCACAAATATCCGTACGGTACCCAAAAGATCACTGTGTTCCCATTCCCTTAATTAAGCTTCCAAGTTCACAAGTTTCCAAAATATTACAATATAGGCTCAACGACCCCAAATCAACATAAGTATCAAATGTCGAAAGAGGATTACGGGTTACAATATTCCAAATCAAAAGGATTACAATTTAAGTTACAAATACATCTTTCAAAATAAATTTACAAAGATGAATAAGTAACTCCTTCGGTTAGCTTTCAAAAATAATGACCACACTCCAAGCACGCCAAGCAATGCAAGCTATGGTTCCGGGTTAGCACCTGAAAATAATATAAGGCTTGAGCTACACGAGCCCAGTAGAAAAGTCTACGCAAACTCTATATGCAAATGAGCGAGACGAATGAACAAATGATAAAAGATCACAAGACAACGGAGGAAGCACAATTTTTATGAACAAGTGTCCCAAAATCTCCAATTTTTCTTTTATTCAACCCATAAATCATATCCGTTCACTTCGTGTCTCAACATGTTGTGTCGTTTTTGTGTCTGAGCCGAAGCTCCTGCCGGGCTAATTTTGGGACCCCGATATCCCCTGCCAAGCACCCACCTTAAAGGTTAGGCCTTGAAAAATTATTTTGAGCATTAGCTCCTGCCAGGCTAATTATGGGATCCTGATATCCCCTGCCAGGCACCCACCCGTCGATGGGCCCTGAATGTTCGCGCGTCATTCACAAGTTCAAGTGTATCGTTCGTATAAGTGTCGTGCAAGAAACTCTTATTTCTTCTTTTTCATTCGATGATCCCACCAACTTGAACACTTTCAAATAAAATAAAATAAAATAAAAAAAACAACACGTGATCATGGAGACTAGTAGAACCACCTGATTCCTTATCATATTAATGGAACCAATCATGTAACCCATGGAAAAGTCAAAGGCTTTAATAAAGGCAGGAGTACAGCAACGTAAGAAATTTTGTTCTTTGACTGGTAGTCTACCGGTAGGGAAATGGGGACTACCGGTACAAATCGGAAACAGTGGAGTCACAGTGTTGGTTCGCAAGAATTCTACCGGTAGAGAATGGTATAGTACCGGTAGGGTCCAAGAAATTTTTATAATCCTACCGGTAGAGAACAAATCCTACCGGTACAATAACTGATCAGAAAGGCCACCATTTTGTACGAGGGAAACTTTGAGACAGGCTACCGGTACGAGAAAAGTTCTACCGGTAGGAAACTAATTTTCAGGCAACACAACAACGTTCTACCGGTAGAAAGGACGGGCCTATCGGTAGGAATCCGGAATTTGGCGATTTTTCATCAGATAACAGATTTTGATCCAGGCCAAACAACAACCAATACAAGCTCAAATAAAGCATGGAAATACTCAAATAAGACATAGGAGAACCCAAATAACATATAAAGAGAGGTAGAATCTCCTACCTCGAGTATCCAAATCGCAATCAAGAAAATTGTGCAAACCCTAGCTTCCGGAATTCAAATCAAGCGAAAATACTCCGAACCAAGCTTTGTCCAACACGATACAAGCTCGAATATGCAAATTAAAGATGGTTTGGGAGTTGATTGGTATGGGTTTTTGAGTGATTGGGCGAGAGAGTGAGAGAGATCGAGAGAGAGCCGGGAGAAAGATGAAAAGGAAAAGTGAAAAGGAAAAAAAACATTTTCCCCAGGTAATACACGGCACACACATGCACAAATTACACCAACACCCCATAACTTTCAACTCCTTACACAAAAGACCCCCCACATTCATAATTAAACCATTTTCGCCATTTTCTTTTATTTTATTTTCTTGTACTATAAATATTAAAATTAAATAGGAAATTTACGGGTCTCTACATCCTACCCTCCTTAAAGGAATTTCGTCCTCGAAATTTTTTATGCCAAAACTAGCTAACACACAAATCACCTATGCATGCAAAACCTCAATCACAAATATTATGCAACATGCTAAACATCAAAATACTTCAATCTTAAGTACTCACTTTGGGTTACTCCGGGAATAAATGCGGATACTTCTCTCTAACCTCATCTTCTCGTTCCCAAGTTTGATCCTCGCTACCCTGACTTCTCCATAAGACTCGTACCAACGGTATCGTCTTACCCCTCAACACTTGATCGCGCGAATCTAGGATACGGATCGGTTCTTCCCTATAAGACGCATCGACCTCTAACTCGAGTTCGGACACTCTAACACATGCGACGGATCCGGTTCGTATTTCCTTAACATAGACACGTGGAACACATCATGTATACCCGACAATCTCGGTGGCAAAGCCAAACGATACGCAACCTCCCCAATCTTCTCAATAATGTCGAACGGCCCGATATAACGCGGCGATAGCTTTCCCTTTTTCCCGAAACGAGACAAACCTCTACGCGGCGATACTTTGAGGAATACATGATCCCCTTCTTCAAACGACAACGGGCGACGACGACGATCGGCATACTTCTTTTGTCGGCTTTGCGCGGTTAACAATCTTTGGCGAATCACCTTAACTTGTTCGGTCGTTCTCTCTTGAGCTTCCTTAAGGCGCTGACGAATTACTTTCAAGCTCTCGGAGGTCTCCTTAACCATATTCGGTCCTACAAGCGTAGCCTCTCCCAATTCGGTCCAACACACAAGCGATCGACACGGTCTCCCATATAAAGCCTCATACGGTGCCATTTCGATGCTAGATTGATAGCTATTGTTGTATGCGAACTCAACTAATGGCAAGTGGTCCTCCCAACTACCCCGAAAATCTATCACGCAATCCCGAAGCATGTCTTCCAAAATCTGAATCGTTCTCTCGGATTGCCCATCGGTTTGAGGATGATACGCGGTACTAAATAGAAGATTAATTAGTGCCCAAAGCAGCTTGTAAACTCTGCCAAAAACGCGCGGTAAACCTCGGATCTCGATCGGACACGATGGACACGGGAATCCCATGAAGTCGAATGATCTCTCGAATATACAAACGGCTAAGCGCATCCACGGAATCGGCGACCTGAATGGGTAAGAAATGAGCGGTTTTAGTCAAACGGTCCACAACTACCCAAATAGCATCATGCCCCCTCGGCGATCTCGGTAAACCCGTAACGAAATCCATGGTCACATGCTCCCACTTCCATTCGGCCACTGGTAATGGTTGCAACTCCCCCGCGGGTCGTTGATGTTCGGCTTTCACTTGTTGGCACGTGAGACACTTGGACACAAAAATCACAACGTCCCTCTTCATTCTGGACCACCAAAATTGTCTACGCAAGTCATGATACATTTTCGTTCCTCCCGGGTGAACGGCTAACGGAGAATGATGGAACTCTCGCAAGATTTTCTCCCGACACGAAACGGGTACGAACAACTTTCCTCGATAGCGTAAGCCTCAGTCGGCGTGAATCATCCACCCTTCTTGAGCGTTTCCACTAAGGAATCTAGTACGGAGTTCCTCTGCTTCCTCATCGTGTTGTTGAGCCTCAATTACTCTCGTTGATAAAGTCGATTGCACCGTCAAGTTGCATAACGTGACCCCTTCTCGAACTTCCTCAAAGTGCATGGCATAAGTGCCCAAATCATTCATTGCTTTCCACTCGTGAATCGCCAAGCTCGCAAGGTGTGTCGGTTTCCTACTCAATGCATCCGCCACAACGTTCGCTTTCCCCGGGTGGTATTGTAATTCAAAGTCATAATCCTCTAAATGCTCCATCCAACGGCGTTGACGAAGGTTAAGTTCCTTTTGAGAAAACAAGTATTTCAAGCTCTTATGATCGGAAAAGACTTCAAACTTCTCACCATACAAGTAATGGCGCCAACTTTTCAAAGCAAATACAACGGCTGCAAGTTCCAGATCGTGTGTCGGGTAATTCCGCTCATGTGTTTTCAACTGTCGTGACCCATACGCTACCACTCGTCCCGCCTGCATTAACACGCATCCCAACCCTTCTTTTGACGCATCACAATAAACGGAGTAGCCAACTCCACGTTCGGGCACAATCAAAACCGGCGCGGTAGTCAATCGCTTCTTTAACTCCTCAAAGGCTGTCTCACACGAGTCACTCCAAACGAAACGAGTCCGCTTACGTGTCAATCTAGTCATTGGTGCCGCCAAACGAGAGAAGTCTAAAACGAAACGGCGGTAGTACCCAGCCAAACCCAAGAAGCTTCGAATCTCGAATACGTTCTTTGGTCGCTGCCCATTCAAAACCGACTCTATCTTTACGGGATCAACAGACACTCCACCTTTCGAAAACACGTGACCCAAAAATTTAACTTCGGATAACCAAAACTCACACTTACTAAGTTTAGCGTATAGCTGGTGCTCTCTCAAAAGTTCAAGAATGATGGTGAGATGGGCTTGGTGTTCCTCCTCCGTAGGTGAATAGATCAAAATATCATCCACAAAGACGACAACGAAGCGATCAAGATAAGCACGGAAAATACGATTCATCAAGTCCATGAATGTAGCTGGAGCGTTCGTCAGTCCGAAAGGCATAACAACGAACTCATAATGGCCATAACGAGTGCGAAAAGCGGTTTTAGGGATGTCCTCTCTACGAACCCTCAACTGATGGTAACCGGACCTCAAGTCGATTTTAGAAAAACAAGTGGCACCCCGAAGTTGATCGAACAAATCATCGATTCTAGGCATAGGATACTTGTTCTTAATGGTGACTCGGTTTAGCTTACGATAGTCGATACACAAACGAAGTGAACCATCCTTCTTTTTCGCGAAAAGAGCTGGAGCTCCCCACAGAGACGTACTTGGATGAATGAATCCTAGGTTCTCCAGTTCTTGTAATTGAGTCTTTAGCTCTCTCAATTCGGCAAGCGCGAAACGATATGGAGGTACGGAAATAGGAGCGGTACCGGGAAGTAGATCAATGGTGAACTCAATCTCTCACTCGGGAGGTAAACCTGGTAACTCTTCCGGGAATACATCCGGGAAGTCGCAAACCACTAAGGGTAACTCCCCACGCATGGAGGCATCCTCATCTAACGTCAAACTCGCCAACAATGAATAAACCGACCCTAGCTCACGAGGCCCACATAAATAAGGTTCCAATGGTTCCCGACGCTCCCCAAAGAATTCAAAACAAGGACCTTCGGGCGGACAAATACGAACTCGACGCTTGAAACAATCGATAGTAGCATGAAACGTGGATAGCCAATCCATCCCCAAAATAAGATCAAACCCCGACATTCCCAAAACGATGAAGTCGAACACGAAACGACGATCACAAATAACCAACTCACAATCTCGACAAATACGGTCAAGAGGTGTTCTACCCCCTAGAGGTGTTTCGACAAACAAAGGAGGACGAATAGTTTCCGATTCCAATTCCAAGGTACACACAAATGATGCAGCAATGAAAGAATGCGATGCTCCAGAATCAAAGAGTACTTTAGCAAATGAGTTGAACAAAAGGAAAGTACCCCTCACAACAGAAGTTTCCGGAGCCTGAGAAGTGGTAGGTGGGATAGCAGAAGTGATGTTGAAAACTCGTCCCTGGGTACCTTGACCCTGCATAAAACCCCCTCTCTGACCAGAACCCTGAGCAGGCGCGGAAGAACTCGCTCCCTTGTCAACCCCGGAACTCTAAACCGATGTCGTCTGCCGGAAGTAAGGCTGCTGCTGCCTCTGAGTACCCCTAAACGACTGGCTCACATTACGCCCCGTTCCCGGTTGTTGCACAGAACCTGACTCACTGCGCGCTCCCGACCCCTGAGGACAACTCCTTGCGAAATGATCCGTTTTACCACAAATATAACAAGTTTCCCCGAGGCGTGGACACTGAGCACGAACGTGTCCAGGTTGATTACACTTGTAGCACACGGTCGAAGGTTTAGACAAAGCACCCCGGATCCCCAAAGAAGAAGAAGGCGGCTTAAAGTTCGACGAACTACCCTGCGGCGTCTGAGATGGTTCCCTTGCCCTTTTCCTCCCTTGGCTTCCAAAGCTCCCCGATGAAGAACTCATGTTCACGGTTGGTTGTCGCGGTTCCCAAATCCCTCTATTCCTTTGCGCTTCTTTCGGAATCTCAATACTCCTTGCACACTCAACTACCTCAGCAAATTTAGTCTTGCGTTGCACCATTACCATCCTCCTCACGGTATTATGTAACCCTTTCTCAAAGCGCCTACATTTCCTCTCTTCCGTCGCCACCAACTCTGGCGCGAAACGAGATAAAGACTGAAACCTCTGTGCGTACTCCGAGACAGTCATACTTCCTTGCTCTAACTTCTCAAATTGGTCCCTCAATTGCTCACGGCTAGTTTCTGGAAAATACTGCTCCTCAAATAACGCCTCAAATTCAGCCCATGTCAAATTCTCAACGTCTGGCTCATCTACTTGAGCCGCGGTCCTTGTTGCTCTCCTTGCATCCTTTCGATTTTCTAGAATAGATTCCCACCATTCACCAGCCTCCCCAACTAGTTGTATCGCCACGATACCTACCCTGATGTTATCTTCTGTGATATTAAGAGCTCTGAAAAGTTTACGAATTTGGGCTAGCCAATGGTCCGCTACCAAAGGGTCGCTACTAGTCCCATCGAACACTGGAGGGTTTCTACGGCTAAACTCCCGCATCGCCACCATAGCTCGATCCTCAACATTCTCCCTAGGAGCTTGGTTTAGAAGATTTGCAGCTGTAAGTGCTGCGACGAGATCCCTAGCAAACTGATTCTGAGCTTGAGGTACTCCTGCACCTCGACCGATCCCAGCCCCCAAATTCCCACCTGGGTTCTCCCCATGCTGACTAACCTCATCCTCAAGAGGTACCCCACGGCCACGACCACGGCCTCGACCACCCTGGGTTCCAGCCCCAACTCGTCTGACACGCGTCTTCGGAGGCATCTTACTACATGATATACAAAAGAAACTATTAACCACAACAATAGAACTATGGGGTTGAAGCCCTCAACTTCCCAACACGGGTAAACAATGACTTTATGCCACTCTACGATAATGAAAATGCAATGCCAAGTAATCACATAAATGTTAGTCACACAAGCATGCACAAGTTATGTTAGAAGGGGCGACATTTTGAACCCATGAGACGAAACGTCTCCCCATGGTCTCTAGGTGTTCTAAACCTATGCTCTGATACCAAGTTGTCACGTCCTCGATTTTTAAACATAATTATAAATGATTTACATAATAAAAATACTCACAAATATCCGTACGGTACCCAAAAGATCACTGTGTTCCCATTCCCTTAATTAAGCTTCCAAGTTCACAAGTTTCCAAAATATTACAATATAGGCTCAACGGCCCCAAATCAACATAAGTATCAAATGTCGAAAGAGGATTACGGGTTACAATATTCCAAATCAAAAGGATTACAATTTAAGTTACAAATACATCTTTCAAAATAAATTTACAAAGATGAATAAGTAACTCCTTCGGTTAGCTTTCAAAAATAATGACCACACTCCAAGCACGCCAAGCAATGCAAGCTATGGTTCCGGGTTAGCACCTAAAAATAATATAAGGCTTGAGCTACACGAGCCCAGTAGAAAAGTCTACGCAAACTCTATATGCAAATGAGCGAGACGAATGAACAAATGATAAAAGATCACAAGACAACGGAGGAAGCACAATTTTTATGAACAAGTGTCCCAAAATCTCCAATTTTTCTTTTATTCAACCCATAAATCATATCCGTTCACTTCGTGTCTCAACATGTTGTGTCGTTTTTGTGTCTGAGCCGAAGCTCCTGCCGGGCTAATTTTGGGACCCCGATATCCCCTGCCAAGCACCCACCTTAAAGGTTAGGCCTTGAAAAATTATTTTGAGCATTAGCTCCTGCCAGGCTAATTATGGGATCCTGATATCCCCTGCCAGGCACCCACCCGTCGATGGGCCCTGAATGTTCGCGCGTCATTCACAAGTTCAAGTGTATCGTTCGTATAAGTGTCGTGCAAGAAACTCTTATTTCTTCTTTTTCATTCGATGATCCCACCAACTTGAACACTTTCAAATAAAATAAAATAAAATAAAATAAAACAACACGTGATCATGGAGACTAGTAGAACCACCTGATTCCTTATCATATTAATGGAACCAATCACGTAACCCATGGAAAAGTCAAAGGCTATAATAAAGGCAGGAGTACAGCAACGTAAGAAATTTTGTTCTTTGACTAGTAGTCTACCGGTAGGGAAATGGGGACTACCGGTACAAACCGGAAACAGTGAAGTCACAGTGTTGGTTCGCAAGAATTCTACCGGTAGAGAATGGTATAGTACCGGTAGGGTCCAAGAAATTTTTATAATCCTACTGGTAGAGAACAAATCCTACCGGTACAATAACTGATCAGAAAGGCCACCATTTTGTACGAGGGAAACTTTGAGACAGGCTACCGGTAGGAGAAAAGTTCTACCGGTAGGAAGCTAATTTTCAGGCAACACAACAACGTTCTACCGGTAGAAAGGACGGGCCTACCGGTAGGAATCCGGAATTTGGCGATTTTTCATCAGATAACAGATTTTGATCCTGGCCAAATAACAACCAATACAAGCTCAAACAAAGCATGGAAATACTCAAATAAGACATAGGAGAACCCAAATAACATATAAAGAGAGGTAGAATCTCCTACCTCGAGTATCCAAACCGCAATCAAGAAAATTGTGCAAACCCTAGCTTCCAGAATTCAAATCAAGCGAAAACACTCCGAACCAAGCTTTGTCCAACACGATACAAGCTCAAATATGCAAATTAAAGATAGTTTGGGAGTTGATTGGTATGGATTTTTGAGTGATTGGGTGAGAGAGTGAGAGCGATCGAGAGAGAGCCGGGAGAAAGATGAAAAGGAAAAGTGAAAAGGAAAAAAAACATTTTCCCCAGGTAATACACGGCACACACATGCACAAATTACACCAACACCCCATAACTTTCAACTCCTTACACAAAAGACCCCCTGCATTCATAATTAAACCATTTTCGCCATTTTCTTTTCTTTTATTTTCTTTTACTATAAATATTAAAATTAAATAGGAAATTTACGGGTCTCTACATGCCCCTTGTAGGCTGTATATTTGATTAGCCTCTTTTTATTTTCAAGCTGATTTACCCAAAAAATAAATAAATAAGTAGCAAGGATCAGTTGTCTTAAGTTGAGAATTCTATGCTCTCGATAAGAATCAGGTGATCTTGCCATGATAGTGATCTCTAATCATTATTTATATCAACAAGTCATATATATAATTTTCCATATATAGATAAGACCTCCATATTAAATCCCTGGAAATTTTTAACTTGTAGATGGTGACTACGCGAAACAGCTTAGGGAATGATAATACTAGTATTAGACAAAATGGAGGATCAACATCCAATGGTCCGCCAGTTACTAACCAAGCAAACGGAACGGTAGATCTAGCCCAACTGCTGCAAGCCTTCATCGCAGCCGCTAACAATGCGAATCGATCACCAGCCACACAGGGACCCATGACACGTACGCAGGCGATGAATGAATTTTGCAAACGCCGACCACCGGCATTCCATGGAGGACCTGACCTGACCTTGGCAGAAGCCTAGTTGAAAGAAACCAAGGTGATATTCCGAACTTTGGATATCACTCAAGATAGAGACCGTGTGGCCTTGGCCACCTATCAGCTGAAAGGAAAGGCTCGTAATTGGTGGGAGCTGATGGAGACAACTCATAATGTCACAACTATGACATTTGCTGAGTTCAAGAACATATTTTTGGACAAGTACTTTCCCACACCGATGAAACAAGCAAAGGCATAGGAATTTATGAACCTCTAGCAAGAATCCATGATGGTGACCCAGTATGCCGCCAAGTTTGAAGAGCTACCTCGCTATGCTCATAATATCATTCTGACAAAAGATGACAATGCAAGGAGGGTCGAATGGGGGTTCAATTCAACTCGTACAGCTGTGGTTGGGCATGCTTTTCCCACTTATTATGAAGTAGTGAAATGTGCATTGAGGCTCGAAATGGAAAACATGGAACTCTAAGGCAAAAAAGATGGTGACCACTGTTGGAGGACCAATTAGATCTGGCCAGAGTAGCAATAACAACAACA
This sequence comes from Rhododendron ovatum, assembly GCA_019656835.1. NCBI lineage: Eukaryota > Viridiplantae > Streptophyta > Magnoliopsida > Ericales > Ericaceae > Rhododendron > Rhododendron ovatum. The sequence continues at coordinate 22,142,885 of CM033791.1, read as the reverse complement.
ACAACCGAGGACCATACCCAACTTCAACAACCAACAGTGGAGGAACACTAGGCCAGTGCAGAATCAGTCCCAGAGGCTGCCGCAGGGGACTGCTAGGGACATTTCGGCTGTGAAGTGCTACAACCTGTTGGCTTTGGCAATCAGAATCAAGGTGAACTACAGTCGTAACAAAATATCAAGACACCACAAGCAGCCAAGCCACCACAGAATAATTGGAATGGCAAGAAACCCATTAGAGCACAGCAGAACACTAGAGGACGTATCATTGCTCTGCAAGCTGAAAAGGAGGAACACGATCCCTCTCTAATCCAAGGTACGCTACTGTTATTCAGTACTTGTGTTCAAGCTTTATTCAATTCCAGAGCTTCGCATTCGTTCATATCTACATACTCCGTAGCCGCTCTATTGCCAAGAAGAACGGTAGAAACCTCTTATCTTCTCCCCTAAATATAGTAGTGCTACTTGTTCGTTTGATTTTAAAAAGTATTGTTCTATAAAAAAAATAGAGAGTTTTCTAATTACCAGCATGTTAGTTTATTGGAAGAATTGAAGATGTTAATCTAAGTTATCATAGCTAAATATTCAGATGATTGGAATTGAAAATGTTGGAGTTAGAGTATGATCGTTATAATCTTTGTTAATTATAAAGAAATCAATTTTTAAGCTAATTGTATAAAAATGAAAAGTTACCTGGAAACTTAGAATGGCATTATGTGGCTAGAACAGTTTGTTCACTATCATTTATTGATTTTTACTAAGAAATTAAAAACAAGGTAATGGAAATTTGAAACCAACTGGTGTACGTTATTAACTTTAGTTGTAAAATATCAAGTGTGTTTACCAACAAGGTGTTACTCCTTTATTATGTGTCGTTATAGTATTTGATGTTAATGAAATTAGAATCGCATGAAAATAGAAATCTATTTTACCGCATAACTTTAGCAAGTTTTGAAAGAATAATGTGAACGCGCGAAATGGTGCATGTGTACGAAACACGAGAAACAAGAAATAGAATACGGAAAGAAATGAGAAATGAAATGTAAAAGGGTTGATAATTGTGTGAGCTTGAGAACCCGATAGGTCCATTGAAGATGGTCAGCGGAATCATAGCTCAAGTGTGCGTGTGTGAGCATGAGAGCCCGGTAGGTCCTGAGAGAATGGTTGACGGAATCATGGCTCGGGTGTGTGTGTGTGGCCTAGGAGCCCGGTAGGTCCTGAAAGTATAGTCAGCAGAACTAGTGTCGTGTATGCGTTATGAAATGGGAAATGATTAAAGACTGAGAACCCGACAGGTCCTGAAAAAGACGCTCAGCAGAATCAGTGCTTTTGGGTGGCAAAATCTAAACTTAGCCTGGGAGCCTAGTAGTTCCTGAAAGATGGTCAGCAGAACCAGTGCTCGAGAAAATGAAATGGAAAGTGGAATCGATACTTGGAAAATGATGATACGGTTTATGATACGTTGTGATAACTCTGAAAGACACAGACGCCTTTGATTATTTTTTTGTGATGCTCAATTTTGTTTTTAATAAATTGTTATATGTTATTTTGGTTAGTTTATGGGACATAAGGGTAAGAGTTAGCTATTGGGCTTAATTGCTGACGGTGTTACTTTTGTGACCCTAGCATCTTATGCTAGAGTTTAGAGACGAATAGGGAGAATTTTATAATTTGGAAGAGTTTAGTGTTGAACAGAATAATGCAGAAGAAGACGGACGTCCAGAGGAGTAGAAGTTACCCTAGTTCCCCTCCCTTATCTATTTAAATAAGTGTAACACAAATTTGGAGATAATTTGGCTTGTAATGACTTTATGTTTCTTTCTATTTAATAAATGTGGAAAATTTATTAAATTAACGTTCCTAAAAATCGGGGCGTTACAATCTTTACTTCCATTCTGGACATGCCCACCAAAACAGATGGACAAAGTATTCATTGCTCTGAGAACTCCCAGGAAGCATGAGATGATACTAACAAACTGTAAAATAAACTCCACATAGTAGCATGCATGCAGCAAAGCCCCATAGCCACAACATGATTGTAACAACAGAAATAACATGGTTCCTGTTGAAAATACAAGGTAACCACACCCAATAATAGGGGACAAAATAGAGATATACACCAGCTCTACTTGAACAATTGCAGCTACGTAAATGCAACCAAAACCAATCAAAATGTTACAGTCAAGAGCCAATAAAAAGATACCATTCAGCCAAGATTCAAGTCACAACAAAGGTGATCAAACTATAGCAACAGAATTGGATTTCCCAAGCTGCATATGAGGTCTCACTGATTTATAACTCCCTCAAAAACTAACCTCCCACTCATCTTTTTTCTCACAAGCATTGGAAATAAAGGGCTCCACCAACTCCCTCCGCTAGTTCTCACATGATTCCCCCGCTAGTAATTACCTCCACTCTCAAACGAGAAGGTTGAGGCACGAGCATACAACTCACTAGGATATCACACACTATGGTAGGTACACACTTCGAGATTGTAACGTAGATTAGTCACCAAAGATTAAGGTATATACCTGCTAGGATAGAAGTAATAACAACATCTAGCAAACTAAACAATCTGCTATCTGCACAATCTCGTATGATTTGTTGCTTGCAAAAAAGTGATATAGTAGCCAATGGAATGAGCAATGCTTGCTGCCCGTTACAACCTTGGTATTTAGAAGTACTAGTAGCACCCTCAAGTCCAAGCTTGACGGAGCAACCAATCACAACTTGCCAAACAAAACATGCAAGATAGGATTTGGAAAACAAATGCAACTTAAGCTAAAAAATAACCAGCCAAATTCCACTCATTTACAATCCATGTTGCTTGTGATTGTGGCATACTATGAAGTGATAAAAGTCTGGCCCTAACCATAGAGCAAATTTTGTGAACAACTATCTCCCAAGTACGGGAGTGATTTTGGAACTTAATAACATTTCTCTCAATCCAGATGTGATAAACAGCTACTGTGAAGACCAATTTAGTGATCACTGCCTTAAGTGATTTACCTACATCTGACAAAAAAGTGACCCAGTCTACCCATATCTAGAAGATCAAGAGACATGGAGCTTGGTCTGGATGGCACCCCACACCTGCTGAGAGTATGGGCAATTAAAGAAAAGATGATCATGGCTCTCCCTCCCCTGACACAGACTACATTTAGGAGAAATATTAAGACCAAACAACATAAGTCTATCAATAGTGGAAAGCCTATTCTGAATAGCAATCCCAGTGATAAAGCTACATTTCATAATGTGGCCTGAGAACCATACTAACTTATGCCACAAGACCATAGGAAAGGGAGTTCTCAATTTGTCCCATAAAGTGGCAATTGAGAACTAACTATTGGATGTGAGAGTCCATCTAACTTGATCAGCCCCATTCAATCTGGACTGAATAGGAGGAGGCAACATACTTCTTACCTCATTAAGTTCCAAAGTTTGAGTAATGGGGAATGCCCAATTTGAGTTATGAATGATGTGGGACACATTAGCATACTTTGGGATACCAGAATCATATATAAGCAATTCTGGTACAAGAGGATGCCAATTGTCATACCACAAGGAGGTGGATTGACCATTGCCTAATATGCTTAGGATGTATGGCTGCACCACAGGTCTGAGAGTCAAGAGTTTCCTTCCTCCAAACCCAAGTGAAATCACCAAGAATTTCCAAATTCCAAAAATTCCTGCCTTTTATTAAGTATGATTTGAACCACTGACGCCACATTGATTATCCCCCCCCCCCCCCCCCCCCCCCCCCCCCCAACCCAACCCAAAATCAAAAAACCAGATGTGCTTGGTAATGGCTGCCTTATTCCAGACTTGCATGGATTTGAAACCAAGACCACCCTCTTGCTTAGGAGAGCACAGGTGTTACCAAGAGACTTTGGCAGAGAAAACCAGGAGATACTTTGTGTGTGGCTATGTCTGTTCTTATTAGATGAGTGGTTATACACTGGTTGAGCGGAGCAGTTTATAGTCCCCTGCAGTCTTGTGTGGCCTCGAAATGTGCCAGTTGATTCGGTGGTAAGACACTATTGCTGGTAGCAGATTAGAGGCTCATTTTCTGTCTCACTTTTATAGAGCAGCAAGCCTTTGGTAATCTGAAAAGGTTGTGTAGTTCGTGTGGATTGGGCTTTCGTGCGGGGTTGAGAGGGTTCACGTGTATTGGATGCCTGTATCTCCTTATTGCCTCCTTGGGTTCGAGGTCCTTTGTAGTAGCCATTTCTTTGGAAGTGAGTGCCACGTTGAGGTCTTTTCTAGGTTAGTTGGAGTAATTGAATTTTGATCTGCTTATCCCATCTTTGGAGTTTGGTGGTATTTGGTTATTGGCTGGGGCAGATGTTTTGGTGAGCCTTGGAATTCGGATGAGGGAGTGTTAGACCGGTTGGAATGAGCATGGTGTATGGGGTGGGGCCCCTTGTTGGATGCCATCATCTCTGGTTGAGTCTCTGGTTGAGACTCTTCTTGGTGCCTTGTTCCTCTGTAGTAGCTGATCAGCTTTCTTATGCCAATTTGCTATGTTGCTACTAGTTCTCTGTGATGGTTTATCACATGGTCGTTTCTGATCGTGACTCTTTATTTCATTTCCTAGCCTGGCAGGATGTGCCAGGGTAATAATTAGTTTCATGTAATAACTACTACCCGCATCACTTCATAGGTTTCATTTTTGTTGTACTATCTTTCCTCTTGATTGATAGTGCAACGGGGGTAAGATATCAATCTTATGGAATTTTGTTATTCCACTTACTTTACCTTACTCTCCATGCGGGTTGTGGGCTACTACAATTTTTTCAGTCTTCTTCTTTTCCTTTTTCTTTTCCTCCTGGGGTATGCCCCTTGTAGGCTGTACATTTGGTTAACCTTTTTTAATTTCAAGCTAATTTATCGAGAGAGAGAGAGACTTTGGCACTTGTTTTCCTTAGATCAGGACCAATCCAAAGAAATGCCCTGAGGATTGATCCAACTTCTCTAATAACCTTTTTAGGAATAATAAACAATGAGGACCGGAAGGTTTGGATAGAGAATTGAAAATTTCTAATCAACTAGACCCTACCAGCATAGGTGAGGTCTCTATTAGTCCAAGGCTTGGTTTTAGCAATAATGTTATCCACTAATCGTTGGTAGTTAGTAGCTTTGAGTTTAGTGAAGAGAAGGGGAACACCAAGGTATCTAACTGGCAGTGTACCCTCTTTAAACCCTAAGACAGCCAAGATGGCCAATCTAGTGCAAGTGTTAACTCCAGAAAAGTAAATGCTACTCTTCCCAGGACTAGGTGAAAGACCTGACATTGATTGAAATTCAGTGAGTGCATCGTGAATATGTTTGATTGAAGTCAGCTCTCCCTTACAAAATATCATAAGATCATCTGCAAAACAGAGATTGACAAGCTTAGTAGCTCCACATATCCAGTGAAAATGGAAATCAGGAAGAAGGGATTTTTTCTTAAGAAGACAAGTGAGAATCTCCATCACAATAACAAATTGGTACGAAGACAATGGGTCTCCTTGTCGAAGCGCTTTTTTACTTAAAATGTATCCAGTGACTTCATCATTGATGCTAAAGGAGTAATTAGCAGTAGTGACACAAGCTTGAAGCCAATTGATCATTATGGGATGGAAATTCATGGAAGATAGGACATCCCATAGGAAATCCCATCTAACATTGTCATACGCTTTCATGATGTCTACCTTCATAGCACATCTGGGAGAGGATGATGATTTATGGTATCCTCTCATGAGCTCTTGGGTAAGGAAAATATTATTAGCTATCCTCCTCCCTTTAACGAAACCTAATTGTACAGGATCAATTAAAGTAGGAAGGACAACTTGCAATCTTCTAGTAAGAATTCTAGAGATGCACTTATAGATAGTGTTACAACAAGAGATAAATCTGTAGTCCACCACTCAGCCCCAAATTACTTAAGTACAGTATGAATAAGTTAGTGATTACAATTACTTCCATCAAAAGAGGTTAAGAAAGATAAGTTGTAAATACATCTTTGTCAAAAGGAAGTCATTACAAAGATGACTAAGTAACTCTCGGAGTTAGCTTCCAAAACATGATTCTTCAATCCAAGCATACAGTGCATGCGAGCTATTGTCTAGCGTTCAAACCTGAAAATGATGATAGGTTGAGCTACACTAGCCCAGTAGGAAAAATCTTCTACCAATTCTATATGCAAATATGATGACAAAAGCAATGGAATGAAGGCAATGAGAATGTAGTCCAATTTATAGGGAAACAACCAACTCACGACTCTTTTAACGATGGCACGGATAGCACATTTTACGAAGTCAAGCAATGCCTACCAAGATGTCAAGTAGATAAATTGTTTGATATGCATTGAGTATATCAACATTCATTGCGTTTCAATCTATGGTGTGACTAGAGCTCAATTAATCATATAGTTCATGAGGACACAAGTAACTCCGACATCCACGACACGATGCTCTATTGCAAGTCTCCTTCAACTATATTTCCACCCATTGCGCTATAGTATAAACACCCCTAGAGTTACTGTATTTCCACCCCTTGCGTTACAGTGAATCCTAACAACTTGGGTCACCGCTACCCCTTGTGCTACGAGACCCACTTGAGTCTCCGTATTACCACTCTTTGCATTACAAGATTCCCTACTCTGACTCCCAACTCACACACTTACGCTATTAACCAATATGCAAACTATGACTCTCCCTTATTCACATTCTTATACGTGTCATCATATGATATGTTACTAACATTGTAAACATGCCATAATCATTCCCACGTACGTACAATCAGTCACATAAGATGCATCTCGACATAGCTTTAATCAAGTAACTTCCTAATCTTTCTTTAATAATGGGAGACCAACGAGATGAGGATAACTTAGATTAACCAATGGAATTCAAATAAATATGCTTGAAATAGGTTAAGAGGTGTCCAAAAGGGATTAGAAGTGATTGGGGTTCAATACAATCAAGATTACACGAAACAACTCCGAAGTTGTCCAAAGAGGGAAGGGATCGATCTCTCCTTGCATGGTGATCGATCCCACAGAGGGCAAAAATCTAGATTGAAGAGGGATCGATCCCTCCTTGTATGGGGATTGATCCCCACGCAGATTTCTGCAGATTTTTAATAGATTTCGAGATCCAAAGGGGTGATGATCCAAGCTCGATTACAACACCAAATCAACATATTAACACATAGAGAAGGAGAAGAAGTCCCTACCTCACAACAAAGGCCGAGATCCACACGATACAAACCGGCCCTAGCTCCACGAACTTCAAAATCAACAAAAAGGTTTCCTCCAAGCTTGACCCAACGAAACCCGAGTTCAATAACAAGATTACAAGGTTGAATGGAGGTGGATCTTGTGGGTTTGTGAGGGATTGGGTGAGGTTTCAACTGAGAGGGGTAGAGAGAGGGAGAGAGGCGTGAGAAAGAGATAGATTTAGGATGAGATTTTTATCTCCTACACACACACACGACTAGATATACCAATACAAGGGCTTTCACACTAATGTAAGTCACTCGGCTACAAAAGAGGGCTTTCACACCGCTAAGACAGATGCCAAGTAGGAAGACCAAGTTGATGGCTAATCCTTTGGCAATACACCATGAAAGGGGATGACAATACACCTCAGAAGGTATCCAAAACCTCGTACACATCAAAAGATAGCACCACAAGATGCACCAAATTGCTTCACATGGTTTATGAAGCATCCAAGAATGGAACAACAGCAGTAGTAGCCGAACAATGGTTGAAACAGCAGTAACAGAGAGTTAAATGGCCAACCTCATTCCCAAATAGCAGCAGTAGCCAAACACGCTGCAGTCAAACTAAAGCCATAACCAGCAGCAACAAAGAATTAACAGGCCAAAGCCAGAAACAACAGTATAACTGAAGCCATAAACTCACTGTAGTTTAACCGAATCTAGAGCAGTAAAACAGCAGCTACAAAATGCATGACACCTACTAAAACTTTCAATGATGATAAAACCTAGGGACCGCCCCCCAACAAGGGAATAAACATTCCAAGGGACATCCCCCCAAGGATAGGCACAAGAATCACAAGGCTAGTGAACCACACGTGGTCACACAAAAGTTGTCCAAATTAGACCAAAGGACATCCCCACACTGCTAGGCATAAAAAAGATATTGAGCTTCCAATAACCGTAGACAAACCATAAGGTTAGGAAGCATGAGATCCAGCAACATCCCACAGGTAAAATACCAGAGATTAACAACCAACACAAAACATAAGTAAATGGCAGCTCCCTCTTTGAAAGACCAAACACAATAAAATGTACATCATCTATACCGTGCACTTAACCATAAACCTAGAAAAGAAAATAGATAAAAATGGCACCAACACCAACATTAAACTTCCAAAAGACAATTGAGAACAATAAGGCTGATGAAAACACCAACACCTTATACTCACTTTAAACCCCAATTCAATTAATCACAACACTTTTCGATTTTCCCCAATTTCGGCATTAATGAAACATTTCGATATTTAAAAATTATACGGGTCTCTACACCATATATGGATCAAAACTCATTTAGACCTTAAATCAAACACCTGCAGTGCCAGGGTTCCAAGCATCGCTTGTGGCAAGACGAGTTTGCCTACGCACGATCAATGAAGTTATCAACTACAAGTTTGAACGAAAATAAGAGATTCAATCCATCTACGAACTGATTTTAAGCTCGAAAGGCAAGAGAAACCACTAAACCAACAAAGTCTCAGGGTAGGAATCACCCCTTGACCAAGCCTAATTAACTACTCACTCGTGCTTGAAGGATTAAGAACAAATTAAGCTAATTATGAAAAACATATTTAACCAAAGAAAATTGAAATAAACTTGAGATTGGTAAACACCACAACAAATTTGACTTTTGACAACAAGAATTGGCGACACACCCAAAAATACATCGTCGTTGGGTATGTATTGGTGACACACTTTAATGTCACCAATAATTTTCACATTTGGTGACAAGGATTGACGACACAATAAAAATGCGTCGCCGTTGGATATGTATTGGCGACATCAAAAGTCTTCACATTCGGCGACGCAAGGTGCGTTGCTGTTGGGTATGTATTGGCGACACACTTTGATGTCATCAACAGTCTTCACATTCAGCGATGCAAATCACGTCGCCAGAGGGCAAATTTTTTGGCGAGATATTTGGCTCTAACAATCTTCGCAATTGGCGATGCAAAGTGCGTTGCAGTTGGGTATGAAGTTTTTCATCGGTACGAAAATTCATTATTAGAATGATGTATTACGTTCGATCAAATATGTAATGATAAAAGATTTATTTCATTTTTTGTAGGAATGATTTGATCCCTCTTATGTAAAAGATAGACGATTCCAATTTTAAAAAATAGCTCAAGGGGCCCTCGAGTTGTGCACTATAGGATTTTAATGCCTCTAGAACTACCGAATATGTTACGATCATGTAGTTGCTGAGATTAGATTATCACTGATTTTGGCATGAATGATATAATTGATAAGACGTTAAATCCTAACAGTTTAGATTGACCATTCGAAAAAATGAGCCAGCAACTACGTACCATTAAGATCTATACATTCAATTTAATTGTTTCTAAACTAATGTCTTATGCTATAGTCTAATGTACAGTAGCCAGATGACCACAGCACAATCATGATGATCGATACTGTTTATTTTGTTGTGGTTAGTGTTTTAATCATTCTCGTAAATTTTTAGGTCTACCGGGTTTTGAAAGCCCCTTCATCAGGATGCAAATTCATTATTAGAATGATATTTTACGTCCGATCAAGTATGTAATGATAAGAGATTTACTTCATTCTTGGCAAAAAGGGTTTAACCCTTCTTATTTATAAGATTGACATTTTCGATTTAAAAAAAAAAAAAAGTTCAAGCGGCCCTCAAGTTGTACACTGTAGGACTTTAATGCCTCAGAAACCACCAAATGTATTACGATCATATAGTTGTTGACATCTGATTATCACTAATTTTGGCGAGAATGATATAATTGATAAGACGTTAAATGCTAAAGGTTTAGATCGATCGTTTAAAAAAACAGTTGACCACTACCTTTAAAAGGTATACATTGAATTTATTTATTTCTGAACCAAGGTCTTGTGCTCATCATTCTTGTAAATTTTTTGGGAGTATCGAATTTTGAAAGCCCCTTCATCGGGACGTAGATTCTTTATTAGAATGGTATTTTATGTCTGATCAAGTATGTAATGATAAGAAATTAAAAAAAAATTCTAGTGAACCCATGAAATTAATACATAGATATAGTATCTACACCCTCCATCCCAATTTAAATGTCCCCTACGAATTTGTGTATTTTCACTTTAATTTGGTGTAAGAAAACAAAAAAATAATATATAAAAATATTTTTTGGGGGTTTGAAAATGAACGAAAATCCGTAGTAGACATTTAAATCGGGTTAGAGGGAGTAGAAATTAACAATCGCAAAAAGAAATTATTAAAATACAATAACATAAAACAACGTCGTTTCGAGAAGACCCAGTCTTTTTTCGGTCCAAAATACTTAAATTGCTTCACCCAATTTGAATTTTGACAAGCATGAAAGTTATTAGCCCTTTGTGTTATTATTCAAACCCAATTTAAATTACCTCAATCACAATTATGAGTAAAAAGTTACGCCTGAAATACTAAATAAATTAACTCTGATTGGGGGTAATTCAAATTAGGTTTGAACAATAAGACAAAAAGTGCTACAATTTTCATGAGTATCAAAATTACTAATTTTAATGTTTAAAGGTTCAAAATCATGTTCGATTCAACTTTAATTTTTATTTTAATGTTAAATATAATATATATATATATATATATATTAAATATTTCAAATAAAAAATGAAAAGTTGTGGGTTTGCGCACAAAGGCTTGTGTAGTCGGATGACCTGGGTTCAAAACCCAAGAGGAGCAAGAATTTGTCAAGTGACCTTTCGGTGATGCAACAATTGGTGTCGCCAATAGGCTACCTTTTGGCGACGCAAAACACTTCGGCAAAGGTGTAATACGTTTTCCACATCAACCATACTTTTGCCGACGCAAAGTACATCGCCAAATCTACTGCCTTTTGGCGACGGAGGTTTCGCGTCGGCAAGGACTTGCATCGCCAAAACACTTTGCCGACGCAAATAAGCCTTTGCCGACATACTATTGTGCGTCGCCAGAACCGAATTTTGTTGTAATGAAAGATCAAAAGCATAGTTACAGCTTTAATGAACGAGAAAATATCAAACTACAATTATTTAGGGATGAATCTGCAGAATTTAACTAAGAAAACTTGAAGAACACAATAGAGTAAGCAACAAGAAACAAATCTAAGCGCAAAATGTAGTATAGATCTCATCTATAGAGAGAGAAAACGCCTTTTACCCATATGGCTCCCTCTCTCCAAAATGTCTCAAAAACTAACTAAAAACTACTCGTAACTACCTCGGTATCGATACAAACCGAGCAACTTTTAAACCTTCCGCATGGCCACCGTAGCGTCTCGGTGTCTATACAACCATTTTTGGTCGTATCGATACTGGATAGCTTTGAGCCCACTGGAATCTGCTTGCATACTAGTATCGGTGTATCGATACCGCCTTTGTTGTTGCTGAGTCTTCAGCTTTGGTCTCTGTCTTGGCATCCAATGGCCCCGGCCACCCAACGGCTCTTTGTTTCGTTGTTTTTGGGCTTTGAAGGCTTCGTTCTACGCAGCCTCGAGTCTTGGACACCTCCACGCTTATTCCAAGCATCAAAAAGACGCTTTATTCAACGGTTTTTATGCAAAACTAAGAAAACTTCCTTACGTGCAATATCGCCTGAAAATTGCATTTTATTCTAAATAAAGCAACAAACTAGTGGAATTTAAGCACCAAGAACTACATTATTTGGTGCTTATCAATTGCTGGTTTTGTTTTTGCTTTTTGATTCAGTTTTCATAATAATTAATTTTATCTTAATTTCTGAGTACATTCAAAATCTATCATAATTGTTGGGTTTTTTCAAGTTTCATTGAAGATTGATTTTGATTTAATTTTCATGATACATAATTCTTTTCTTTTTTTTTTTGGAAAAATCTACTTGAAATTGAAAAAGAGGATAGCCGAATATACAGCCTACAAGGGGCATACCCCATAAGGGAAAAGAAAAAGAAAACAAAACAAGAGTTAATAAAATTATCTACGCCAAATGGCTTCATGGGCTAAATGATATGCGATGTTTCCAATTCCATTTAGTAAGAGGAAAGGAAAACGACGCCTTAATGACAACACAAATAGGATAACAGAATAACATCAATGAAACGACCAAATCGGTCTCTCTATTGCCAATCCTGTCTTGAAATGACTAAATATTTGAACCTGTGCTTGGACCCTTCGGATAGGGACGCCATTTGTATCACCAGGAACACATAGCTATCAAGATGGATCACCAGCTGCTTTGTATTTTGTGGCATTTTGTGTCTCGTGGAGAACCATTGAGTCTTCATGGTACTGAGCTCTTACATGTACACGGTTGAAACTCCAAAGAAGTGGTAGAAAGCTAGGGACAAGGCCCCCAGTAAATTATACATAATCCTATCATGATTTCTGGGTGCATTCAAAATCTATCATGATTGTTGGGTTTTTAGAGTTCCATTGAATATGGTAGGTTGAAGTTAGGTTTTCATGAATTATTTTTGGAACTACGTCATGAAGTGGATGTATTTGTTGAATCTTGTTTTTCATGGGATAATTGGTGAAATATGTCATGAAGTATATAATATGTCTGAAATGTGTCATGAAGTAGATGAGGTTTTCATGGGTTATTTTCTTAAATATGTCATGAAAGTAGATAATATATTTGTTGAATCTTATTTTTCATGAAATGATTGTTGAAATAGATCATGAATAAACATTGGAATAGGTAAAAAAAGAAGAAGATCATAGTAGTAGTAGGTATAGGGGGAAAATCATGAATTGCAAAAAATATCATGAAAATTAGATTATGAAATATTTAGATTTTAGGTGTGAGAAAATTGGATGGAGAAGAAATTATTTTAAACTTTGTATTTTGATTTTAGGGGAGATAAAATTGGAGAGAGAATATTAGGAGAAAAAAGATTTGTAAGATAGGAGAGAGAAAGAGTAAGATAAATTAAGAAAGATATGGAGAGAGAGAGATTTGAAAGATTAAGAGAGAGAAAGGGTGATCTGAAATTTATTTGAATTTAAGGATGGAAAGAAAGATAAGTTTTCAAGCCCACTAGAATGGGGACTTAAGTATCTATATAGGACATGACCCCTATTTAAGTTCCTTCGTTTTGGTCATCAGTGGTCTAAACTATATTGCTATAAGGAATGACAGAATGATCAAGGGGGAAAAGGATATACGAGACTGAGATGATGCTACTCTTTTGTCTAAAGTAATAAAGTTAGCTCAGATAAGCTTGATTGCCTTCTCACAGAAAGAGAAATATAGGCTTGCTGTGTTTGCATGTGTGTCGCTATGCCAAATTTGATTTGATTGAATTCTTTGTATTGGGTTCAATTCCAGATACCAATTACCACACGTGATTATATGATCACCACTGAGGTAGTAGTCGAGTTGGTTGGTAAAATTGTGAGGTGAAATTTCCTCCTCCGTGTGATCTTGAGTTCAAACCCGCGTGCGCGCAATAGTTCTCCTCGTGAACGAGATATGGTGTGTGAGGGTAAAATTATTCAACTCACACCTTAATGAAGTTGTGTGATGGGCATTGTCCCTTCCAGGACATACAATAGATACCTCATAAGAGCACCCACCAACCAAATATTCCAAACGGATTTGGAACCCATAGGATCACGCCCAAGATATATGGTTACGACAGTGGTTGTCACTTTTATATATATATATATATTGTCTAGCTGTTTAAGTTTGGTGAGAAAAAGAACATGTGATTATATTGATATGTGCATGACTGTGACCGAATCCCACTCCACTTTATAAATGAGCAACAAGATGGATGGATGTTGTATTAGGAAAAAATTCGAAGTTGGTTAAAAAAGGAGAATGATTTTGCCAATCTATTTTTTGTTAATGCCACTCTCTTTTGTGTATTTATTAAATGATTTATTTTGTGAGAGAATGAGAGTGGCATTAACAAAAAGAGGAGTGTCAAAATCAATTCCCTTAAAAAATAGACAGTCAAAAACTTGTTGAAACGAGCTGGCCCTTGAAAGTGAAATGAAATTTTTTTTTTTTGGTAAATAAAGCGAAATGAATTCCTCAGCAGTAACCTCCAAATTACTTTTTTATTTACTAAAGAATGAGGTACTTAATATTAAAATTCAGTGTTATATTCCTACACGATGTCGTTCGCGGGTCAATTCATGAGAGCTTGGAAGATCAGTAGTTCTTGATAGTTCTTTGGTGGGTTCATACTTGTTGGAGTGCATCTGATCATCTAGATATTTGGTATCTTTTGTCCTTAAAGTTGCATTTTTTCTTGTTTGAGACTTCTAATTAGATGTTAGATAGTTTAAAAGTGTCATTGTTGCGTCAGACCATGTCTAAATTAGAATAAAAGATATCGATTGTCATGTGATTTACTCATTTTGTATTTGTTAGACGATTAGTTTGGTTGGTTTCGTCCAAGTGCTTTGTAATAATCTCCATTTTGTAAGTGCTGCTGGGCGTTTATCAATACAATCTTCTCACTTTTGAAAAAAAACAAAAAACAAAGTGAGAGCCTTTATTATATAGTAGTACAATATTAATTAAGGGGTACTCCCTCCGTCCCATAAAGTTTGGCACTTTCACTATTCCAACCCTATAAAAAAATTATTATATTTTTTAATCCGTAATATTTTTTATAAGCAATATGGATCTTGTTTGATAGATTTTAATTTGTTCTATTAAACAAAGTTCAAAAAATCGCCTAAAACATTATGGATGGAAAAATATATACAATTTAAAAATGACACGCATTCCTGAAAATGTCAAACTTTATGGGACAAAGGGAGTATATTGCATGGAGACGTACAATGGAGGGACAAAATCATTTCTCAAACCACTTGTATTGGACCGACCAAACTCATTAATTTGGAATATTATATTAAAACTCGTCGATCTCTCAAAATCTGCAATAAATTGACATATATGATGTGAAATGATTTTGCGACTCCTTTTTTTGTTAACGTCACTCCCTGGCAAGTGTATTTTTGCAAGTGTATTTTTGCACCAAAAATACACTTGCAGGGGAGTGGCGTTAACAAAAAAGGGAATGGCAAAATTAGCAGCCTATATGATTGGGAAGTTTGTCCAATAATTTGTTATTCTTGGACTCTGCTTGGACGGTGAGGTGAGGTCCAAAGTTTATTTTTTTTGGTAAATTAGATTGAAATTAAAAAAGGTCAACCGAATGTGCAGCTTACAAGGGGCATACCCCAGGAGGAAAAGAAGAAAAGTGAAAAAAGTGTGATAAACCATGCACAACCCACATGGAGAGTAGAGTAAATAAAGTGAATAACAAAGTGCAATGTGATTTGTTATCATACCCCGTTGTACCATCCATCAAGAAGAAAGTACAACGGAGTATGACAAAGTGATACAAGAAGTAATGATGACATGACATGAAAGCTAACTACTGCCTGGCACATCCTGCCAGGCTGGGCTTCAAGATAAAGTAGTCACAGTCGAATAACGACCAGATGATGAACCATCACTGAGGAATTGCAGCAACATAGTAGCCCGGAATCGAGAGGAGGCTAAACAGCTACTACAGAGAAACTAGGTACTGGAAGAGGCTCGACCTGAGGATGATAGAACCCGACAAGGGGCCCAACCCTGCACACCTCGCCCAATTCATCTAATCTATTACTCCCTCAACCATATTCCAAGGCTTGCCAGAAATCAACTTACCCTCAGCCAAATATTGATCACCACAGTCGCCAGAGATGGGATATAGAGACCAAGATTCTAATACTCCAATCTAACCTAGTGTGTCGAACGTAATACCCACTTCTAAGAGAACAGCTATTATAGAGGAACAAGGCTCCAAGAAGTGGCTCGAACTGGAGATGTCAGCATCTGAATACGTTACCCCCCTAAGTACCCTGTACACCACGCCCATTCCATTCAACTATTACACTCTCAACCTAACCCCCAAGGATCGCTATAATATAAAAGTGAGACAGAACAAGAGCCTCATTTATGTCTGCCATTAACAATGCAAGACCACCGAATCATTTGGCTTTACCAATAACAATGCATAACCACCGAATCATTTGGCACAAAATGGGGACACGATATACTGCAGGAGACCAAGGCTGCCCTTTTCAATCAGTGATCAACTGTCGATCTAATCAATGATAGCCACAAAAGCTACCCTTTCAATCAGTCAACAACCACCAATCTAATCAATGACAGCACCGGAAGCTACCATTTTCAATCAGAGCCCCGATCTAGTTAATGGCAGCCGCGAAGCTACCCCTTTCAATCAGCGCAATACCCCAATCTAATCAATGATAGCCATGGTCACAACCATAGCACGACCATTGGGCTAAAGAAGGAAAAAAACTAGGTCCAAAGTTGAACAGCTAGTTTATATATGGAATGATGTTAATTGCATAGACTGATTAATTGCCTACGTACGATCTTTTTAATCAATTATATACGGGGCGGTTCTAGGGACCCCTAAAAAAAATCTCCCAAATCTTAATCTCATAGTTTCCGATCAAATTTTGATGATCCAAACCGCTCAATATGTTTAGAACATGATTTTAAAGGTGCCCACGAGAAATTGGCAAAAAGAATAACCAGAAAATACTTGATTTGAGCAGTTTTTTATTGAACCATTCAATAAAAAATTATTTGGATGAAGCCCTTCCCGGTCATTTTTTTTCCTGATTTGTCGCTGGTACCCGAAAAATCACTTTCTGATTACATTGAGTGGCTCAGATCATCAAAATTCGATCGGAAACTTTGGGGGGTTTTTTTAGAGGTTTTTTCAGGGGTCCCCAGAACCATCCGCACCTCCCCTTTCCCGATCGAATTTTGATGATCCAAGCCGCTCAATATGTTCAGAACGTGATTTTAAGGGTACTCGGGAGAAATTGGCAAAAATAAAACACCGGTAAGAGTTTGATTTGAGCGGTTTTTTATTGAACTGTTCAATAAAAAATTATTCGGATGAAGCCCTTCCCGATCATTTTTACCGATTTCTCGCTAGTTCCCTTAAAATCACGTTCTGGTCAAATTAAGCGGCTCGAATTATTAAAATTCGATCGAAAAAGGGGAGATGCGGACCGAAATCAAGTCAGGATCCAGTAAAGGATCCCTTACGGGCCGAACCGTGCGGACCTCCCTTTACCCGATTCAATTGTGACAATCCGAGCCGCTTAATGTGTTCAGTACGATGATATGATATGGCACGTGAGCACGAAAATGCATCAAGTAAGCAAG
This sequence comes from Rhododendron ovatum, assembly GCA_019656835.1. Lineage (NCBI taxonomy): Eukaryota > Viridiplantae > Streptophyta > Magnoliopsida > Ericales > Ericaceae > Rhododendron > Rhododendron ovatum. The sequence goes on along the minus strand of CM033791.1, from coordinate 22,125,451 downwards.
ATGATATGATATTGTTCTAACAAATGGGTCCCTGTCTTAACTTTGGAAGGTTCTATGCACACATGTCGTCGTTGATGCCACCGTCTTAATTTCCTACAAACCTTCCTCACCTTTAAATCTCACTCAGAGTATGACTGTACCGAGGGTTTCGGCAACCACAGGTAAGTCGTGTCAGGCTGGTTAAATTCCGAATGCTTTAGAATCAAAGCCAATCTCCTTATCTTGACCATCCGAGACAAAGCAATAAGGTTGCCGGAACCTAGATACAAGCACATCCTAAGGCTAAATCCAGAACAGAGGGGCATTCGGGCACGACGAACACCGGAGATATCTCAAACTCCATAGATTTTAAGTCTCCTAAACTCACAAGAAAACGATTTTAAAAAGTTGCCTCGATCTTCAGAGTTTCATTTTAATGGTGTATCCTTTGTTAATAACGACGCTTAGGAGATGTCAAATCAAACTAAGTCTTCATTTTATTTTATTTTCAAAGGTTTAATTTTTGTTTTTGAAATGACGTAAAAATGACGTGGTATTATGACCAAGTGGCGTAAGCGATGTGGCACTATTAGCCTAAATGGTGCAAGTATCACAACATTATTACTTTAGTCATTCCTTCATTTTTTTTTCTTCCTTTTTTTTGTTTTGTTTTGTTTTGTTTTTCTTTGAACCTTTGATCGAAAAATGCATTGAAGACTTAGTAAGAATTTATTTCCCCCAAATGCGTTATTTTAAGGACTATTTAGTATTAAGCAACATGCGTCCCATGGGGCACGACTCTTCATCGAGTGTTAGCAACCTTTTTAAAAATCGTGGGAGGGAGAGAGAAGTCCTAGAACTACTCTAACGGTCAAATTATTCATGTGCAATGTAGCATGATGATGATATATGACATATGAACAAGATATATGCGGCATGTAAGCAGGGTATAACACATAGCCCTAACAGATGGATCACTGTCCTGGTTTGGAGGATTCTACGGCTATGTACTTATGCAAAAGGTTGGTTTTGATTTAGCAGGGTTCCCCAAACTAGAGTCAAGATGTACCTCCCGTTGTCAAGTGTACAGCAAGGCAAAGGCTGAACGGTACGATGACTCATCACGGTTGGAGCTTGCTAGGCATCCTGGGAGTGCTTATCATCGACAAACTGGGCAAAATTGCCAGAACATGATAGCGAGGTTTGTACTGTGCAGAATGTAAAAGAAAACAAAGTTAAAAATTTTCAAATGATTTTAAATCCCCCAAGAAAAATGCCTATCAAGCTTGGCTTTTTTAATTATTCAACATTTTTTTTTAGAGAAAAAAAATGTACAAGTAAAGTATTGAATAAAAGTCCCAAGCAGAGTTGCCACAATGGGCTCCCCAAACGGAACGCTCGAGACTTGTCACCCGAATTTTAGAAATGGTTGATCCGAGAAACCGAGAGCTAGTTTTAGAGAAAAAGGCTTTTGATCTAGAGAAAACGCCAAAACTTTGGGTTCGGGAGCCACGTTACAAATAGAAAGGTTTTGTTGAAAAGTACCCCACTCGCCTGGTGAAAACCGATCTCTACTAAGCATTTTAAACGGGGGATTAATATCGTTTGAAAACTTAATTTTTGAAAAACAAGTATAGGAAAGGGACATGGGATTTAATATAACGCATAAATATGCTTGGTGTGCTTGTTGTACAGTATGAAATGAATGATCAAATATATACAAAAATGAAATAACAGTACAACTCAAAAAGTGCTACGGTAAAACAACATGCCACACAGCGATGTAATTATACCACAAGATATATCTAATATGTCGTGTGGTATCCTTGCTACACATTCCAGATCAGTTTTAACTTCCAATTGCAAAACGAACTTTAGGCCTTAAGATGGACATGCAAATACTCAATGTTTATGGAAAATAGTTCAGAAAGCCTCTTAGTCCTTTTTATAATGCAAGAGTCAAGTTAGAAATTATTTTATGGTATTTAAAAGGTTAGACAAGGCCCCAAGATGACTTCTATCGTGGAAAGCTGTTTTGGAATGCACCTACACAGCTGCTAGACATTAACATCGTTAATGCATCAAAGGATAAATGATGAATGGACAATATACTGCCGGTGAACCAGATACATCACACGATGTAACTAAAGCACCGTACGGTGTACCTGTATACACATTCTAGAATCAATTTGCATTTATATGACAACACAAACGTACGTCTGCAAAATAATTTTTTTTTATGTTTTTCGAATCTCTGAAAAATGATTTTAGGTTTTGTTCATCTTATCATGTAAAGCAATGTTAAAAGTTTTTTGAGATGTTTAAAGATTTAATGAAATCAAAAAGATAACTTTTAACATGAAACCCGACTCTGGAATGTACCTGCACAATCTTTAAATAACATTAGCCAAAGTAGAAAAGGAAAAAGAAAAAGAAAATAAAATAATAATGAACAGTACTAAAAATAACGCACAGTGTAGCATATCCAGTGCAGAAACTGTTTTTGGTTACTTTCTGAATGTAAAACTTGTTTGAGAGTCAAACCAAGTATAAAAAGATTGGAAAGGGCCTCGGTGAGCTCCCCTCAAGGCTAAAACGTGGTTTATCCCAAGGAATTTGTTTATACCTTTTGTTCAAGGCTTAGATGTGCTTGAAAATGAAGGAAGGGAGGTTGTTTAGATTGAAAACCCATAAAATCAGTTGGGTTTATGAGTTTATGAGAGATTTGATGAGCTTTTGTGGAGAGAATAAGAATGAAATTTAGTTTGAGACTGATTTTGTAATAGCCCAGCTTGTGGGTTGATGTAGAGAGAGAAAGAGATGTATATGGTCTTGTGAAATGACTGAAAATGGGTGTATATATAGTGGTTTTTATGAGTAGTGGTCATTTATAGGGGGAAGTAGAAGTCATGTATATGCTTAGAGTACACCCAAAGGCAAAAAACGCGCTCTAACCGCTCTGCTAACACTCATGGAAATCTGTCAGATGCTCCTTCTGACGGTGTTTCAAAAGGTCACGCGGTATATTGATATCTTGTGCAGTGGAGTGATTTTTGGAATGTCACGTGGCATTTTGAAATGCTGCGCAGTATTGTGTGACAGCACAGCATACCAAACTTCGCGGGGGCATCTCAGACACTCCCAAACTCGAATTTGAGTGTGTTTTGAAGCGTTAGAAAGCTAGTTGAGTCCTCTTTCTAACCCAATTGGTTTTACTCAAAGATGTTTTATATATTTAAATGTGTGCCCATTTTACCCTCAATGTGTCATGGAAAAAGTTCCTTTTGACAAAGCAAACGCATCTTTCTCTTTTGTAATTGAACTGGGAGCCACCCTATATGTTTGAAAAGGGGTTTTCTTAAGGTTAGTGAAGGAATAGCGATCCAAGACTTGAAGGTATGTTTTTCCTTATTTCATCATCGGGGAACTTAAAGATTATTCGGAGGCCCGAATTGGACTTTCTACAGCAGTCCCTTTTTGACGGAACTCAGATATTACTGTCAGATATGAGTGACGTCAAAGAATAGACAGCTCAATCCATCGTTCCATAATCTTTAAGCAAACACCAAATGCATGCAAATATGCAATGAAGGTGGTCGCGCTCTTGGAGTTGCCTACAAACCCCATTGTAGGGATCAGACCAGCGTAGTTCGATTGGGACAATGCACGTATGATGATGCAAACAGATGCACCATGAACACCTCCAGTAAACATGCAGGCAAGCATAGAAGCAATACATGCGGCTAGTTGGTGCAAAAAGTGCAATAACACGTGCGGTCGTCAAGTGGACCAATAGTGTAAAGAGCGGGTAACACATTTGGTCGTTGTAGACACCCCAATTTGGCCTAACAATTATTTCAAGTCCCACCTTGGGAACCATCCCGATGATGAATGGATACAGTGATTGCTAATTGGCTTCTCATAAACCCATGGACTTTTGGTGAGTACTTTTAGCCACTTAGAGGACCTAATTCAGAGCCAAATAGTCTTTTAGACATAAATACAATATCCTAAGAGAATCCATCTATCGGTCGTAACATTGATATCACAGCCTCACCATCATTATTTCACCCGTGAAACATGTTGCTTGAAAATCTCCCCGAGAGATTGATTCCTCAGTAGCCAGATCGATTCTTTGGCCGCCCAATCCATCCTTTGGCTGCCAGATCTTTTGGTCGGCCGCCAAATCGTCTATTTTCCAGATTCTAGAATGTTCTGTCAACCGTTTGATTTGATCACCAAAACCCCAGCAGCCAAATTGCGATGCTTTCGGGCTACGTAAGGAGATTATGAAAAAAGATCTTTCGCATATATACTTCCCATTTGCATCGTGCATTATGATTGGTTGGAGTGAATCACCCCCATGCCTATATAAAGGAGCCTTTGGCTTCGAAATTAACACAGACAATGCATCCTCTCTAGCCACAAAACACTGCAAACATACTCTCTCATATCCCCTCTAGAAAAGCCCTAACTTTTCGAAGGTAGCTGCGATCCAACAATAAAACCCCAAAGTACAAAACCTAACTCTAGGGTTTTGAAAAGCAAAATCAGTCAATCACGCTCAATTCGAAGCAATCAAGCAACTGAGGGATCAAGCTGATGAGGCCCAAGAGCCTTTGCTTCGTTTTATTTACAGTTTATGCATACTAACTGTAGCATTTTAATTCTTTGTTAATTTTTTAGTCTGGTGTGAGGAAGAACATCGACTAGTACATTGAACCAGGAGGATCTCTCGGCCTTGACATTCATTCGCCGGCCGCGAGATCCATCTCCTTGGGACATCTTGCTTTATTCTATCTTTCTGATACATGTTTCAATTATCATCTCGGCTCATCATTAACTGTGTAAAGGCTACTTAATCAAATCTATGTGTTTAGAATTAAATAAAGCATGAATTAATCTTATGTCGAACAACTATGGGCCAGTTCCACGGCTGGGCAAACCGGACCCCACGGGCATCAGTTCCAGTTAACCTCCAGTTAGATTCAACAACGGGATCGTCGAAGAAAGATTCGGGTACCTAACACCTTCCCCTTATTGTACTTTTGGCTCCCATACCCTAAATCTTTACTTGTTTTTCCTAGTTTTATAAACTGGGCAGCGACTCTATTTTGATGATAACCGCTATCGTGTGGCGATGTTCCTAGCCATAGGAATATCCACGATCTTGGTTTATGAAGCAAACAAACAAATAATGATCAATCTGTATGGCGATGCCCCGTTTGGCGAGTCTATTAGGAACTTGAGAGTTATAACCAAAAAGTTCGACATAAGACTAATACATGCTTTATTTAATTCATTTATCATATGCATCGAGCGGGCAACCTCGTTGAGTTCAACTAATATCCCGGCCTGTCACGGGCTATGTTAGGGATTCCAGCAAACTCCACGGTCACGTGTACCCAGTGGTATATCAAAAAGAAAATCACCCGATTGCTGCCTATGATGGGCTGGTAAGAGGACTAGCGCCCTTTGACAACAGAGCACCCTTGAGACCACCCAAACCTTTCAAGTGTTAGGAAGCCATAGAACATATCAACATAAGACAGGAACCTGCAAGCTAGGAACCTACTTGCATTTGTTTGTAAAAGTTCTTCCTCACACCCATTGTACATATGTATGTTGTAAAGTTCTCTTTTGCAGGTTAAACCTTAGGGACTTTTGAAATCAAGAAAAAAGGAGTAAGCTAAACCAACCTAACTAAAGGAAAAAAATTTAGGTGTTTGGCTCATTCCATCCTGCTGCCAGATTCTTGACCATTCCAAGTACATCACTTCTGTAGATCAACCAAAGCCTAAGGAGATTATCTCTGAGGATAACCACATCATGTTCACAAGAACAATCGACGATGAAGAGATAGAGAACATAATTGAAGAAGAAGGGCTTCGCAAGGTCCCAATCTATTTCTATGACCCCTATGCACCTGCTGATGACTACTGGCCAATAGACGAGGTTGACAACCTCAAAGTTGAAGAAGCAAAAGAAGAAGAGTCTGTTGACAATGATCCACTAGATGAAATATCGCTAAACCTATTTTTTGATGAGGGGGGTTACCAACAATGAAATAAGGGTGATACACCCCATCACAGATAGGTTTGGCAACTGGTGGAGATTTGTTGGCACGCGAAAAGCCGACAACAGCGATGAAGCAGAAATTGAAGCTCAACTAGAAGAAGCAACAACAGTTGCAAACCAAATGGCCCTCCAAGACATGTAGGGTGACAATAATGAAAGTGCGAATCAAGAAGACAGTGAAATGTTGATGATCAACCTTGGTGAGGAAAAAGATTGCTCTGAGCTGATTGTGGATGCTGCAAAAAGGGCTGACCCAAATTGGACCGTGGAACACACTTTAACATACAAAGTAAAACACTGACTCCGATCTTAGTTCCAATTCTGATTCCGACTCTGAGTCAACCCAGTCTGAGTCTAGCTTTTCATCTTTCAAACAACCGAGTCTAGCAAGAAAAACCTAGTCAAAGCACCAAGGCATGATATTTATTTTGATTTCGACTCTGAAATGTCTCTTGACAATTTTAGCAATGAGAAGGAAGATTTAGAGTATTTCACTTTGTTTATGATTAACTGTGGATTTTGACAATCCAATTTTTGAGGAAGAAATTCCAAAAGAAATTCTTGAATTCATCGAGAGGGAAAGAGAGAAGAAGAGGGGCACGCCAAATCTTTTTCTAAGGAAATAATCACAGCAAACGTAGGCTCCGAAAACGAGCCCAAATTGGTTAAAATTGGTGCAACACTATCTTCTCAAGAGAGTGAAAAACTAATCCTTTTGCTAAAAGAATACAAAAATGTTTTTGCCTGGTCTTACAAGGACATGACTGGAATAGACCCCAAAATCGTTCACCACAAAATTCCCCTCCATCCTAATGCAAAACCAATTAAACAAAAGCTAAGACGTATGCGCCCTGATTGGGTCTTAAAGATAAAAGAATAAGTCACTAAGCAAATCAACGCTGGTTTTCTCATAGTCACCGAATATCCTCAGTGGGTAGCTAACATCATTCCAGTACCAAAGAAGACTGGGGAAATCAGGGTCTATGTAGATTTTTGAGATCTCAACAAGACCAGTTCAAAGGATGACTTTCCATTACCACGCATAGACAAACTAGTGGACAACACCGCAGGACATGCATTGCTATCTTTCATGGATGGGTTTTCTGGGTATAATCAGATTCTGATGTCTCCTGAAGATAAAGAGAAGACCACCTTCACCATGCAATGTGGAACTTACTACTACCAAGTGATGCCATTAGGGTTGAAAAATGCTGGAGCCACTTACCAAAGGATGGCGACAACACTGCTGCACGACATGATGCACAAAGAAGTGGAGGTATATGTTGATGATATGATAGTCAAATCAAAGGAAAGGGAAGGACACTATGAAGCACTCCAAAAGTTCTTCGAGAGGATTACGCAATACAAGCTACATCTTAATCCTGAAAAATGCACTTTTGGGGTAACCGCTGGAAAGATGCTAGGATTTTCTATCACTCAAAGAGGAATTGAAGTAGACCCTTCCAAGATACAGGCTATCATGGAGATATCACCACCAAAGACAAAGAAGGAAATAAGGAGGTTTCTGGGAATAGTGCAGTTCATCAGCAAGCTCATCTCTAAACTCACAGCCACCTGCAAACCTCTCTTCAAACTTTTGAAGAAAGATACAGATTTCAAGTGGAGCCAAGACTGCGAACAAGCATTTCAAGCAATCAAAGAATACCTTCAGAATCCACCTATGTTAGCACCACCCATCCCTGGAAAACCATTGATTCTATATCTCTCAATACCGGACACATCCATGGTATGTATGCTAGCACAAGAAAACGATGCCAAAGTAGAGTGCGCCATATACTACATTAGCAAAAAGATGATGGACTATGAAACAAGGTACACTCCCTTGGACAAAACCTGCTGGGGGCTAGTATGGGCCACAAAGAAACTAAGTCACCACCAATTAGCACATCCAGTAGTCCCGATTTCTCGTTTAGACCAAATCAAATATCTTTTCAAGAAGCCAGCACTTATTGGAAGCTGTCTAGATGGTTGTAGTTGCTAGCAGAGTTTGACCTCAAGTACATGACAAGGAAATCAGTGAAAGGAAGGGCTGTGGTAGAATTCTTGGCAGATCATCCAATGACAGAGGCCGAGGCAAAAGACTTCATGTTCTCAGACGAAGACATCTTATTTCTCCTAGACGACACCTGACAGCTTTATTTCGATGGAGCATCAAACCAATGTGGATATGGCATAGGGGTATTGCTAGTTTCCCTAAACAACTCTCATATTCCTCTATCATATGAACTGAGGTTTGAAGTCACCAACAACCAAGCTGAGTACGAAGCCTATATAGCTAGAATGGAGGCAGCCCTGGAACTAGGGGCAAAAAGGGTAGAAGTCATTAGAGATTCGAACCTAGTGGTGTCCCAAGAAAGAGGAGACTGGAAGGTTAATGAAGACATGCTAAAACTGTACCACTCTGTGCTAGAAGCTCTAATTCCACAATTCGACTCTGTTATCTTCACACACTCCACGAGTGAGCAAAAGGTCAAGCCAACATGTGAGTGCACTTTCACTGACGAAGGTGAGGATGATGGAAAACCAAGGTATGAGGACGTGAAGAAATTCTTGGAAGAGGGAGAGTATTCCTCTGAAGCTACCTCAAAGGATAAGATGGCTCTACGAAAATTCGCTGCCTGATTCGTAGTTTGTGGTGGAGCACTATATCGAAAAGCAAACCTAGGCCCCAATCAACTTTATGTCACAATAGAAGAAAGCCAAAAGGTGATGAAGGAAATACATAAAGGAATTTGTGGGCTGCACATGAGTGGGGCAACAATGGCAAAGAAGATCACACGTCAAGGATATTACTGGACTACGATGGAGGCCGACTGTGCTAACTATGTTCGCCGATGCTACAAGTGCCAAACTCACACTGATTGCTTGCGCATTCCTCCTACGGAATTATATAGCACGACATCTCCTTGGCCATTCTCCACATGGGGAATAGATGTCATTGGGAGTATAAATTCGAAAGGGAAATACAAGCACCAGTTTATCCTAGTAGCCATTGACTACTTCACCAAGTGGGTAGAAGCAACTTCTTATGCTACCATCAAAGCTACTCATGTAGCCAAGTTCATCCGCACCAACATCATCTATCGGTAAGGTGTACCTCATGAGTTCATCTATGATAACGGATCTACTTCAAAGGGGCAACGAAGAAGCTTTTCGCTGAATTTGGTATACAGAATCATCGATCATCTACATATCAACCTCAAACCAATGGAGCAGTTGAGGCTGCAAACAAAAACATCAAAAGGATTCTGCGGAAGACTACTGACATCTACACAGACTAGCTAGAAATGCTACCCCTGGCACTATGGGGTTATCGAACAACTGAAAGGACTTCAACTGGGGCTACCCCTATTCCTTAGTCTATGGGATGGAAGCTGTCTTGCCTGTCGAATTGGAACTACCCTCACTAAGGGTTTTGGCTGAGATTGAAATAATCGAAGAGGATTTGGTTCAAAACCGCTACGATGTGCTAGCATTACTAGATGAAAGAAGGCTGAGGGCGCTATACCATGTACAAGGGTATCAACGCCCCATTGCACGAGCATTCAACAAAAAGATGAAGCCAAGGGACATCAAGGTGGGAGATATGGTACTCAAAGCAATTCGTCGCCACATTTCAGACCCAAGAGGTAAGTTTAAACCAAACTGGGAAGGACCCTACTTCATCAAATGCATACTATACATTACAGACTTGGATGGGATGGAATTCGCAACACCAATCAATATCGACAAGCTGAGGAAGTATTACCCCTAAGAGACGAGTGTTGGGTCGAAAACCGGCGGGCCCAAGCAAAAATTAGAACAATCTGCTAGGTCAAAAACCTGCAAAGGTAGCTTAGGCAAAAACTAAGGCATAAATAAAGAGCTCGCTAGACTGAAAACCCACAAGGGAGGTTTAGGAAAAATCAAGAGCACAAAAGGATAAGAAAATACCCGAGTGAACCCTTGCCAAAACAAAAAACAAAAAAAAAAAACAAAAAAACAAATCTTTTTGGAACTACGTTTATGGCCTGATCCCCTCCATGGGATACATAGGAAATCTCCATATTGAGATTCGGCCACTGCTATTGCTATCACTTCTGAAATTTCTGGGTCCATCCTAAAGCATACTCACTATCAAATAAAGCAACCAATGTTTTATTACTTCCAAGTAAAAAGGAAAAGCAAGCCCAAACAATTCTTGATCTATGAAACACTACAAGAAAAATTACATTGGGTGATGAATGAAAATCGTCACAAATTGCATGTTTTTCGTCCCAAATAATATAGGTGACGGAAAAAAATTTGTCAACTAAAGGTTGTCGAGGATTCCTACCTGGTGACAAAATCTATTTTTTGTCACCTATAATGCCTTTTGATGACGAAATATTTCATCACCAAAAAGTGAATAATTAGTGACGAAATTTTTTCTCTCGTTTATTGTGCTGTTTGATGACAAAAAAATTCATCACCGATGGGTCACATCGGTGACGAAAATTTTGGTCACCAATATAAGAAATCGGTGACGAAATTTTTCGATGCAAAAGACTTTTTCATATGGAAAAAATCCTTCTTTCTTGCTCCTACTGGGTTTCGAACCCGAGTCCCTTGAGTTTTTTGCATAAGCCCCGACCAACTGCACCACAAACACTTCTCGTTAAATATTTGAAATATCTAATATGTAACATATATGTTTAACATGAAAATATATTTTGAATGTAATTTTGAACCATTAAACATTAAAATCAGCAATTTTGATAAACATAAAAGTTGTAGGTAATTGAGTTATTGTTCAAATCCAATTTGAATTATCTCAATCGGAGTTTTTAGTAAAGAGTTATGGCCGAAACATATTTAGTGCGCAATTCATAAATTTCGTCACGAAAGATACCCATTTAATGACGAAATATATTTTTCATCACTGAAAGAGTTAAAATGGTGACGAAATTATTTTTTGTCACCAAAGTTAAGCATTTGGTGACGAAAAAAATATTTCATTACTAAATTGGTCTCATTTGACGACAAAATATATATTTTGTCACCAAATGATTATCTTTGGTGACGAAAAATAATTTCGTCACCTTTTTTAAGCTTTCGGTGACGAAAAATGTATTTTGTCACCAAATGGGTACCCTTTGGTGATGAAAATATTTTTTTCGTCGCTAAACAAGTATAATTAGTGACGAAATTATTTTGTCACGGAAGTTGTTAAAACAGTGACAAATTTATTTTTTCGTCGCCAAATATACTCATTTAGTGACGAAATTAAATTTCGTCGCCACTTTTTCGTCACCAATTTTCATTTTTTTTGTAGTGAAAGCTAGAATCAAACTAAGAACATCTTTTAAAAAGCATAACCAAGGTGTCAATCTATAGGTCTTCCTTATCTTCGCACTTTTGTCTTCCAAAAGGTTTTTCTCCAACCAGCACTTATACGAGCCCGATAGCTTGTCAGCAAAGTTCTCAGCGACATCTTGCATCACCCGATTCGGCCATAGACGAAGCACATTGCGACGAAGGTTGGCATCGTGGGCCTTGGAAACGGCATACTCAGGATCAGGATTGCCCAACACCTTAGCTTGTTCAGCCCCAGACTGTCTTTGAAAACAAGCAGGAAAGTAGAAGGTAACTTGAGTAATACCAATCACCGCAACACCGAAATGGCTCATGGTACTCATAGTCATGCTTTCAATTCCATACCAAGGACAAACCCATTGAATCCGATCGCCCTTGCGAGTCTCCATCCATACCTTCTAAGCGGCCTTGGTTGGAAACTATCTAGTCACATGATGCTCCATGCAATGGTCTGAACTATAGCGAATTCGCTCTGGTGCATCCCATACCCTTAGTTTCTCAAATAACCATTCCTGTAGAAAACAAGGGAAAATTGAGAGATTAGAGAACATGTGAGTCAAAACAAAAAAGCGACGAGTGGAAAGATAATTTGGCAATAAACAACTAAATGAGTGAACCTGTAGTAACAAAGGACTGCCTGAGAACTGGGTTGTTGGATTACTCTTCACTGCATCAAGACCCACCAAAGTCTCTGCTAATACTAAACCAGCAAAGCCTACACGATTACCAATCTGTTGGGCGAAATCAAGCAACATAGAATCAGCATGGCCAAAGGAGGGGCCGAGCAAGTAATAGTGGAGAAGACAGACGCATGCGCATGAAAGCACGCTTTCTATTGAGGAACTTGGCGATGAGCTTCAGCTGTACCATAACATTGAATAAGCTATAGAATTTCCAACCTTCCATTCATCATGAAAAATCTGACTTCGTGTTTCTGAACTTGGAACAGAGCCTTCAAAAGGTCACCATGATTAAACAAAGGGTTAGGGATAGTGAGACCTTTTCTATCTGAATGACCCATAATGGCTGCAAACTCCTCAAAGGTAGGACACAATTCTTTTCTTCTAAATCGAAAAACATGAAGAACAGGATCCCACAAGCTAGTGGCTGCACGAAGAAAAACAAAATTCACTAGAATTTGGTGAGGGAGAAGAGGAAATCCATGCCAAAGGACTTAAAGAGTAGACGGTTAGGGCCATTGAAGGAATCCAACCACTGATCAAGAATTGGTTGTGCCATGTGTTAAGGACTGTTGCTGACAATCTATCAAAATTTGTAGAACGCATACTTATAAGCTAGGTCGAATCCCAGTTCGAATCGGAATCAGATTCTAAATCCATATTAATCAAGTCGGTCTATCGGCCGGCACTTCGATATGGCGGCCGTAGGATCCATTCCTTGGCCCGTGAAAAATAAGGGCTGACTCAAAGTCAACCCCAAAGAAAACGAATCGATCCCTCGGCTGCCTAATCGATGGCTCAACCACCAAAATGACCCATTTACAGAGAAGTTTCATGGTTTTGTCCAGTTCATTGAAATATGAATTTCATACTAAACAAAACAACCCAAATGCAGCATGCACAATCACATATCAAAGCAAAAGATTTTATTTCATAGCTTTTTACATCACAAGGTGAATCATCCCACATTTCCTAAAAACTATACATCAGTTTCCTGTCAGACTAACCTATGCAAGGAGAAAATCAAAAAAAAAAACAAGAAAAGAAGGAGAAGAGGATGTCGAATCCTCTGGTGGTCCGAACACCAAAGACCAGCTGCAAAAAAGAAGAAGACACCCCAGGGGCGACTTATACCAGAGAAGTACTGCGGTACAAAAGAGTCATCACATGGCTCAAAAGGATCACCACATGGCCTAGAAAAATCATCATACCGCGTACAAGCACCACCCCAAGAGTTCCACGTCACGGAAGCATCAAGACAGGACCAAGAACGGCACGACATCCCTCCATGCATGCCAGCCACGCCGGCATATCCCCATCACTTGGGCCCGATGAAGAAACCAAATGAAAGTAGAGGAATTCTCGGATGTGGAGAGAATGAAAAGAAGAGAGAGAAAGGAGAGAAATGAAAATAAAATGCCGAGGTCGCGGCCTTTTATAAAGCTCTGGAAACCAAGCGATTACGCGGCCAAGACTTCGATCCTTCAGCCGAGGTATCCATTATTCGACCGCTGGATCGATTTCCTGGCCCCCTAATCATTCTCCCATAGCAGCATCAGATCTTGCTTAGTGCACCAACCCAAGCAATTCTGCAGCTCTGGGTCTGTGACCAACAGAGACAACAAACTAATCAACCTTAGAGGCATCCCCAAGCAAATGGAATATCAAGCACCGGCATTGAAGTCCATATTCTAGTCACCCCAAGCTCAAGCTCATAAAATCCAAAAAATCCTTACCTTGGCAAAACCCAAGCTCCACATGCTCATCAAGCTCATCAGCCTTGCACTCATTTTACAGCCTTATGCTCTCTAAACATCTCACACTCAACAGCTCTATGCTCAAAAAGCTCAGCAGCTCTAAGCTCACTTTGTAGCTCTAAGCTAACCACCTCAAGCAACTACACCCGTACTCACTCAGCAGAGCCGAGCTCATTATCTCAATAGCACTACATATCTCGCTACTTCACCAATCTCAGTGGCTCCACGCCCATGCTCACCATCTCTCAATGGCTTTAAGCTCACTCAGTAGCCCCGAGCTCGTTATCTCTGCAGTTCCATCTTAGCAGCTTCATCCCTTGATAGCACTACGCTTACTAAGTCAAACTTGTCCATCGTCTCAATAGCTCTATGCTCGCTATCAGTAGCTCAACTACTTAGCAAAGCCCCGAGCTCATCATCTCAGCAGTACCCGCGGCTCTATGCTCATCCAACGACACCATATTCACTGTCTCAAACGGCTCAATGCCTTATGTTCACTGTCATAATCACTCAGCAACTATGCTCGCCATCCCTGCAGCTCTAAGCTCACCAACTCCATGTTCAGCAGCTTTGTGCTCACCATCCCATGATCACTCAGCGGCTCTGCGCCCATAGCCATCTCATAAAGCTCAAAGCTACTCAACGACTCTACACCCACTATTTCAACAGGCCCCACGCCAACATCCACCAAGGTATCATCTGTTCTCAAGCTCTATGCTTGAATGGTCAAAGTCTAACACTTTGAATGCTCAAAGTTTTTCAAATGTCCAACCACTGTGTACTAGATGCTCAAGTTCTACACTTGAATGCTCAAGCTCTACGCTTGAATGCTCAACCACTGCGTATTGGATGCTCAAAGCCTGTACTTTGAAAACTTAGATTCTGCCCTTCGAATGCTCGAGCTCTACGCTCTGAATTCTCAAGTCCTGAACTTGAAAGAAGCTCTACGCTTAAAATCAAACACGCAGGCACAGGCCCTTGAACATATTGCATCACCATTGTCATCATCGAGTCTGCATCAATTACATCACCATATCCATTGTCATATCTAACCATCATCATTACACAAATACATATTTTATCTCTCTCACTTATGAAACAGGTCAATCCTACAATCAACCGGCTCTATGCCTTGGTTTTATTGATCGGTCCAGTGCCTCGATCCTCTAGTTCTATGCCAAAATTTATGATGGGAAAGCTCCGGGCACAGATCTTCAAACTGCAACCAGCTTTATGCCTCGTTTCCATCATATCAAGCTCCAAGCTCTCAACCGGCTCTGCGCCTCGGTTCCATCAGTTCAAGCTCCAAGCTCTAACATCCTAAAGCTCTTGTCATATGATTAATACAGACTCCGCGCCTTGGTTCAATCACCTCAAGCTCACAGCTCTAATTCCTCAGGCTCTCGCTTCATGATTACAACCGGCTCCGTGCCTCAATTTTCTCATCTTAAGCTCTGTGCCCCAATTACTGGCCTTGTGCCCCCATATCTCAAAGCCAGCATCCGATTGTCTTTAGAAGATGGTTTGGATTCCACCCTAATTACATCAATTCCATCCAGTGCATTCACAAGGATAGGCTACTCTACTGAGCTACCATCAGTCAAAGGATGATCAAGAAAAGCAAACTCACCCGCTGTGTAACAACCCTAAATTTTTTATAATAAAATTAAATATTTTAATTGAAATTCTTTCATTTAGATGTTAATTTAGTATTCCTTTAATAAATGACTCAATTTTTTTAAAATTTTTTAAAAGAGTATACTAAAACCCAATTGAGTAAATATGTAAAGCCATATGGATATATATGTACATGCAAATCCTAACCTAGAATTTTTCTTACAAATCCTAGAGATTGATATCCAAGATCTAGTTAGGATCCTAGAAAATCTAGATATGATATACAATTTAAGATTTTGATTCCCTCAAATCTAAGGAATTAATTGTAGGAGATTGAGAGAGAGATTTTTCCTAGATTTCTCTAGATTTTTAAGATTGGATTAAATTTTATAAGATATATTAAGATTGGATTAGATTTTATTAGATTTTGCTAGATATTGTTGGATTATATAAGATAATTCTAGATTCCAAAAGATCATTCTAGATGGATATTCCTCTCCCATGAAATCACATGGAAATACTTAGTTTTGTTAGATAATGAAAGATTATATAAGATCTTCGTAGAATCTATGAGATACACTAAATCTTGTTAGATATGGTAAGATTATTTTAGATTTTATTATATAATGCAAGATATTAATAGATATGATTAGGATATTCTAGATAGGATCTAGATCCTTCCTTCATTAGTATAAATAGGCATAACCCCTTCCACATTCTTCGCACATTCACAAGCACACACACACACCGCCAATCATCCACTTCTCACATGCTTCACTAGTGTGAGTTTGAAGAGCAAAAGAGCTAGAGGTTTCGACTAGAAAAAAAAAAAGAGAGAGAGAGGAAGAAATTAGTTCAATTCCACCATCACCTTGCCACCTTTTCTACACCATTCAAATCACCCTTTGATTCCGATTTTCAAAATTTCTAGAAATATTTGTGTTCTGGAAAAAGAAAACTAATTTCTTTTTATTCTTCGGTTGAGCCGAAACGACGTTACTTCGCCCGCATTTTCACCTGACATACTCCGTAGCTGCTCTACTACCAAGAAGAAGGTAGAAACCTCTTATCTGCTCACCTAAGTATAATGTTGATGTGCTATATGTTTAACTATTTATTTATTATTTTTATGATATCACATGATTAAATTGTTTAAGTTGAGAAGTTGATTTTATCATTTTAATGCTTAATTAATTGCATGTTTGTTGATAAGTTGTGATGCTATAATTTTTAATGTTGTCAAAAATAGAAATGCATGAAATTAGTGATTTTTTTATTATCGCATAATTGTAGCAAACTTTGAAAGAATAATGTGAGCGCGAGAAAATGATGCATGTCTACGAAACACGAGAAACGAGAAATGAAATGTGAAAAAGATTAATGATTGTGTGAGCATGAGAACCCGGTAGGTCCATGGAAGATGGTCAGCGGAATTATGGCTCAAGTGTGCATGTGTGAGCATGAGAGCCCGGTAGGTCCTGAAAGAATGGTCGGCAGAATCATGGCTTGGGTGTGCGTGTGTGGCCTAGGAGCCTGGTAGGTTCTGAAAGGATGGTAAGCGGAACTAGTGCCATGTATGCATTATGAAATGGGAAATGGTTAAAGACCGAGAACCCGACAGGTCTTGAAAGAGACGGTCAGCGGAATCAGTGCTTTTGGGTGGCAAAATCTGAACTTAGCCTGGGAGCCTAGTAGGTTCTAAAAGATGGTCAGCGGAACCAGTGCTCGAGAAAATAAAATGGAAAGTGGAATTGATACTTGAAAAATGATGACACGATTTATGATACGCTGCGATAACTCTAAAAGACACCGACACCTTTGAGTATTTTTGTGATGCCCAATTTTATTTTTGATAAATTGTTATATGTTATTTTTGTTAGTGTATGGGACATAGGGGTAAGAGTTAGCTATTGGGCTTAATTGCTCACGGTGTTACTTTTGTGACCCTGGCATCTTATGCCAGAGATTAGAGACGTACAGGGGGAATTTTATAATTTGGAAGAGTTTGGTGCTGAGCAGAATAATGCAGAAGAAGACGGACGTCCAGAGGAGTAGAAGTTACCCTAGTACCCCTCCCTTATCTATTTAAATAAGTGTAACACGAATTTGGGGATAAGTAGGCTTGTAATGACTTTATGTTCCTTTTCGTTTAACAAATGTGGAAAATTTATTAAATTAACATTCCCAAAAATCGGGGCTTTACACGCTGTGTATTGATCCACCCAAAAATTTTGAAGATGCTCTCCGCAAAAATATTCCCCCGACTACCCCGCGCTTCTTCAACTACTCTCCGCCAAAATCCTTGCACAGCCCAAGGACGTTGCACTAAGGTCTTTGAAGGCCCAAAGGTACGTCTTCTGTTCTCAACCCTCCAAACTTTTTATTTTTCTTTATTGCCCCCCGAACTACAATTGGTCTGAATTTTCCTTGTGGAATACGTAGGCAGCCTCCTAGCCCGACCATAACTAAAACATTTTTCAAAAAAACATTGGAATAGTGGTTCGACCAAATTGAGGTTGTTTTATGGCTTTGACTCTTACTTAAACATGTCACGTGATCTGTCTAAGATTAGTCAAAAAGGGCATCTGTAGACACCCCAATTTGGCCTAACAGTTATTTCAAGTCCCACCTTGGAGACCATCCTAATAATGAATGGATACAGTGATTGCTGATTGACTTCTCATAAACCCATGGACTTTTGGAGAATACTTTTAGCCACTTAGAGGACCTAATTAAGAGCCAAATAGCCTTTCAGACAAAAATACAGTATCCTAGGAGAATCCATCTATCAGTCATAACATTGATATCACGGCCTCAACATCATTATTTCACCTGTGAAACATGTTGCTTGAAAATCTTCCTGAGAGATTGATTCCTCGACAACCAGATCGATTCTTCGGCCGCCCAATCTACTCCTTGAACACCAGATCCTTTGCCAGGCCGCCAGATCGTCTATTTTCTAGATTCTGAAATGTTATGTCATACGTTTGAGCTGATCACCAAAACCCTAGCAGCCTTTTTTCATGCGTTCAGGCTACGAAAGCAGATTCATTTAGAGATCTTCTAACCCTATAATTCCTTATTGATTCATGCCATTTGATTGGCAGGAGTGAGTCACCAATTGCCTATATAAAGAGGCCCTTAAGGTTCAAAATTAACACGGACAATACACCCTCTCTAGCCATGAAACTCTGCAAATATACTCTCTCATATTCCCTCTACAAAAACCCTAACTTTTTGAAGGCAACCGCAATCCAACAATCAAACCCCGAAGTACAAACCCTAACCCTAGGGTTTTGAGAAGCAAAATTAGACAATTACCCTCAATCCGAATCGATCAAGCGACTGAGGGATCAAGATGGTGAGGCCCAAGGGCCTTTGGTTCATTTTATTTACAATTTACGCAT
This sequence comes from Rhododendron ovatum, assembly GCA_019656835.1. Taxonomy (NCBI): domain Eukaryota; kingdom Viridiplantae; phylum Streptophyta; class Magnoliopsida; order Ericales; family Ericaceae; genus Rhododendron; species Rhododendron ovatum. The sequence goes on along the minus strand of CM033791.1, from coordinate 22,106,578 downwards.
ACTAACCGTAGCATTCTAATTCTCTGTTAATTATTTAGTCTGGTGTGAGGAAGAACATCGATTGGATCTTCGATCCATTGGCCAGTACATTGAACCAGGAGGATCTCTCGGCCTTAACATCCATTCACCGGCTGCGAGATCCATCTCCCTGGGACATCTTGTTTTATTCTGTCGTTCTGATACATGTTTCAACTATCGTCTCGACTCATCATTAACTGTGTAAAGGCAAATTAATCAAATATATGTGTTTAGAATTAAATAAAGCATGAATTAATCTTATGTCGAACAACTATAGGCCAGTCCCACAACTGGGCAAAGAGGGGTACCTAACACCTTTCCCTTATTGTACTTTTGGCTTCCTTACTCGGAATCTCTACTTGTTTTTCCTAGTTTTATAAACTAGGTGGGGACTCTGTTTTGATGATAACCACTATCGTGTGGCGATGTTTCTAACCATATCCACAATCTTGGTTTATGAAGAAACAACCAAACAAACAAACAATTATCAATCTGTATGGTGATGCCCCATTTGGGAGGTGTCTACAATCGTCAAGTAGACCATTAGTATAAAGAGCGAGTAACACGTTTGGTCGTCAAGTAGACCATTAGTGTAAAGTGTGAATTAATTAATTAAAAGGCACTCTACTTAGAGCAAAGAGATAGCACACTTACTGAGAGCGAAGAGACAAGACGCTAGTAAGAGCGAAGAGACGACAAACTACTACCAAGCACAAAGAAGTCCCGAAAGACGGGATGCTCAAAGAGCGCGATAAGGGACGAAGTCCCGGGGGCAAGAGACAGAGTCCTGTAAGATGGGATGCTCGTAGAGCTCGATGAGGGACGGAGTCCCGTAGGACAAGAGTCAAGATGCTAATAGAGCGTGAGCTCGTAAAGCATGATGGAGTCCCAAAGGACGAGACACAGAGTCCTAGAGGACGAGAGACGAGATACTCGTAGAGCATGAGCTCTAAGAGCGCGATAGACGATGAAGTCCTAAGAGACAAGATGCTCATAGAGCATGAGCTCATAAAGCGCGATAAACCACAGAGTCCCGAGAGATGAGATATTCGTAAAGCGATATGCCCAAAGAGCGTGATAAACGACGAAGTCCCGGAGGACGAGATGCTCGTGGGGTTGATTGATAAGCATTATGTCGATTAGACCGTAGTCTGAGAGACTAAGATGCCTTAGGTCGGTTAGACCATAGCCCAAGAAACTAAGATGCTTTAGGTTGGTAAGACCGTAGCTCGAGAAACTATTAGACCGTAGCCCAAGAAACTAAGATGCTTTAGGTTGGTAAGACTGTAGCCTAAGAAACTACAAGGCTTTTAAGTCGGTTAGACCGTAGCCTAAGACACGATGAAGCTTTAGGGCGATAAGACCACAGCCCGAGAGACGAAGAGGCTTTAGGTCAGTTAGACCACAACCCGAGAAACTTAGAGGTTTTAGGTTGGTAAGACTGTAGCCCAAGAAACTAAGAGGCTTTTAGGTCGGTTAAATCGTAGCCCGAAAGACGGTGAAGCTTTTGGCCGATCAGACCGTAGCCCTAGAGACAAAGAAAATAAGGTCTTATTGACCGTTGCTCGATAGACAATAGACAAAGAAGCTTAGGTCCTTTTGATCGTCGCCTGATTGACTGAAAAGCTTAGGTCCTTTTGATCGTACCTCGATAGACAAAGAAGCTTAGGTCCTTTTGACCGTCGTTCGATAAACGTAGAAACTTAGGTCATTTTGATCGTCGCCCGATAAATGGAGCAGCTTAGGTCCTTCTGATCGTCGCCCGATTGAATGAGAAGCTTATGTCCTTTTGACCGTCACTCGATAAATGGAGCAGCATAGGTCTTTTTGACCATCGCCAATTGAATGAGAAGCTTAGGTCCTTTCAAAATGCCCCTTGTATGATGGGGTACTTATTTTTTTCATTGATTTTTCTTTCATCTCTCCTTGTATTTTTTTGTTTGCCCCAGTGTAGGGGATGGCTGCCTAGCAGGCTTTTCAAAGAAATTATCCATAGGTTCAACGTGGCTAGAAAGGAATAAGTGTTTGGGATAGAGTCGATAAACGTGGAAGCTTCGGTCCTTTTGACCGTCGCCAATTGAATGAGAAGCTTAGGTCTTTTAGACCATCGCTCGAGAGACTAAGAAGCATTAGGTCAGTTAGACCGAAGCCTGGGAGACTAGGAAGCGTTATGTAGAGACCCAATAATTTTTTTAATTATCATAATGTTTTATTAATGCCGAAATGGGGAAAACTATGAATAATGTTGGGGCTATTTGATTTTGGGTTTAAAGTGAAGGGATTGTGAATTAATTGATTAAAAGGCACGCTACTTAGAGCGAAGAGACGGCACACTTACTGAGAACGGAGAGACAAGACGCTACTGAGAGCGAAGAGATGGGATGCTATTTAAAGCGGAGAGACGACAAACTACTACCAAGCACAAAGGTGTCCCAAAGGACAGGATGCTCGTAGAGCGCGATAAGGGACGAAGTTTCGGAGGGCAAGAGACAGAGTCCTGTAGGACGGGATGCTCATAGAGCGCGATGAGGGACAGAGTCCCGTAGGACAAGAGTCAAGATGCTAGTAAAGCGTGAACTCGTAAAGCATGATGGAGTCCCAGAGGACAAGACATAGAGTCCCAGAGGACGAGAGACGAGATGCTCGTAGAGCGTGAGCTTGAAGAGCGCGATAGACGATGAAGTCCTAAGAGACAAGATGCTCATAGAGCATGAGCTCATAAAGCGTGATAAATAACGGAGTCCCGAGAGATGAGATATTCGTAAAGCGATATGCCCAAAGAGCGTGATGAACGACGAAGTCCCAGAGGACAAGATGCTTGTGGGGTTGATTGATAAGCATTATGTCGATTAGACCGTAGTCTGAGAGACTAAGATGCCTTAGGTCGGTTAGACCATAGCCCGAGAAACTAAGATGCTTTAGGTTGGTAAGACCGTAGCTCGAGAAACTATTAGACCGTAGCTCGAGAAACTAAGATGCTTTAGGTTGGTAAGACTGTAGCCTAAGAAACTAAGAGGCTTTTAAGTCAGTTAGACCGTAGCTCCGAGAGACGATGAAGCTTTAGGCCAATAAGACCATAGCCCGAGAGTCGAAGAGGCTTTAGGTCAGTTAGACCACAGCCCAAGAAACTTATAGGTTTTAGGTTGGTAAGACTGTAGCCCGAGAAACTAATAGGCTTTTAGGTCAATTAGACCGTAGCCCGAGAGACGATGAAGCTTTTGGCCGATTAGACCGAAGCCCTAGAGACAAAGAAAATAAGTTCTTATTGACTGTTGCTCGATAGACAATAGACAAAGAAGCTTAGGTCCTTTTGATTGTCGCCTGATTGACTGAAAAGCTTAGGTCCTTTTGATCGTACCTCGATAGACAAAGAAGCTTTGGTCCTTTTGACTGTTGTTCGATAAATGTAGAAACTTAGGTCATTTTGACCGTCGCTCGATAAACAGAGTAGCTTAGGTCCTTCTGATCTCGCCCGATTGAATGAGAAACTTAGATCCTTTTGACTGTCGCCGATTGAATGAAAAGCTTAGGTCCTTTTGACCATCGCTCAATATATGGAGCAGCGTAGGTCTTTTTGACCATCGCCAATTGAATGAGAAGCTTAGGTCCTTTTGACCGTTGCTTGAGAGATTAAGAAGCATTAGGTCGGTTAGACCGTAGCTTGGGAGACTAGGAAGCGTTAGGTCTTTTGGACCGTAGCTTGGTAAAATGAGAAGCTTAGGTCATTTGGACCGTTAGTCGATAAACGTGGAAGCTTCGGTCCTTTTGACCGTTGCCAATTGAATGAGAAGCTTAGGTCTTTTAGACTGTCGCTCGAGAGACTAAGAAGCATTAGGTCTGTTAGACCGTAGCCTGGGAGACTAGGAAGCGTTATGTAGAGACCAATAATTTTTTTAATTATCATAATGTTTTATTAATGCCAAAATGGGGAAAACTATGAATAATGTTGGGGTTATTTGATTTGGGGTTTAAAGTGAAGGGATTATGAAAAGAAGGGTGTGTGTGTGATTTATATGTGTGTTGGTATATATAGGGGTGAGTGTGTGTAGGAGATCACAACACCCACCCATATCTCTCTCATCTCAAGGCTCCCTCTCTCTCTCTCTCTCTCTCTCTCTCTCTCTCACACACACACACACACTTTAAACCACACTCAAAAACCCACAAGATCCACCTCCGTAACCTTTTAATCTTGTTCTTGAGCTTGGGTTTTGTTGAGTTAAGCTTGGAGGAAAGCTTTCGGTTGATTTTGAAGTTCGTGGAGCTAGGGCTCGTTGAAATCGCATGGATCTTGGCCTTCATTTTGAGGTAGGGATTTCTTCTCCCCTTCTATGTGTTTATGTGTTGATTTGGTGTAAAAAGTAGTGCTTGATCATTGTCCTTCGTTGTGTTAAAATCAGTCAAAAAGCTGTAAATCGCTTGTTGATCCCTCGTTGATTGTGTTCAACCCAAAACACTTCTAGCACCTCTTCGACACCTCCGAACCTCTTTTAAGCATGGTTGATTGAAAGTTATCCTCGTTCCGTTGGCCTTCCATCATTAAAGAAAGATTAGGAAGTTACTTGAGTAAAGCTATGTCGAAATGTTTCTTATGTGTTTAATTGTATGTGGTGGATGATTGTGGCATGTTTATAATGTTCATATCATATCGTAGGATGAGACATGTAAGAATGTGAACAAGGGAGAGCCATAGGCTTGCATATTGATTAATAGTGCAAGTGTGTGAGTTGGGAGTTGGAGTAAGGAGTCCCGTAACGCAAGGAGTGGTAATACAGTGATCCGAGTAGTTAAGGTTAACGTAAGGGGTGGAAATACAGTAACTCTAGAAGTGGTTGTACTATAACACTAGGGGTGGAAATACAGTCGGAGGGGGCTAGTGATAGAGCATTGTGTCGTGGATGGCGAAGTTACTCATGATCTCATGAACTATATGATTATTTGAGATTGTATCGTACCATGAAATGACATAATCTGGTTCCTTATGGGTAGGAGACCAACTCTTGGTCTCATACGCTCTGTCTTGCTTTTCTAACAAGCAATACAAATAGCCTACCTCCGTGTCCATCTCGTTATTAGTGAGAAGTTTCTCCCCTAGATCATCATACAAAGGGGGATCCACGAGGGGAGAACCCTAGACGTCAGGCTCATCATTAGGCTCATTACTTCATTCAGACTCTGAGGAGCTGTTGTAATCTAAACTAACATCTTCAACAAAAATATGTGGCTCAATTTTCTCTTCCATGGCATTTGAGTTGGAATCTTGAAAATGTTTACCATAAATCCGAGATTGTAAAATTTTAGCCAATTGATCAAAGAAATCTAAAGCTTCAACGGGTTCTTTGTCCAAAAATTCACCATTGCACTTCACGTCTAAGAATTGTTGACTCTTTTGAGAAAGTCCTTTATAAAAATAGTCCAACTATTTGAAAAAAAAATAAGTTGGAGTTCTTACAAAGGAACAGGTTTGAGAGCCTAGAGAGAGAGAATGCACTCCCCTGATTTTCTACATCACATCTTCGCTTCATCTATCACACTCTAATCTATTCAAACCGCTACATAGAACTGATGGGCAGTGTAGAAATCTGGCGATTGGAGCTTCATCTGAGGTAATCTGAGCTCAGATTGCTTATGAAGTGGGATTATGTTTTCAACTTCGGTTTGTCATCGACTGCCGCTGATCTTTGATCTTCCAAATGGGGTTTCGTTACCCATCTTCAAACAACTTAATCTGGGTTGTCCACCAGGGGATTTCTTGAGTTCCGTTTTTCAGCTTGTCGTTGTGGCGCCGGTTGGAACTTGTTCCAATCGGCTCAACTTGATCTAGCAAATGGGTACTCGGCTGAAATGGGTATGAGGCTAGGTTTTATCCTTGTCCTCTTCGATTCAGACAGGTTCTTCAACAGAATAAGGTAATCTTTGTATGGACTTCGGGTTCAACGTGGGTGCTGTAATTCCCAGATCTCGAGGATGGCCTTTTTCTGTTTCAATTCAAGTTGGAGATATGTTGGATTATTGTTTAAAATCATGTTTTGTACTCGCCTTAATTACTGGTAATACCTTAACAGATCTAGTTTGCTAGGTTGCCATTGTTAATCGACCTTTTGTGCTCAAAATTGCTCTCGGGCTGGATGTCGATGGTCTGGATAACCATGGGTTGTTCCGTCCAGTTGATGAGTGGTTTTGATTTCAATGAAGTTTTGTAATTCATTTCTCGAGCAAGATCTTCGCACACGCGCATACTACAATCTGGCGTGCACAGGTCACTGGAAGGAATGCATTGGCGCACGCAAGTCACTGGCCAAGTTTAGTTACTGGGCACATTATCCAAACTCGGGGCTCATTTCATGCCTAGTTTAGCAACTGGACACTCAAGCCTTTGAGGGCTCATGCCCAGTTTAGTTACAGGGCACATTGCCCAATTTGGGGATCAAATGTTGTGCAACTTGTTATGGAGCTCCATTAAATTCCATGATTCTTTGATTCACTGGCCTGGTTCTTTAGCGTAGTGTGGTGTGATTGGGGCTTTCATCGACTAGATTGGTGGTTTCATACTGATTGAAAAGGGTAGCTTCGAGGGCTATCATTGATTAGAGTGGTGGTCGTGCACTAATTGAAAGGGGTAGCTTCGTGGGCTGTCTTGGATTAGATTGGTAGTACTACGCTGATTGAAAAGGGCAACTTGGTTTCACGTGCAGTTTGAATGGCCACAATTCGGTGGTAATGCACTGTTAATGGTACTTGATCTGTCCCACTTTTAGACTATAACGAGTCTAGGGGATTAGGTTGAAGGTATAGTAGTCTGGATGGAATGGGCGTGGTGTGTTGGATACTTGGGATGATAACCTTATCGGATGCAAACATCTCCAGTTCGAGCCTCTTCTCAGTGCCTAGTCCCTCTGTAGTTGTTGTTCTTTTAGAAGTGGGTATTATGCTTGTTTCTCTGGGTTTGGTTGGAGTATTAGTATCTTGGCTTGCATATCCCATCTCTGGAATATGTGGTGATTGGTAGTTGGCTAAGAGCGGGTTGTTTTCTATCAAACCTTGGGAATTTGGTTGAGGGAGTAGTAGTCCGGGCAGAATGGGCATGGTGTGCAGGGTAGGGCCACCCTGTCGGCTGTCGACATCTCTAATTCGAGCCTCTTTTCGGTGCCTTATTCCTCTGTAGTAGCTGTACAACCTTCTCTCGATGCCGAGTTGCTATGTACTGCTTTTCCTCAGTGATGGTTCATTAACTGGAAGTTATCTGACCGTAACTATTTACATTATATCCTAGCCTGGCGAGATGTGCCAGGTAGTAGGTAGCTATCATTATTTGTTATTACTTGCATTACTGTAACAATCCTAATTTTTAGTAAGTAAAATTTTCGTTAAAAATTTGGAATTTTTATTTTTAATTACTTGGATTGCTATTGAAATCCCTTTTAATTCCTAAAAATCCATCATAATTAGAATTTTAGCATTTTAAAATTATATTTCTTGGCTAAATATTCTACTTGGCAAGTATAGCTAGATCCTAACCAATTAGTTAGAGGGACCTAACTACCAATTCACTTAGTTATGTTCTTCTAACCCTAGATGAGCCTTTTGAACCTTTCAAACCCTAGTGGAACCCTTTGGACCTTTAACCTTTACCCATTGGTCGATAAAAGTTAGAAAATTTTTTATCCATTGAACAATAAATCTTTCCTCCAAGATCTTTTACTAGATTTATTAAAGTACATAGATATAATTATATATAGATAGATATAACCACATGCATAAAAGGACATGTAGTCTTTCAAAGTCTTATTAAAGTATTGCCTTATTCTATTATTCATTGGTCAATAACCGCTAGGGAATTTGTTATCCATTGGATAATAGGGTCAATCTTCCATCAAGTACTAGGATTTTTTAAATTATTATTTCCTAGATTTCCCATGGGATATTATACTCATATATACATCTATGTATGTACTTTATAATATATTGCCCTAAGATTTCTTAAAGTACAAAATCTATTATTTTAATAGGAGACATATGCTAAATTGGATTATTTTAATGGGGAATTTTAATCTTCTAGTTTTATATTGGATATTGAAAATCTTTTTAGATCTCATAGTACTATTATATATATATATATATATATATATATACACACACACACACACACTTGTCCAAGTGTGTGTGTGTGTGTGTCTGTGTATATATAAACATATTTATATAATAAAAACATGTGCATAATTGATTATTTTAATAAGAAAATCTTAATACTTGAAATCTATTAGATATTTTTTGGTACCTTAAGTACATGTATATATATATTTGGTACTAGTAGTATATCTATATGTGTGTGTGTGTGTGTGTGTGTGTACTGGGAAGAGAGAGAGAGAGACAGAGAGAGAGAGAGAGAGAGTTGGCCGAGAGAGGGAAGGAAGAGAGAGAGAGAGAGAGAGAGAGAGAGAGAGAGAGAGAGGAAAAGAGTAGGAGATTTGGTTGTCCTTGCCATGATCTTCCATGATCTTCTTGCATCCTATCAATCTATGCAAAAATCTATCTTCCGATGTCCTATTATGATATTTTAATCACCAAATCTTGTACAACCCCTCCTTTCTTCCACCAAAAATCTTCCTAAAGATCACAAAGTACAAATCTAGTCATTCTAGGCCTTTTACCCATTGGACAATAATTTTTAGGGAAAATTTTATTCATTGGGTAATAGCCAAGACTTTTGCTATAAATAGCACCTTTGTCCAAGCATTCAACTCACACCTTCCATTCTTCAACTTCTCTCTCTAGAAAGTTTGTGTTGTTTTTCCTTGCTCTTGGTGTTCTTGAGTTCTTCTTGTGTTCTTCAAGAAACTCATCCAATACCACCACTAAACCGCCCCTCAACCACCCTTCGTTCCAAAAAGTTTAAAGTAGTTTAGTCAAGATATAGTTTCGAGAGAAATATTTCTCTTTCGAAGCTATCGGAAGCCTACCGTAGGAAGTCACTCTGTCCGATTATCAACTTACATTTCATAGTCGTCACTACCGCCAAGAAGAATGGTAGAATACCTCTACTCACTTCCCTAAGTATAAGTAGATTATCCTTAACGGATTTCGAAAGATAGAACTTATCGTTTGTTTAGAAGTATTTTTATTTTGATCTTTAAGATGATTATGAGCATGCATATATGAATTCTTGTATTACTTGTGCTGTGATAAAGCATAAGCGATTTTCACTCCAAAGGCGTACATGTGGCGTTATGCTTTAAGTATTGATTGAGCATGATTAACAATATAGAGTTGGATGATCTTGCTAGTTTAGTTTCAAGATTACAATGAATGATTTACGATTTCGTATGTGAAAAGTCCTGCCGCGGAGTCTACGCATGAAAATGTGACACAAGAATCGAGAAAGTAGAAACATGACACCTAGGGTGTGGATAATGATGAGATGTGTTTTGAAACCGCAATGTGGCCGGACTTGGTAGCCCATTGTGTGTGTGGAAACCGCGATGTCGCCGGACTTGGTAGCCCATCATGTGGATTGTGAAAACCGCAACCTGGCCGGACTTGGTAGCTCGTTGTATGTATGAAAACTCATAATGTGGCCGAACTTGGTAGCCCATTGTGAAGATTGCCAATGGGGCCGGACGTGGTAGTCTCATTGGTAATATGGCTTGGTTATCCGCGAGAGGAGCCAATGCAAGTTTTGTGTGCCAATGGGAACCCAGTGCGGCAGAACCATTGTGAGGATACTCGGGAACCCGGAACGGCAGAACCGAGGTTGGGTGTGTTGAAAAATGATTTTGGAAATGTTGATCGGTATATGAAAAATGGTGACACGGTCTACGATGAGTCGCGTAGGAGAAACTCAAAAAATCATGGACACCAACGATAGTTTGAATAGTGTATGGGGATGAAAACAATTAATGTTTCAGATCACCTTGGATTGCAATGGCTTATTCGTGCCTTTTCACCGGAACCCTAATTCGTCATCGAAACCCTAATCTGCAAAATAGACAGGGGGTGAGTGCACCTTTGCCTCTCGTGGCAAAGGCCCTCCGATGCCAAAGTTAGTATCACGTACTAGCAATCAAACCCTAATTATCAGTAGGAAAGCAATTAGAAAGCAGTGTATTGCGTACCTTTTGCCTTTAGGTTTACCTCATATTTATAGATTTTCGTATGCTTGTTGCCCAAGCATCCCTATTGCCACAGGATTCCCATCTCGTATAGGAAACCTAGGATATCAAGAATTCTCGTTTCCTTTATCAGTTTAGAAAAGAGTCCTTTTAGGATTCTTTTCCATTACTGGCTGAACATCCCATTCTCATTAGGTATCTTTCTTAGATCCTATATTCTCGGGATCTTATTCCCTTATGGGACATGACTATTCTGGAATCTTCCAGAGTATTCCCTCTGGGCCTACTCTTGATTGGAGCTCTTTCTTTGTTCGGCCATTTCAAGGCCGAACAGACAGCTTGGACCAGTCACTTCACATGTAACTGGTCATTTTATCAATTACTTGGACTAACGACCTCACATGCCTTTTGTCTTTATTAGCCGATCAAACTGTATGGATCAATGACTTCCCATATCATCGTTGTTCACCATACTGCTCGGCGATAAGTCCTATCATACTTACCACGTGCTCCTAAATATCACGTGTTCAGCAACTAAAAGTATCTGTTCGGAAATACCTCCCTACAATTACTCCCCAGCTTCATTTACATGCCACTGTTCGGGGGCAATACATGAAGCTCCTAGAAACAAATGTTTAGACTAGAATCTTCTAATCCCGTGCAGTCATAATTTTAATATTCATTTGATGCTTTGGCGCCTTTGCCTTCATACCATCTCGAGGCAATGACTCCACGTGGCGCATCTCGTACGCTTTACATTTAATGTGAACTAACACTTTGTCTAAACGACGTCAATACGTCATTAGTTGAATCCCTTTATCCTGTTACTTTTTAAGTAACGGTGTGAGACGAGACGTTTCGTCTCCGTCTCTGGCACTTAAACCCCTCAAAAGGGTTTTTTCTTGTTTTTCCATCCAAAGTTTCAAGTCCTTCATTTCTCTCTCTAAAAATTAGGCGAAAATATCCCGCCATCTGCCATCGCCGCCATCTGCAAATTCGATTGCATTCCAGGAAATCGTCACAGTATCTTTGTAAGATCCTCGTTCTTACTCCATTTCTTCTGCTTAGGTTTCCATTTGAGATCTTTATTCTTAGATTTGTGGGTCGTTTCTAGGGTTTCAGTCGCACCCATTTCCAGTTTTACTTTTCCTTCGAGTATACTCATGGCGGACGATAATGATAACCCTTCTAGACCCAGTAAGTTTAGGAAGCTCTGCGATACCCCTGCTGCTATGGCGGCATTTAGAGAAAAATATAACATTCTTGAAAATGTAGGACTTGAACTTGCTCGATTAGGAGCGGATAGAGATGGTGGCTCTTGGGACAGGATGTGTATCCCAATTGTAGCTATCGTTGAGGGCGGGGTCCGTTTCCCCCTACATCCATTACTCCGCCAGATTCTAAACTGGTATCGTCTTACTCCCATGCAAGTTTCAACCAATGTTTTCAGGCTGATAATGGGGACTATAGCCCTAAATGGGATTCTAGGGACCAATTTAGGAATCTGGGATATCCAATGGTGGTACAGTATAGTACTAAACCCCGAGTACAATACTTACTACTTCAAGGTTAGGAGGGCAGACAAACGTTTCATACTTAATCTGCTAGATTCTGCTCGTGACCACGAGATCGACTTCCTCTATGTAACCGGAGCATTCGAGCCTATTGGGGAAGATGGCCAAGTGTTGGGGCTCCATTGCCCCCACATATGGGGCTATCCACGTATGCTCTTACTTTTATCTTTTGTAATTCTTCATTTACTGCTTTCTCGTAGCTTTTCTACGTATCTAACTTTGATTTTGTAATTTGGATCTTGTAGCTGAAAATGTTAATAGGTGTCCTAGACGTGTACCGAGCAACGTCCGAACAGAGGACATTAACAAGATTTTAAATTATACAAGCGAGCCTGGTACCCGAACAGCTGGTCGGGGTCGTAACGCCGAAGTATTGCTGGGATACGACTCTTCATACAGAGGGATTATCGACAGAAGGCTCGCCCATCCAAGCACCAGTACCGCTTCCACCTCTACTGCTCCCCGACCACGGAGTTCTAGATTGCAGGCTGGAGTTACCCTTGCCGGACAGCCAGGTGAAATCACTATCCCTGAAGGCGTTCCTCAGACACGCGTGGTGTTGAGAAGGTCTGAACGAAGGCAAGTTATCCCAGAACAACGCGTTCCTCTTTGTGTTACCAGCGAGTCATCTTCCTCCGGTTACTCCCGATCTCCCCCAATCCCTGGTACAATGACTCGCCAACCTTTAAACCTAAGTACCCTTCTCACTGTCTCAACTCGGGGACGTGGTGCTGCCAATAGGGTGGCATCAACTACCCCCCCCCCCCCCACGATCTCGTCGTAATAGGGGGGATCAACACGATCTTCCTCTTCTCCTTGGGAACACGATAGTTCCCTTGAGGCTGTCGATGCTCATCGGGACAAACGTCCCAGGAGCGAAGAAATTGGAGACGCCCCTGCCCAAGCCACTGCTTCAGTCCAGCATCCCCCTTCATCGAGCGCTCAAGTGCTTCCTCAAAGCTGGGCCCCCAATCTCATTAGGGATGATAGGCCTGTTCACATTGGGGATAGTGCCAGCTCTTCGAAAACAGCACTCGCCCTTGCAGAAGGTCTGCTGCTTCCAGTTGACATGCAAAAGGAGTCCGAGGCCGCACCTGATCGGCTTGTTTCCATTGGACTTGTCAATGGTATCAAGGTAATATAACTTGATCTTTCCATATAAGTTGTTATGTATATTTCGTATACCATATATCATGTATTGCTACACCCGTTATTTACTGTTCAGTGTTTTGTCAGTTTATTCAAAAGATGGTCATACTGGGCCAGAAGTTCCAGGATGCTGATAATGAAAGGATTAAGCTGCTGAACAACAATACCAGGCTGCTCCGTACCATCACTAGGCTAGAGAGAGAGAGAGAGACAAAGCCAAAGCTGACTTTGAAGAGGCAAAGGAAAAACTTGGGACTGCTGAAGACAACCTCAACCATGCCTTGGTTGAGATAGAGCAAACCAAAAAGGCTGCATTCGAAGATGGCTACCAAAAAGGCTTTGATGCTACGACGGCCAGCTACATGGAGCAAATGCCAATCATTCAAGATGAGATCTGGGCTGCTTGCTGGGAGCCGTGCCTAACGAAGGTAGGTGTTGCCGAGGATTCTCACCTATGGGTAGAGAACGATCTACCCAGCCGCCAAGTTGCAGCCCCAACTGACGATGTTGATCAGCAGATTGACGACTTTGTAGATGCTGATGAAGAAATACAGGTTGAATCACAAAATGACATTGAGCACTTATCTGTTCGGGAAGTGACCGCCGAGATTGTCATTCCAGAGGAAAATACTGCTGCTGCTGCTGGAGCTGATATCCTTCCAGAGATTCAGAACCTGGATTGAGATAGCAAGCAGGTAGGTTTTTGTGTTTCTTCTATTTAAACCATCTGGCTGGTCCTGCGTGACCATAGCATTTCAACCCTGCGTGGTACCAGTACTGTTATATACTTTGATAACATAGGTATTTGGCCCCTAGTGGCATAACTTATATGATTTGTCCAGCTATCCTCGTTTTTTGCATCTGTCTGGATGCAAATAGTTTAATCTTAAGTATTTCGTACTTTTGATCATATGCTTTGCTTGTGTATAAGTGTTTAGCCTATATTGTGAACATCATCTCTTGTTCTCTCTCACATACTTAGAAACAAATGTTTCTCAGTTTCTCGTACTGTTTACAAGTTATTTCATACTTGTATTCTTTTAATCATTCAAGTGTTTTCATACAAACACTTGTTAGGTTCACATACTTTAATAATCATACAAGTGTTTCATACTTGTATTTGAACTTTTAAGTATCACATACTTAAAAAAGACGTACAAGTGTATTCAAACTTGTTTTAACTTTTAAGTGTCACGTACTTTTAAAAAGACGTACAAGTGTATTCATACTTGTTTTAACTTTTAAGTATCACGTACTTAAAATATGTTAAGTTTCACGTACTTAAAAATGTTCTAAGTTTCTCGTATTTAAGGACAAATGTACAAGTGTTTTCATACTTGTTTAAGTGTCACGTACTTTGGTCCCCAATACGAATGAGGGAAACCAAGCCCATAATTCGTATTCTTAAGATAAACACAATATTTATACTGTAAAAAGTGATTTTATTCATAATCTGTAAAACTCAAGAGGGCGTTACTCGTACCCCTTACAACTAAAAAATAATAAATTTAGAACAAGGAAATTATACTCGTAATTCCCACACAATCACGTAGTGCAAATTTAAAACATAACTTAATGCTTCTAAACAAAGAATTTTTGTAGATTGTGGACATTCCAAGGCCTCAGAATTGGATTGCCATCCAGATCTGTCAATCTACAGGCCCCTATGCCTACAATCTCGGTTACTCGATACGGGCCTTCCCAGTTGGCCCCTAGCTTGCCTTCATTGGGCACTTTGGTGTTGCCGAGCACCTTCCGAAGTACGAGGTCCCCAACACCAAACTCTCGAGGGTGAACGTGTTTGTTATAGCTTTTCATCAGCTGCACTTGGTAAGAAGCCAGATGCACCAGGGCCCTTTCCCTTCTTTCTTCGGCGAGATCAAGCTCAATCTCGAGGGCTCTATCATTGCCTCCACTTTCAACCAAAACGGTCCTGTTGGTCGACAGACCGACTTCCAGAGGTATGACAGCCTCTGTTCCATATGCCAATGAATAGGGGGTCTCTCCCATAGACCTCCTAGGCGTTGTTCGATGAGCCCACAAAACTAACAATAACTCGTTAGGCCACTTCCCCTTAGCTTTGTCCAGCCTTTTCTTGATCCCATCAAGGATAGTTTTGTTAGATGCCTCTGCTTGCCCATTACTCTAAGGGTAGGCTGGGGTGGAATAATAATTTCATATTCCATACTGGACACAAAAAGCCTTGAATTTCTTCTGAAATTGGGATCCATTGTCTGTGATCAATGAGTAAAGGACCCCAAAGCGAGTGATAATGCTCTTCCACACGAACCTTTCTATCATGGGTTCAGTGATTTTGGCCAGTGGTTCTACCTCAATCCACTTAGTAAAATAGTCAGTTGCTACCAGCAGGAATTTTCGATTTCCAGTTGCTTTGTGTAGTGGACCCACGATGTCCATCCCCCATTAAGCAAACGGCCAGGGACTTGTCAAAGGCACCAGATCCTCAGCGGGTGTTCAAATCATTGGTGAGAATTTTTGACACTTCTCACAAATCTTCACATACACCTTTGCATCTTCTTGCATGTGTGGCCACCAGTAGCCTTGGGTAATTGCTCGGTGGGCAATGGATCTGCCTCCAGCATGGCTCCCACATGTTCCCTCGTGGATCTCATGAAGAAACTTCTGTACCATCTCAGGATCTACGCATAGCAAATATGGGCCTGTAAAGGATTTCTTGTATAATTTACCCTCTGGAGATAGCCAAAACCTAGCAGATTTAATCCTTATCTTGTGAGCCTCCTTTTTGTCAGAAGGGAGTATCTCATCTCGTAAGAACTCTATGATTTGGTCCATCCAACTTGGTCCTTGGTTCACGTCCAAGACCAAGTCTACACTCTTCCCAATGCTTGGCTCATTCAGATATTCTACTGCCACCTTCCTTTTGAACTCGATTGGTATAGCTGCAGCCAACCAAGCTAATGAATCTGCATGAGCATTCTGTCCAGAACTTATCTGTTCAATATATACCCTTTCGAAGGTATCAAGCAAGTCCTTGGCTGCCTGTACGTAGGCCACCATCTTTTCATTTCGAGTTTCATATTCGTCAAACAGCTGATTGACCACAAGCTGTGAATCACAATACACCCTAACCCGTTCTGCTTTTAGGGTTTTTGCACTCCGTAATCCAGCTAAAAGTGCCTCATACTCAGCCACATTATTCGAAGCACTAAAATCGAGCCTAACAGAGAGTTCTATCAGTACTCCTTGAGGAGGAAAAAGGACAACCTCAATTCCAGAACCAGTATTACATGTTGATCCATCGACGAATAGCTTCCATTCCATAGGATCCTGTTCGGCTGAGGTTTGATTCTTTATGGGTGATGTCTCTGTTGCCTGCTCCTTTCTCGTAGGAGGCAGGGGAGCAACCGTAGGAGAAAACTCCGCCACAAAATCATCCAGCACCTGGCCTTTAATTGCCGTGCATGGCTGATAATCAATATCATACTGGCTTAATTTGACGGACCATGTCGAGATTCTTCCAGAGAAATCTGCCTTTCGTAGCAATGATTTTAATGGAAACTCAGTATAAACCACAACCTTGTGGCTTTGGAAGTAGTGTGGCAGTTTCCTGGTGGCTGTCCTAAGTGTCAGGACAAGTTTTTCTAAAGGCAGATATCTCGTTTCTGCATCCAGCAATGTCTTGCTAACATAATAAATAGAGATTTGTTCAATTCCCAAATCCCTCAATAGGATTGCACTTACTGCATGCTCAGAGACGGCTAAATAAAGAATTAAAGACTCACCTGGCAATGGAGTTGACAAAAGCGGGGGCTCGGCCAGATACTTCTTCAGGTCCTGGAAGGCTTGTTCACACTCTGCTCCCCATTCAAATCCCTCCCTTTTTTTCAGCAATTGAAAAAGGGCCTGCACTTATCACTTGACCTGCTGATAAATCTATTAAGTGCTGCAGCCATGCCAGTCAACCTTTGGACTTCCTTAGTGGTTTTAGGACTCTGAAATCTTTGTAGGGCAGCAATTTGATCGGGGTTAGCCTCTATCCCTCTCATTGTCACCAAATGGCCCAGGAACTTTCTTGAACCAACTCCAAACGCACATTTCGAGGCGTTGAGTTTTAGCTTGTACTCCCTCAGGATTTCAAATGCTTCTTTTAAATCAGCTATATGCCCCTTTTTATTTTGACTCTTCACCACCATATCGTCTATGTAAACTTCCATAGTCTTTCCAAAGAGCTTTTTGAACATAATGGTTGCAAGTCTTTGGTATGTTGCCCCAGCATTCTTCAGCCCAAACGGCATAACACTATAGCAGTACAACCCTCGTGGTGTGATAAACGAAGTCTTCTCTTGATCAGGTCCAAACAAAGCAATCTGATGATATCCTCGATATGCGTCGAGAAAACTCATTCGCTCGTAACCAGCGGTTGCATCAACCAAACTGGTCAATTCTTGGAAGAGGAAAACTATCCTTTGGACACGCTTTGTTTAGGTCTGTGAAGTCTACGCAAACACGCCACTTCCCATTCTTTTTCTTCACTACAACGGTGTTGGATAACCATTCTGGGTAGTAGACTTCACGTATTGCCTTAGCCTCCAGTAATCGATCGACCTCTTTAATCACTGCATCCACATGTTGCACGGCTGCCCTCCGTTTTTTCTGAATGATCAGTTTATGCTGAGGATCAATGTTTAAATGGTGACAGATCACACCTGCATCTACTCTGGGCATTTCCTCTGGTACCCATGCAAATACATCAACATATTCCGTCAGAAATCTTATTAATTCAGCCTTTTCGTCCGCTGGTAATGATTCCCCTATTAAGAAATATCTTTCAGGATCAGTCTCATTGATCTGAATCTTCTCCAAGCCTTCAACCACTTTTTCAGTCGGACTTCTTCCAACATCCTCGATAGTTGGTTGATCTGGTACTTCTAATGAATGAATGTGATGGACCTTTGGGGCTCTTTTAATAATGGAAATCAAACATTGTTGGGTCACTTTCTGATTGCCTCTAAGTATCTCAACCCCATTCGATCCTGGGAATTTTACCATCTGGTGATAAGTTGAAGAGACTGCTCTCATCTTATGTAGCCATGTCCTCCCTATAATTGCGTTATAGGAAGAAGGGACATCGACTACTAAGAAATCTGTCCTCAACACCACTGATCCAGCCCGAACAGGTAATGTTACCTTTCCCAGAGGCCAGACTGCACCTGCACCAAATCCAATCAGAGGTGTCGTAGACTGCTCTAAGTCTGTTTGGGCCAGCCCCAGCTTCTTGAACGCATCGTAGTACAATACCTCTGTACAACTCCCTGAGTCCACTAGAATTCTCTCAATGTCATATTCCCCAACTCGTAGGGTTACCACCAAAGCATCGTTGTGGGGTATTTGGACCTCTCCCAGGTCATCATCAGTGGATCCTATGCTATCTTTGCACACATCATTCTCTCGCCCTCTTTTGTTTCCCAGTCGCATCACATGCTGATCGTGCTTAACTTGCCTTTGTAGCAGCCTAACCTCATTTCTCGTATAAGGTGTGGGCAACCCATGTATCATATGGATTACTCCTTTAGGGTTTTGCTCGTAACCCAGGTCCATAGCTTTTCCTTTCTCCTTTGGGTCCTCCTGGATAAATTCCTTGAGATAGCCACGAGAGACCAAATCATCAAGGTGTCTCTTGTACATCTCACAATCTTCAGTCATATGGCCCCTATCTTTATGGTAACTGCAGTGCTGATTCGTAGCACGTTTTGCATCCTTGTCTCCGCCTAGACTTGGTGGCCATTTAAAATATGGCTGATTCTTTATTCGATACAGAATCCTATAAATTGGCTCCTTCCAAACCGTAGTGATAGAAAAGAAAGATTTGGGGTCAGGAGCTTGCTTATCCTTGTACGGCTCTTTCTTAGCCTGCCCATACTCCCTTCTCTCTCTATAAGTCTTGGGCTCTGGCTTATCCACTTTTTTGGCAGGTGCCTTCGGCTGCTCGGCAACAGTCCTGCCATCCTCACGAAGTATGTCATCCTCCATTCTAGCGTGTTGCTCTATCCGTTTCATCAACTTAGCCAATGTGGCTACCAGATGTTTATTCAATGAGCGACGCAGCTCTCCCCGAATAGGCAATCCAGTCTTGAAGGTGGCAATTGCATACTCCTCACTGCAGCTTTCGATTTCGTTGAAAATTTCCTAGTACTTCTTTGCATAATCTCTGATTTGTTCGTTTTCCTCCTATTTCATGGTGGAAAGACTTTCAAAAGTCTTTGGGGCTTTTCTGCTTGTCAAGAACCGAGCAGTGAATTCCTCTGCCAACTATCTCCATCTTCGTATGGATCATGGGGCCAGTTTATGAAACCAGGATAAAGCCACCTTGTCAAGGCTGGAGGGGAACATCTTGCATAAGATGGCATCATCCCCTTCATGCATAAACATAGCCTGTTGATAATGCTATATGTGAGCCATGGGATCCGTATTTGTCTCATAAAGTACGAATGCACCGTGCTTCACTCTGCTCGGTAACCTAGCCTCTTGTAGCCTCTTTGTAAAGATGGAGGCTGCAATATTACTTAGGGCCTTGCGTGCTGCTTCTCGTGCAGTCACTGTCTCATCCTCAAGCTCCTTTGACTTGTGAGCCGTAACCTTGACCCAATCAGCATCAGGTCTCTCGTATCTATCTCGATGGTGTTTCCTTGTTTCCTCCTCTTCGGGGGTGGAACTTCAGTCTCCGCTCCTTCTTTTTCGTGAAGAAGCCCTTCTCTCGGGTGTTCGGTTTTTACTTCTTCTTCTCCTTTTTCGTGGAGAAGCTTCATAACGCCCTATGACAGGACTTCTGCTCCTTATTCTTCGTGAATGGACCTGCTTATGGACTACCATAGTCCGTCTATCCCTCTTGGAATTCCTTCGAGAAAGTCTAGAATCTTCTGGGTGCTCTCGTATCCGCTGCAACTCCTGTATCTCGTACTCTCATTTTTTAATTAAACGAGCATACTCCTCGATTTCCCTTCTCTTTTTATCAAGGACATCGTTATCATTGTGTATACTTCTTGAACGGGTGATTGACTCTTCTCTTCGATGAGACCTACTTCTTCTCGTGGAGCCAATAGCAGTTTTGTCTCCTTTTTCTTTGGAGTTATCTCTGTCATGTCTACCAGTGGGCTTTCTCGGAGCGCCTGGTGGGGATTTATCTCTTCCCACACCCAACTGGTCCTTTGGACTATATGGAGTGACTGGATCTTCTTCCATCATGATTATTTTTTTAGAAAAGTTTGTTCTTTCCCACAGATGGCGCCAATTATAGGGGGATGAAAACAATTGATGTTTCGGATCACCTTGGATTGCAACGGCTTATTCGTGCCTTTTCACCGGAACCCTAATTCGTCGTCGGAACCCTAATCTGCAAAATAGACAGGGGGTGAGTGCACCTTTGCCTCTCGTGGCAAAGGCCCTCCGATGCTAAAGTTAGTATCACATACTAGCAATTAAACCCTAATTATCAGTAGGAAAGCAATTAGAAAGCAGTGTATTGCGTACCTTTTGCCTCTAGGTTTATCTCATATTTATAGATTTTCGTATGCTTGTTGCCCAAGCATCCCTGTTGCCACAGGATTCCTATCTCGTATAGGAAACCCAGGATATCAAGGATTCTCATTTTCTTTATCAGTTTAGAAAAGAGTCCTTTTAGGATTCTTTTCCATTACTGGCCGAACATCCCATTCTCATTGGGTATCTTTCTTAGATCCTATATTCTCGGGATCTTATTCCCTTATGGGACATGACTATTCTGGAATCTTCCAGAGTATTCCCTCTGCTCCTACTCTTGATTGGAGTTCTTTCTTTGTTCGGCCATTTCAAGGCCGAACAGATGGCTTGGACCAGTCACTTCACATGTAACTGGTCCTTTTATCAATTACTTGGACTAACGACCTCACATGCCTTTTGTCTTTATTAGCCGATCAAACTGTATGGATCAATGACTTCCCATATCATCACTGTTCACCATACTGCTTGGCGATAAGTCCTATCATACTTATCACGTGCTCCCAAATATCACGTGTTCGGCGACTAAAAGTATCTGTTCGGGAATACCTCCCTACAAATAGCGAATGTGAATGTGTTATTTGTTATTGTCTGTTGTATATGACCTATTGTTTGTAAGTCATGGGTTAGCGGGTATGGGATTGTTCTGCTGAGCTTTCGTAGCTCATGGTGTTACCTTTGGTGACCCTGACATATTATACTAGTGGCTGGTATAATATGTCAGACTTTGTAGATGAGCAGGGTAAGCTGTACACCTTGAGGCTTTTGGAGCTGAAGAGCTGGCAAGGATGGAGGAGCAGGCGGAGCTGTAGTTAGGAACCTTAGATACCCTCCCTTGTGTATTAAAAGTACTCTTATGAGAATTATGATGTAATAAGAGCCAGACTCTATTTTGAGATTTCAATGAAATTGTCTTTTTGACGTACCCAAAATTGAGGGCGTTACAATTACATTGCATATTTTGTATCATCACGTATCCTGCCCCCGTTACTCTATCTTTCTTCACAGACGGAATGCAACAGGGGTAGAATACCAAACCACATTGCATGTTGTTATGTTACATTACTCTACTCTACTCTCCATGCGGGTTGTACATGGGTTATAGCACTTTTTTCACTCTTCTTTTTCTTTCTTTTTTTTTCCCCCTGGGGTATGCCCTTTGTAGACTGTACATTCGATTAACCTTTTTTAATTTCAAGCTAAATTACCAAAAAAAACATTAAAAAAAAAACTATTTGGAAAATGTCATAGCCATGATGCGGGACTCCTTTGAACAAGTCCTGACATCTTTCCCAACATAAATAGAATGGCTCACTCTTTCTTTTGGCAAAAGTTTGAATTTGTTGCTTGAGAGCCCTTGTATAATATATGGGGAGGAACTTTTTGTAAAAAATTTTTTGCAAATCATCCCAAGTTCGCATAGAGTGAGGGTTCAAGGAATTGAGCCAAGTTATGGCATTGTCCCTTAGAGAGAGAGAAAAGAAATTCATCTGCGTGGACTCTGACATCACAAGGGTATCAACTTTGTCCTTGAAAGCCCTAACATGAGAGAAAGGGTTTTCATGATCCATGCCACAGAAGTGGGGCAGCCAATTCGAAATGCTCATTTGAATCCTAAAAACATTGGCGTCATGAGTGGCTAGGCAAGGGCGTGTAAACGTGTGTGCAAGATAACGTAGCTCCTGCATAGTCCTCGAGACTATCTCCTCAAATGCTGAAAACATTCTATTTTAAAGCTAAAATCATTAAGTAAATACAAAAGATGGAATACTTATATTGCAGTGTAAAGCAATACCTCCAAGTTAGCTACCAATTGATTCCCCGGCAACGGCGCCAAAAATGCTTGCTCAACCAAAGTGTGTCGTAGTAGAGAGCGCCTCAAGCGTAGGGCTAAGTCAGTTGTAGCATAATAAACTCAGAAGTCCAAAGTTGAATCCACAGGGAGCCAATAGAGCTAGGCCGAAAGGTTTGCTTTCCGAAGGGTTTTTAGCGTTAGGACTGCCAACCTTTAGATTTGGCGTTAAGACGGCCAACTTTTCAGTGGTGGAATTTCTCTCTACCTCCTAATTTTGATTGAAAAAGAAGTTAGACTAGAAATTAAAGCGGCAAGGTCTATGGGTTCATTCTGCCCATAACTTAGGCCGTTTAATGCTTCTTCTTGATAACTCAAGTGAGAATCGTAGTCATTTGATCTCACTCAGAAAATTTAACTATAAAAATCAAGTTTAACTCATACAACGGGGTTTGGTAATGGATGATAACTCATTTAGGCATTTTATCGAACACAAAGAGAGCCATGGTTCCAAGAATTGGGTGTGCCAAGAGACTTGTCTACACCGAATCAAAGAAGTTAACATCTCTAGGTTGAGACCAAAGATTAGAGCTTGACAAGTTATTTGAGGCATTTTGACAAACACTTAGAGTGACATAGCTCCAAGCATTATATGTGGCAAGAGATCAAGTCTTTGCCTACACATAATCAAAGAGATTAACAACCCTAAGTTTTGTAACATAAAAATGAACTTAATCCATTCACAAGCCACATTAAGCACAAGAAATGAGAGAAGCCATTAAACTACCCAAGTCATGGGGTAGAAATCACCCCATGACCAAGCCAAGGAGGCTACCCCTCCATTAGAGGTGAACTAAGCAAGAAATATGAAGGAAATGCAAGAAACATGGTGAAAAACGAGATTAACAACTAAAACATGTATTGAAAGTAAGAGACTTATATGATTGAAAGGAAATTGCAAGAGAAATGGAAATCTAGAGCTCAATCCATGGAGGATTGAGAGCTAACCCTAAAAGAGGGAGGTATGGAGAGAAAGCAAAAAGGAAGATACCCCAAAAACAGGTTAAAGGTGATATATATACCCCATTTACAAAATAACTACAAAAATGCCACTGAAATGTCTAGCGCAGGAAACTGGTACCAATACCCCTAAAAGAGGTATCAATAACGCATTGTTCTCTGGACATTTGGCTGCTGAAATGGCTTGGGTATTGATACCAAGTTTTGGGGTATCGATATCCCTACTTGCTCGATTTTGCACAACTTTGCAGGCTTGCTCCGGACACTCCCAAACTTGAATTTGGGTGCTCTTCAAACCATTGGAAAGCTTGTTGAGTCTACTTTCTAATCCAAGTGGTTTGGAGCAAAAATATTTTGTACATCAAAAAATATGACTATTTTACCCTCAGTTGGTCGGAATATGAATTATTTTGGTAAAATCCTTGCTTCTCCCTCACTTTCCTTGACCTTTGGGCATCCCGTGTATGCTTCAGAGCTTCTTTTCATGACTTTTGAGACTGGTTAGCGAAGTGCCACGTGGTCTTGGGTACTTTGATACCCTCTAGATTGATCCATGGCGCCGAAAATGCCTTATTCTTCCGGTTTACCTGAAAAAGCCAAAAACACACCTTACATGCAATATCATTCAAACCAAGCAAGTTGTGCACGTGTGTGTGACAAAAAATGAGAGAGATAAGCCCTTTTATTACACTATTGAGGGCTTATCAGTTAGGTTCTCCTTTTCTGCTTAATTGTAAAATCTAGGCTTTGTAGGCCATCAGGTGTTTCTGGGCTTCATTGTATTATTTGGCCTTTTAGGCCTTTAGGTGTTGTGGGCTTTGCCCCTTTGGTTGGAATTTTCCTTCCCCCTTTCCCTTAATAAAATGTTACTTTTGCCGATAAAAAAAAAATTTCACGAAGTTGGGTTTGCTCAATTACTTTATCAAGTGGGTTTAATTAATCACTCTGAGGTCAAGCATATATTCAAAATCTGCTCCACTACCACAAGGGTTCAAATGTAAAGTTAGTCGTTCTTATTTTATATAGCAGTGATAATAATAGGAAAGGCTAGATATATACAGCTGATACTAAAAACTCTAACTTTCACTCCAATCCCTAAAGGAAGAATGAATTTGTAACTCAATCTAGTAACAAATTTGTGTCAGTCCTCTTGGTAGGTCTCTTGTGGCAAATTTGTGCAAACGTACCAGTGGGGAGGCCTATGCTCATTAAAAGTATTTAAATCTATTTGACATTAACATTTGGCTCTACTATGGGTACGGGGATGATTCAACAACTGTGCCATTGCTCATGTGGCCTGCTTGCTTTTGTTTCTTTTTCTGGGATTTGGTTGTGTTTTGAACTTTTTTTTTTTTGGGGTAATTTAACTTGAAATTAAAAAAGGTTAATCGAATGTACAGCCTACAAGCGGCATTCCCTAGGAGGAAAAAATGAAGAAAAAGAAAAGTGAAAAAAGTGCGATAACCCTTGCACAATCCGCAAGGAGAGTAGAGTAGAGTAATGTAACATAGCAACATGCAATGTGGTAAGAACTTTGTTTTAGCTTGGTTGAGTTTTTTGTCTTGGTTTGGTTTCCTCCTAAGCAATGAGTGTAGGGAATGCCTAGAATTCTTTTGTCCCACATTGGTTAATTATGTTGTTTTTGTTTTTATAGCCTATTATAAATAGGGCTTTTGGGGGACTTCTAGAAATTATCTTTTGGGTGGCCTTTCTCTCATATTGTGGCCTTTTTAGAGTTATAGATTACAGCCGGCTCTTTGTATCTCTTCTCCACGTTTGTTAGTAATCCTCTCTCTTCTCGCCCGAAAATCCTATTGGTACCGACGGTACCATAGGGAAAATGCACCGACGGCCACCGGACGGCTCGGATCGGCCGTCCGGTGGCCATCGGTGCATTTTCCCTAAGGTACCGTCGGTACCAATAGCAGTACTCCTTCTCGCTCGTGGACATACCCATCTTGGGGAACCACGTATATCTTGTGTCTCTTGTGATTTCTTGTTTAGTTTTCTCTTTCTCGTTCTTAGCTTGCATTCATAGCGTTCATTACAACAAACTGGTATCAGAACCTTAGGTTGCAAAACTAGGGTTTCGCTTTCGATTGTGGCTATGGCGGCTAAATTCAAGATTACGAAGTTTGATGAGCAGAGTAGCAGTTTCACTCTTTGGAGAGTAAAGATGAAGACTTTGTTAATCCAACAAGGATTGTACAAGGCTTTGTTAGGCAAGGCTAGTTCTGGAATCAAAGAGGAAGATTGGGATGATACGGATGCCAAAGCTCTGAGTTCTATTCAGTTTAGTCTAGTAGATGATGTTCTTCGTGAGGTGGAAGAAGAAACTTCAGCAGCAGGTATTTGGTTGAAGTTGGAAGGCATATATATGACGAAGTCACTCACCAATAGGTTATATCTCAAACAATGTCTTTATACATTTCATATACGAGAAGGTTGTGGGCAGCGTGCCCAGAAAAAAGGGCGGATCGATGAGTGCGCTTTTTTGGTAGATGAGCACTCAATTCAGAGTCGCCACTTGGGTTTGAAGGTCCGACACCCAAGGAACCGAACTTGAAATGCTTGCTACGCTATTTGATTTGAAATAGGTGAAGGCACCAGTCCGTCATAACCATATCTGGGTTCAGGAGCCAGGTTACAAGAGGGGAAGAGTTTTAAGGCATCTCTCTCACCCAATCGGGAGATCGGTCTCTACTTAGACATTTGCAAAAATATTTGTGATTCTGTTTGATTAATCAATTCTTTAGCCAATTAGGGCGGGAAAATAGTTTAATGGGGATTAAAGCTGTAACATATTTGCAGGATGTGATAGATAGCATGGATGAGCAGTTAGTAAATAGGGTAAAGGCCACGTTCTGTTTAACAGAGCAAACCCAACACACTGTATTGAATTGACGTGTACAAGAAGGAATCTACATGCACTGATCCAATCCACGCGGATCACTGCATGTGATTACAACCTGCGCGTGCGAATACCACACAAGCGCGCGTGAGTTTGCTTTTGCTCACAGCCTCTGTTTTTACCCTCTTTTGGGCTCTGGAAGGACCAGTGCACACTCAGGACAAACCAAGAAGTTGATAAGCAGTTCTAAGCAGTTATAATATACAGTTGAAAGGCTGAAAAGCCCTATAATTTAACAAAACACCCCATAAACAATGTGGGAACAAAATAATGGTCTAAGGCCAAGTTACCCCGTGCAAGGCCACTCACTGGTTAGAGGCAGTCTGGCGCACGATGGTGGCGCTCTGCCGCGCGATTGTCGCGCCCTGGTGCGAGCGGGACTGAACCAAACCAGTGCTTGGTTTACACGTTTCTGAGTTCTAAGGTATGTTCAGAAAGGTCCCAATGGTACTCTATAACAGCAGAAATATATATTTAACTACAGCTAGCATTTCCAACAAAGGAAAGCAGTAAACTTATTTTCATGCTTAACAGTGATCTAAATATACAAGAAGATATAGAACAGTAGGAAACCAATCCCCACGTGGTCCAGCGCGTGCAGCAACGGAGTGTCGCACGCGAGAGTGGGACCGTCGCGCGTTGGTCCTACCATGACGGTTTTTGGAACCTTGCCAGCTTTAGAGCCAGGACTGGTATTGATTACCAACCTTAACCCTACCAGCCCCCCTCAGGGATCAGAGCAGAGAGCAGAACTAAGGTAAGCTATACCTTTGGTTTTTGGGTTTGAAATGTGCTTGAGCTTTGAGTGTGAGGTTGATTGGGGTGGAAGAACAAGCTATGTTCTTGAAGGAGTATGAGTGATAGAAGCAAGAAAACAAGGTTGCTTGTGTTGTTTGGAATTAGGGTTAGGGCTTTGTATCACTTGGAACTTGATACTTGGTATTTTTTGGAACACTTGAACCCTTCAAATGGATGAACAAATGGGGTATTTATAGGGAGAGAGGGAGGTAGATATGGGCTGCAAAGAGAGGGATTCAGCCAGTCCACAAGGCTGGCTGAGGTTGCATTGATGGCCAAGTTTCCACCTCAAGAAAAGTTGGTGGGAACAGGCATTGCGCTCCGGCCCGCGATGGAGTCAGTCTAGCGCACGTCGGAGTCAGTCTGGCGAGAGGGTTGCGCCCTGGCGTGAGGGTCAATGGTCAAATTTTGACTGTTGACCACCACCTGGCAGTTTGACCAGCGCGCGCTGGTGTCATTATGTCGCGCGCGTGTACCACCTACGCACGCATTGGTCAACAGTCAAGCTTTGACCATTGACCAACACTTGTCAAGTTGATCTGCGCGCACGGGCTCTCAACCAACGCGTGCGAGTAGGGTTGTTGGCTTTTGAAGTGGCTCTGATTTGGTTAGGTTCAAACAGGTGTCAAACACTCAAAGCTCAAACACTTATCATTCCTGGGGTGTTCTTGATCCGTTTCATCATCAGGAATCAAAAACCGAAAGTAAACTAATCTGGAAGCCCAGATTGGAGTGTCTACAAAGATATACCTGTTAAGGATCATTTAGACGAGTTATCGTATTATCATGGATCTGGAAAATATTGATAGTCAAATTGAGGATGAGGACCAAGCCCTAATTTTGTTATGTTCTTTACCGCTTTCGTATGAGCACTTTGTTACAACCCTATTGTATGGCAAAGACACAATATCCATGGAGGATGGTAAGTCCAGTCTTTATTCGAAAGAATTGAGGAAAATGGTGTCAGATGAGGGTGATACACATGCGGAAGGTTTGTTTGTTAAGGGAAGAACAATAGAAATGGAGGAGTCGAGTAATAGGGGAAGATCCATCAGGTAAGAATAAGGGAAAGTACAATTATTGCAAGAAATCCGGGCACGGGAAAAAGGACTATTTAAACTTAAGGAGAAAGAAAAAAAAGACCAGAAATGGGGTAAAGTATTGCTGGAATCGCTGAAAGTTCAGATGAGTCAGATAACGTGTTATCAATTACAGAGGGCAATTATCGCTCTAATACCGAGTGGGTTCTAGATTCTAGATGTTCATACCACATGTGTTCGCATATAGAGTGGTTTTCTACCTATGAGGCGGTCAATGATAGTACAGTTTTGATGGGCAACAACATGGCCGGTAAGGCTGTTGGTTCAGGAACGATTCAACTTAGGATGCATGATGGTATTGTTAGGACTTTATCTGAGATTCGACATAATCCGGATTTGAAGAAAAATCTTATATCCCTGGGTGCTCTTGATTCTCATAGTTGCAAACTCATCAGTGAAGGTGGAGTTTTGAAAGTCTCAAAGGGTGCATTGGTACTGATGAAGGGTCAAAAGAATGGTAACCTCTATATACTCCAAGGCACTACAGTTGTAGGTGCTGCAGCAATGGTTGCTTCATCCAATGTTTCAGATTTAGACTTGACTCGTTTGTGGCATATGCGCTTTAGGCATATGAGCAAGAAGGGGATGATAGTTTTGAGCAAACAGGGTTTGCTTTGAGGCCAGAAAATTGAGAAGTTAGATTTCTGTGAACATTGTGTCTACGCCAAGCAATGCAGGGTAAAATTCAGTACAGCTGTTTATCGCACCAAAGGCACAGTGGATTATTTTCACTCGGATCTTTGGGGTCCCATAGAGGTAACTTCTAAAGGTTGTTTTCGCTATTTTATGAACATTATCGATGATTTCTCTCGTAAGCTTTAGGTGTATATGTTGAAACATAAGAGTAACACATTTAATACATTCAAACAGTTTAAAACTTTGATTGAGAATCAGACTAGTAAGAAAATAAAACATTTAAGAACTGACAATGGTATGGAGTTTTGTCTTGGTGAGTTTGATAGGTTCTGTAGTGATGCGGGCATTGTGAGGCATCACACAGTGAGGAAAATACCTCAGCAAAATGGTGTGGCTGAACGTATGAACATGACTCTTTTGGAAAAGGCACATTGTCCAATTCCGGATTGGGCAAAGAATTTTGGGCTGAAGGCATTTCCACAACATGCTATTTGGTGAACAGGTCTCTGTCAACTGCTATTGAGTGTAAGAGTCCGTTTGAGGTATGGTCAGGTCATCCAAATGATTATTCTATATTGTGTGTTTTTGTGTGTCTAGCTTATGCTCATGTGAATAAGGGTAAATTGGAGCCACGGGCCAAGAAGTGTATTTTTCTTAGGTTATGCAGTCGGTGTGAAAGGGTACAGGTTATGATGCCCTGATTATTCGAAATTTTTAATTAGCAGGGATGTGACTTTTGATGAAAACTTTATGATTAAGGGGTTTAAGTCGGCTGAGGATACAGTTCAGGAACAAAGTGTTTCATGGAGTTTTTTAGTGAATCTTCCGACTCAGGGAAGAAAGACATTGAGCAGCCAATTGAAGAGGAGTTCAAGAGTTCAAACACAGAGGTTGATGCGTTAGTTGAGCAACTATGCACTATTGCTAAAGATAGGCCAATGAGGGAGATTTGGCCTCTTGAAAGGTATTCGGCTTATTCTGAGATGGTGGTCTATGCTTTATCAGTTGTTGAAACAATTGAGTATGAAGAGCCTTCTAGCTATACAGAAGCTGTTTCAAGCACTGAGTCTCCATAGTAGTGTATTGCTATGAATGAGGAGATTGAGTCTCTTCAGAAGAATCAGACAAGGGAGTTAGTAGAACCGATGAAAGGGAAGAGGATTGTTGGGTGCAAGTGAGTCTTCAAGCGCAAACCAGGTATTCCAAGGATAAAATATGCTCGGTTCAAAGCTCGGCTAGTGGCGAAAGGATACATCCAGAAGGAGGGTGTTAACTACAATGAGGTGTTTTCACCAGTTATAAAACACAGTTCCATTCGCACTTTACTTGTCATTGTTGCATGTTATGATCTTGAGTTGGAGCAACTTGATGTCAAAACTGCATTTTTGCATGGGGAGCTTGAGGAATATATTTATATGCGTTAACTTGAGAGATTTGTTGTTTCTGGTAAGGAGGATCACGTTTGTTTACTTTGTAAGTCGTTGTATGGCCTCAAACAATCTCCTAGGCAGTGGTATAAGCAGTTTGATACTTTTATGATAAATCAGTCATATTCTAGGAGTGAATATGACAGTTGTGTGTATTTTTTAAAACTTCCAAATGATTCGTTTGTTTATCTACTGTTGTATGTTAATGATATGCTTATTGCTGCCAACAGTCAGGTTAAAACATCAGTTAGGCGATGAATTTGAGATGAAAGATTTGGGTGCAGCAAAACGTATTTTGGGTATAGAGATTTGCAGAGATCGAGTAGTTGGCAAATTATTTTTGAATCAGAAGTCTTATATTCTCAAAGTGCTTGAGCTATTTGCCACGCAGAACTCAAAGCCGGTCAGTACCCCTTTGGGAGCACACTTTTGACTTTCAACTAAGTTGTCACCATAGTCAGATGATGATGAGAAGTATATGACTCAGGTTCCATATTAGTGCGCAGTTGGGAGCCTTATGTACGTCATGGTATGTACTCGTCCTGATATTTCACATGTAGTTAATGTCATTAGTCGTCATATGGGGTGTCTAGGATATGCACATTGGGAGGTTGTGAAATGGAAACTACGGTATTTGCACGGAACTACAGGTGTTGGTCTATTGTTTGGGGTTGCCAATTCCAGTGATCATGCTGTTGGTTATGTTGATTCAGATTTCGCCGGTGACCACGATAAGAGGGGGTCTCTGACAGGTTATGTCTTTACTCTATCTGGAAGTGTCATTAGTTGGAAAGCTACTTTACAGGCTACAGTCGCGCTGTCTACAACAAAAGCAGAGTATATGGCCATTGCTGAAGCTGTGAAGCAGGCATTGTGGATGAGAGATTTGCTTTGTGAGCTTGGCCTTGCATAAGGTGTGGTTTCAGTATTTTGTGATTCGCAGAGTGCTATACATTTGACTAAAAATCTAATGTATCATGAGAGGACCAAGCATATCGATGTCAGGTATCATTTTCGTTCGAGATATCATCTCACAGAAGCAAGTTGATGTGAAGAAAGTGGGTACTGCAGATAACTCAACAGATATGTTGATTAAATTGGTTCCAGTTGCCAAGCTCAAGCATTGCTTGGGCTTGCTTGGTATTTGCAATTGATCGCTCCTTGGGGAGTTGAGTTTTGTTCACCCTCCACTTAAGAGGGTGAATATTACCCTCTTTCTTATTGGTTGAATTGATGTGGACCCCACCACAAAGTGATGTCATGCTTCCCAAAAAGTATATTGCATGGTAAGCATGACATCACTTTGTAGTGAAGTCCACACCATTTCAACCAATAAGAGAGAAGGTAATGTTCACCCTCTTTAAAAAAGGATGCACAAAATTGCCCTCCCCCTTAGGGGCATTTGGCGATTGAGAGATTAGTATGGGAGAGCTATATTTGGTTATTGGGGTTCGGTAGAATTCAAGTCAAAGTGGAAAATTGTTGGGAATGCCTAGAATTCTTTTGTCCCACATTTGTTAATTATGTTGTTCCCATTTTTGTAGCCTATTATAATTGGGCTTTTGGGGGACTTCTATGAATTATGTTTTGGGTGGCCTCTCTCTCATATTGTGGCTTTTCTAGAGTTACGAATTACAACCGGCTCTTTGTATCTTTTCTCCACATTTGTTAATAATCCTCTCTCTCCTCGCCCATGTACGTACCCATCTTGGGGAACCACATATATCTTGTGTCTCTTGTGATTTCTTGTTTAGTTTTCTCTTTCTCGTTCTTAGCTTGCATTCATAGCGTTCGTTACAACAGTGAGCAACCTTGGTTTCTCTCTTTTCGGGCTTAAGTTGGCATGTGATTGTCCGGGGGCCGATTATTTTCCTCATCATGATGCCATTTTCTTTTGCCTTTTCATCTTTGTATCATTTATCGGTAATCAAAAAAATCTTTTTTTTTTGGTAAATTAGCTTGAAATTAAAAAAAAATTAACCGAATATACAGCTTGCAAGGGGCATACCCTTGAAGGAAAAGAAAAGGAAAAAAAAGAAGATTGAAAAAAGTGCGATAACCCATGCACAACCCGCATGGAGAGTAAGGTAGAGTAAATAAAATAACAAAAGTGTCATGTGTGTAGAGATCATACCCCTGTTGCACTATCCATCTAAGCGAAAGGATAATACAATGGGATATGATGAAAAAAAGAAATCTTTGTTTATTGCTGATCAAAAAACTCTTTGTTTCATGTATCCAAAAATTGATGAAATTTTATTTCACTGTAAACAAAAATACACTCGAAGAAGGCGCTAAACACTAGACCACTCCAAAGTCAAATTAGGATGAGTTTGGCCAAAAATTAATTTGTCTTAAAATTTGTATATATTGTTTACTTTTAATTATCTTTTGTTTAGTTTTTCATCAATTTTTGTGGGATCAATCATTCGTTCAAAATATATATATATATATATATATATATATATATATATATACACGAAAACGAAAAAAGTTTAGATAAGACGACACTAAAGACAGTAAAGACACATGTTTCAAATTTGTTTTTTGCTTTTGGTCTTAGTTTTTTACTTATCTCTCGTCAAAATGGAAAAAAAAAAATTTTGATTACTCCAAAAAAAATTGACGTGAAAAAAACAAAAGTTCAACAAATACGAATATAAATATGGAAACATACATTTAGGCCAAAACAAAGAAATAACAAAGTACCAAACCAACTCACTTGCTCAAGTTAACAAAACTCTAGAAGATTGCGAGGTGGCGGGTTTGCGGCTGGGTTTCATTTCGCTATTTGTCTTGGCTGTATCGCAGGGTTAGGGTTTCGGCTGGTGTTTGGTTTTTGCTATTAGGGTTTTTTTTTTGCGATTCAGGTGTCTAAGCCTAGCCCATTTGCCTGGTTTGGTTTGTTATTAGGTGTCTGTTGGTGTCTTACCAACTTTTGGGTGTTTTTTTCTTTTCTATTTTAAAAAATATATATTGTGAGGTGAGGTGTAGTGATAGGTGAGGTACTACCGTTTATGTATGATCTCTGGTGTATCACTACAGGGTTTCTGTTTTGTATCATTTTTATTAATGATATAGAAACCTTTCTTTGCTGATAAAAAAAAAAAAAGCAATGAAGTACAATTAGATTAAACGCAATTTATAGTTTACCAAAGTAACAGCAAATGAAGGAGGCTGGGATTGCTGTGGCGTGTCATACGTGGAGGATTAAGAGCATGGAATTAAGAGAAGAGGGTAACTTCACCATAGATAAAAGGAAATGGAGGTAAACAGAGTTGTACGGTAGGGGAAATAGAGGTAAACAGAGTTGTATGGTAGGGGATGCATTTTTTGAACGGCAAAAAAATTTCATTAATCTTAAAATTGTTACAAGACATTAGCATGGAAACAACGTTCTGTTCAGAAGAACAATCAATTCAATCCGAGACCCAGACCAACGATTGGTAAGAAACCAATCGAGGACACCCATATGAGACGAAGCCCACCTAAGGGCCGAATGATTTCAAAGAGTAATGGGGTTCACAATGTGATTTCAGTAGAATCCAGGGGGGGGGTATTTGTGAAATTTACTCTAAAGGCATCACCTACCCATCTCTTACTTTTTCCCCATTTTGGAGATTCAAAAAATATATTTTACTTAAAAATAATTTTGGAGAATATTCACAACTCCAACCCCAATTCTCCATTTCCATCTCCAAAATTTTATGAGGGTGTAATGGTTTGAATTTTCATATAATGTTATTCAAATTGAAATTAGATATCTTCAATATTAGGCACATTTTTAAGGTACTATTGATAACTTCTAATGATACCAATTTTATTAAATTAAATTTGATTAAAATTGGATGCATGATGTTAAAGTTATGTGTAATTGATGATAATCTAGCAAAAATTAAATAGGATAAAGTCGTTATTATAATTTGGTATCAAAAGATCAAAATCTTATAATGGTGATTTTAATAAAGAGGGAGAATGGAAATGGGTCTCCATTTGGTGGGAGTGTCTTCAAATATGGAGAATGTGATTTGAGTCTCCATTTTGGAGACCCTAAATCAATATTGTCAATTTCGTTTCGTACTGAACATAAAACGGGGCACATAAGTAGATATTCTGTACTGCCCCAAATACCGGCATGTACCAGGAGTACGTGCCTATACCGAACGATATCAGAATTGTACCGAAATCTCAGCCAGTCGGCAAAAAAAAAAATATTGCCTTAAAAAATGCTTGAATTTTAAGATAATTCAACAAAACTTGGAGTCTATCCATCTTAATTTGTTATTAAGACTAATTTTAAGGTATATCAAAGTGTTAGAATTTATTTTATACCTCTACTTTGAGTTTTTTTTATTTTTTGTATATATATTAAAATTACATAAAATATATGTTATGGTCAATTTGGAACGATACCAATATATAAACCGGTAAATACCTTCCTAGTAAAAAACGGGTATGCTTGCAAATACGGGATTGATAACCTTGGCCAAATAGAGATGGGTTGGAAAGCAACATTTCCTCCAAAATGGTGTTTTGGAGTAGGCCAGAATGGCAATGGAGGAGAGCAAGTTTTGCCACATTCCAACCCGACCCGAACCCGGACTGGGTAATTTATGTGTACCCCGGCCCCGCCCCTATCGGTTATCGGGTTTAACCACCCTGCCCCGCTCATTTTTTTTTTCATTGAGAAAATATGTTCTAGATTCTAAAATAAGTGAGCACAAACATTAAAAAATTATGAAATAACTATTATAATTTAGGGGAAGTTAAATAGGGGTCCTATCGTACATTGATACTTAAGTCTTAATCTTGGTAGGTTTGAAAACTTATGTTTTATTCCTGAAATTTAAATAACACCCATTTTACCCTTAATAATTTTTTACATTTTAATAGAGCCGTTGCGCAGACCAAATTAAATAAAGAATATTGACTTTGTCATGTTATTAAATAAAGGATATTGACTTTGTCAAACATGACAAAGTCAATATCCTTTATTTAAATAAAGGATATTGACTTTGTCAAACATGACAAAGTCAATATCCTTTATTTAATTTGGTCCGCGCAACGACAATCATGACAAAATCATCCGGAATCGCGACAAAATCATCCGGGATGTAAAACTAACATAAAAAGTTTGAGGTTCTAAAATTCTTTGCTATATAGTTGAAGAAATTCGGGATATAACACTAACTTAAAAAGTTAGTTTAAGGTCCTAAAATTCTTTACTATGTAGGTGAAGAAATTCGGGATGTAAAACTAACCTAAAAAGTTAGTTTAAGGTTCTAAAATTCTTTACTATACAAGTGAAGAAATTCGAGATGTAAAACTAATTTAAAAAGTTAGTTAAGGTCCTAGAATTCTTTATTATACAGGTGAAGAAATTCGGTATTCAAAACTAACCTAAAAAGTTAGTTTAAGGTTCTAGAATTCTTTACTATACAGGTGAAGAAATTCGGGAGGTAAAACTAACCTAAAAAGTTAGTTTAAGGTCCTAAAATTCTTTACTATATAGGTGAAGAAATTCGAGATGTAAAACTAACATAAAAAGTTAGTTTAAGGTCCTAAAATTCTTTACTATATAGGTGAAAAAATTCGGAATGTAAAACTACCATAAAAAGTTAGTTTTACATCCCGAATTTCTTTACCTATATAGTAAAGAATTTTAGGACCTTAAACTAACTTTTTATGTTAGTTTTACATTCCGGATGGTTTTGTCATGATTCCGGATGATTTTGCCATAATTCTTGTATTTGTCATGATTTTGTCATTTGTCGTGATTAAGGGTGTTTTAGATATTATTTAAATTTCAGGATGTCGACTTAAGTATTCAAACCTAGTTGGATGGACACCTAAATAAGTCTACTAAACAGGATGGCTATTTAATTTCTTCTATAATTTAACCAAAATCTAATATCTAAAAGCAAAATGAAAGAAATAGTTAAAGTTCTATGTGGTATTTTAGATGTAATGGTAAAAATACAAGAATAAAAATAATTTTTTATGTATAAAATAATTTCGGGGCGGTACGAGTACCCGAATGGAATAACGCAATCTAACCCTGACTAGTTTCCATCAATTTTTCCCCGACTCCCGAAAAATACAACAAAAAAAATTAACATAAGTTAGGAGCGGGATGGGTGGAATTGCTATCTCTATTTTGAAGATTGGTTGAAGATGCTATAACAGAAATTTGAGCCCCATCTCAAACCAAAAAATATATATTACTAAAAGAATGATCACGTCCCAGTTGCCACCCACGTGGACCTCTCCTCCTCCTCCTCCTCCTCCTAAATGTGCTCCTTATCCTCTGTTTTTATGTGATGTCAAAGTACGAGGAAAAAAGAAGGCCGCATAATTAAGATAAGAACAAACTGTACACTAAATCACTTAAGAAATTAGAAACTGCAGGACTTCAATTAAAGAGCAAGAAAATTGGTCCAATTAAGCATCAGAGATGGCAGTTTCATCATCACTCATCTCAATGAGCTTGGTCTCAACAACATTAATGTCCAACAAGGTACGTCAATCTAATTTGTATGTATGTATGTGTGTATATATATATATATATATATATATATATATATATATATTTCTACGTTCTGATATACTGGATCGTACGTTGTATATATGTATTTCCGCAATTAAAGTGTCTATCTCTCTTTCTATCTCTATATCATGTCATGTATGTAATGGTTCACTATTTTCAGTCCAATGTGCCCTCTTCTTCATCCAGCTCACTCAACTCTACTTCATTTTCCCCACACAACACTATCATATGCTCAACAGACCCAACCAGTAATGAAGACAGTGAGATCTTACCCCCCTCTCTCTCTCTATATATATATATATATCTCTTTTTTTTTAGCTCCATCTCTTCTTTTTTATACTTGAGAGGTATTTATTCGCAAGGATTTAGTTTTTTGGATATCAAGAAACGCAACGTTCTCTACAGATTTTGAATAAACAGATTGTTGGATTTGTCTTACATCGGTTAATTATCTCCTCCAAAACTAGGATATGAGCCTAGGCGGCCTCTCCATTCTTTGTCAATTAGTTTGGAGTTTGATACTTTAACATGGTATCAGAAAGCTAGAGTTTTCGAAGAATTTGTTCCCTTTATTTGTGCCATAAATGTACCATTGTTTGTTGTGATCCAAGTATTATGGATCTAATATATGAGCCTGGGCGGCCTCTCCACTCTTCGCCAATTGGTTTAGAGTTAGATGCTTTAACACACGTAGCTGACCCCAGGTGTTTGAGATTAAAGCTCAGATTGGTTTGGTTCATTTGCTTTGAAGAAAAAACAAAAATGGGTTGCGAAAATAGTGACGGAAATTTCACATCGTCCATGTAACTTCATGAATTATTGGCTATTATTTCTTGCACAGATACGGATGCTTGAAAGACTCGTCGTTTCTGTTACCATTTTACACTTGAGAATTAATGATGTACTAGTATATAGTAATCTACTTGATGCCTTTGGGTTGGAATCAATTGTCATCCTCAGATTCTTGTTTTGATTAGGGACTTAATTGGGTGATGGGAATTCTTTGTTATTATATAATGTTGTGATTTCTTGAATCCTTACCGTGTGAGAATAGATTTCTCAATTTGATACTGATTGAAGGTTTTGCCGAAGGTAAAATGTGCAAATCAGCTAATTAAGAGCCATCATTGTTTTGTTTTGTTTCTTTTTCCTTTTTTTCCGATAATGTAGGGTATTCCGGGCCAGTTTGCGCGCACCTCAGACTAATCCCTACATCCCATCCCACAGCCATTTTACACACTTACACATGGGGATAAGGTGGTCTCAAAAGTTGTTGGCAATGAGAATTGGACCTAAGACTTTAGGAGGAAGCAAACCCCTAAATCTCAAGCCAAGACTACTTGGCCAACCCCTTAGGGTTTAAAACCAAGCCAAAGCCACTTGTCCAACCCCTTGTTTTGTTTCTTTTTGTGGTTACATATGTTGAATTTCAGGAAACTGTGAGAGAAGGCCTCTACTTTTGGGAGTAGGGGCATTAGCTTTGAGTTTATTCCCTGCAAGTTCAATCTTTGCTCAAGGTAAAGTGGTCTCTTCTTCTTTAATTAGAATTATTCATTAAAGCGGCCGTGGAAACTAGTAAACTACGTTTCGAATTGCTTCCATGTGAAATGATCAGGAACTTATCCAGAATCAAGAATGTGTTTCTCCGATCTTTTTACGATCACATGAGTTTCACGTAGAATGGCTTTTTACTTGGCTTGCATGCATTCTTAAGATTATTATCTTACAAAAGTTCTGTCTATACTTTGGTTTGCAGAAATCCTAGAAAAATATGATTCTTATGTAGACAAATTAGATGGCTATTCATATTATTATCCATCAGATTGGAGGGTAAGTAACATGAAGAAACCCAGAATATTGGCGTACACAACTCTTAGCTCCACTGATGAATTTATGAAGTCTTATCTTTGACCAGGAATTTGATTTCAGAGGGCACGATTCTGCATTTAAGGACCGGTATCTGCAGTTACAAAATGTAAGGGTGAGCTTTATCCCAACTGACAAAACCGACGTTCATGATTTGGGCCCTATGGAAGAGGTAAAAACAATCTCATTTTTTCCGCTTGTTCTGAATTTTGTTGGTATTTTTACTAACTTGTTTTTAACTTTGGAAGGTTGTTTCATACTTGCTTAAACATGTTTACGCTGCACCAACACAAATGGCAACTGTTTTTGACATGCAAGAGGTTTGCATCTTCTCCCCCTCTGTGTTAGCTAAACCAAGACAATTCGCATCAGTAGAGCTCATACATGCATCTTATTATTTTCTACTGAATGCAGCGAACCGTTGACGGGAAAAACTATTACACATTTGAGTATGCACTTGCAAATCGCAACTTCTCTCGGGCAGCTTTTGCAACCCTAGGAATTGCAAATGGTATGAATACATTCTACGTCATCTGAGTGTATAATTCCAAATTAATTAGCATATGCTCCCTGGTAACAACTGTATAACTGTTTAATAGCGAAGGTTTAAGAGTAACGGACTAATCTTACGACATCTTCATGACTGGAAAATAAAGGAAATGAACCTGCAAGATGACCACAACCTGGAAAACTCACAACAGGATAACTCAAAGCTTCTATATGCTGATCAAAACCCAATGCAAAAATATTCTATTCTCGGTAGCTATGCATAATTCCAGCAATTTTATATTTGAATCACCTTGCTGATAAGGGGTTCATGGTAGTAGCATTTAAATTCAACAGCAATGCATGAAAACAATTTTTTTTGGTTAATTATGTCCATACCACATCTACCATGCTCACTAATATCGATTGAATTCTCTAATACGAAGTGAAAATTGTTAGGCGGCTATTGTCATGTGATGGATGCGTCCTTGGTTTAAACTTATTACTGGAACAGGGAGATACTACACGCTGATTGTGGGAGCTAATGAAAGACGGTGGAGAAGAGTAAGGAACCAGCTCAAAGTGGTGGCAGACTCTTTCAAAATGCTCGACATCTGAATTGATGATCTCTCTCTCTCTCTCTCTCTCTCTCTCTGAGATAACGAAATGACAAAGTTGTGGTCATTTGGATAAAATTGCATTGCAATGGAAAATAGGTCTCGAAATGAAGAGCAATCGAAAGTATGTTTTAACCCAACAAACTCTGACCCCTTCAAGTTCTCCTAAACAATAAAGAGTTCAGGGTCTCAAAGTTCAGGAACAAGATTCCAAGGCAAGCGCACACATGACCACTTCATATTGCACAAAATGATGGTACATTATGCAAAGGCTGAACAATTTAGCAAAAAATGATGGTTTATATCGCAGAGGAGGGATGTTAATTCCACGACATAGTTTATTGGTTGCATGTTATCAAGTATGAGGAGTTGAAAGAGAAAAGTGCACTAGTGAAAGAAAATAGCACAGAGGCTACAATAACCTGTTTATGACGTTTACATCAACTGCACATGTATTACAAACGTATTGCGTAACTGCGAACACCTGCATGAATTAAACCAACCAAATCCAACGAGCAAATTCAGAGGGAACAAACATTTTTCCAAGGATTGGAATGGGTTACGTAAAATCATACTGAAATTTTCTTAAGAAACCTCCAACAGAGAAAAAAAAAAAAAAAGAAAAAGAAAAAAGAAAAAAGAAAGAAAGAGACTTCTCAGGAAGCAGATTATCGCTTATATGAGATTTGAACACATGGAAATCATAAATAAATTAGCAAGCAAATTATCTGATCCTTCTATACAAAAGAGTTCCAACAAATCCCTTCACTTTATCCTCTGGTTAAAGCTTCTGTAGTTGCGCAGATGGAAGAAAGATGTACACCAGAAAAATTAGTGAGAATGACCCCTTCAAGAGAGATCGATCCACCACATACATGCAAACATGAAAAAGTACAAACCACTTACTTAAAGAGAGAAACTACACCTACCTGCATTCCACTCTATAATTAACAAATCAATATATCTATGGAGACAGCACAAACCTCTACGATGCTTGCCTCCAAAAGAATATGCATCTAAAAATTTGAGAGCTTGCCCTTATAGGCTAATTGCAATCTGGAACCACCCACCCACCGGGATTTGCCAAAGTAACCACCGTTGCCACACCATCCTTCTCAATCCCACCAAACCAACTGTATGAACATCAGTGTACAATGCCCTCATCACCCTCATCATTTTTGTTCATCTCAATGATCGTGGAAAATCTCACCACAGTACATTTCCTGAAATTCTCAGCATTATGGGCAACTTGAAAAAACGGGTCGATTTCCTATGGACTAAGCACAAATTAACAACCAATCCCAATCACCGCCCTATATGAGTCTATGCTGACGCAAGCCCTTCCCAAAGTGTGGTTGCATCAACCGGACATATAAACCATTCTTCGCCATCAAGGAATCGTGGGACCCTTCCTCTACTATTCGCCCTCCATTAAGAACTACGATGTTGTCTACGTGCCTCATCATAGCTGCTCTATGGGCTATTAATATCGTCGTTTTATTCCCCATGATGAGTGTATCAAGAGCCTCCTGCACCACTCGGCTAGACTCAGACTCGATCGACGAACTCGCCTCGTCCAATAGCAAAATAGGTGCGTTTTT
Organism: Rhododendron ovatum; assembly: GCA_019656835.1. Taxonomy (NCBI): domain Eukaryota; kingdom Viridiplantae; phylum Streptophyta; class Magnoliopsida; order Ericales; family Ericaceae; genus Rhododendron; species Rhododendron ovatum. Next base: position 22,065,412 of record CM033791.1, on the reverse strand, counting down.
CAACACCACACGAGCGATTGCAATTCTCTGCTTCTGTCCTGGGGTAAGATCTACGCCCCTCATCCCAACGTGCGTATCATAACCGTGAGGGAGGCTACTGATGAAATGGTGGGCATTTGCTATTCTTGCTGCCTCCTTCATCTCCGCTTCACTGGCGTTGTGCCTCGCGTAGATGATGTTTTCCCTTATAGTTGTTGAGAAGATAATGGGTTCCTGCTGAACAAGACCCATGTGACTCCTCAACCACCTCAAGTTGAAAAGTTTCAAATCTCGACCATCTAGTAAAACCTGACCGGCAACCGGGTCATAGAATCTCTCTATCAAAGATATTATAGTGCTCTTTCCTGACCCAGAGACGCCCACCACGGCAACGGTTTGACCACCGTTGACTTTCAGACTAAAATTACTCAGTACCAACACTTCCGGGCGAGTTGGGTATGAGAAGTCGATATTTTTTAACTCAATGCTTCCATAAACATTAGGAGGCTTCAATGCCGAGTTATCATCGGGGTCAATCTTAGGCACTCTGTCTATGATCTCAAATACTGAAATAAGAGATTTCCGCCGCTTCAGTATATAGGGAGCCAAGCCAAAAGGCTCCACAAGTGCAAATGTTGCAAAAGAGAACACCATGTACTCCTTGAGAGCCGTAGGCAGATCCATATAGCCATTTTTAACAGAGTAACGAGTGTACCAGAGAAGAAGAGCGTTGCAGCCAAAGAGAAGAAACTGTGAAAAGCCAAATCCAAAACCAATAGCCATCCCTTGAAGGAAGCTCTGCTTGAATATCTTGTGAAGTTGCCACCTGTAGAGCTCCATAACCTTGTTACCAGCACAGAATGCTACAACAGTGTAAATGTTTCTGACGGCATCTTCAAGAACCAAAGAAGCCTTTCTGTGCATCTCTTGTATGCCCTTAGAGAACCCAGCAAGCCATAACTTCTGCAAAATTTAAGTTGAATGCTGCTCAGGATAAATGTTATTCAGATAAACAATAAAAATCCGAATCAGCTCATCTATTCTAATATATAAAGGGAGAGCACCCCTTTGGTGTCTCCCTGTCATGTATTTTCATTTCCAAAAATACCCATTAAATGTGTGAACAAAATGTTTAAAAATTCATGAGCAAATATGTAAATTGACATGGCAGTGTTGAAGGCCTGCCATAAAAGCGATTTTCAAAACTACCCCCTAAAAAAATTCCAACTGCTCTTAACCCAACCCTTTCACGAAGACTCATTTAACCGTTAGGGTAAAAGTTGTAAAATTAACAAACCCCACCCAACTGCCCACACGGCCACACATGCACACCCCACGTCTTCTCCTAAGAGGGTACTGTTGTTTTCCTATTATTCTCTCTTCTTTGTATTTGTTTTCCTCTCCATACAATTGGTTGATGTCCACAAAAAACTGTGATCACAAAACCCATCAATTAAGCCTGATTTTCAATCCTTGATTATGGGTTTCTCATTACCAATTCTGTGGCCATCGGAAGTAGCATGTGGATAACCGTTCTTCCGTTATAATTTATTGCTCACAAGGTTTATTTTGACCTCATCCTCCAACATTTGCTTCCATTTTTGTTATTATTTTTTTCGTTGGAAAAGTGACTGTCTGACTGATGGCTTTCTTTGAAACTGGTCGGATATAATGCATGTTTCGTTTCTCATATACTCTTGAGAAAATTTCGGATATATTCTTAATGTGCTATTATCTGGTTATGAAATCATTTTGGAACCTGTGGAATTTAGGATGGGAGTGGAATGAAAAACATATGCGCTTCTACATATGTGAACTAGAGGTCGAGCACACGCAATACGTATAAAAGTCGAATTTTGATGGCGCTTCAAAGAATACGGGGAAAAGAAAAATATAAGAACGAAAAAAATTTAAATTCCACACCGACAGTAGGAAAAACACCATGGTGCTTCAAAGACGGGGAAAAGAAAAATATTAAGAGAGGAAAAAATCTAAATTCCACATCGACGGTAGGAAAAACACCATCAAAATCCAGCTTGCACACGCATCGCATGTACCCCGGCCTCTAGTATTATATAAAAGATCCGCCACTTATCTGAAGGGCAATCAAAGTATTTAGTCCACAAAAGACATAAATAAAGCACTTCAAGTTTCAAAGAGAATTGACAACTTGTAACTTCATCTTAGCTACTTAAGTACAGCCGATTCAGTCTGGCTTAGAATAAGTTGTATAACAATTGAGCACTTTTAACTTCATACCAGCAGATGCTTACATGGTCAAAAAATCAAAAGATAGTGAGCAAAGCACACCTACTTGAAGTCTTGAACGAAATTCATTGTCAGAAGAAAAATATCATCTTACTTATGCGACTTAAACTGAAAGAAAGAAAGACAATACGCCAAAAATGTGCAATAGCAATTTGATTTTTTATTTCTAAGCTCTTATACGATTATTCAGATTCAGCATAGTACTGAAACAACAAAACATAATGGCATTTGTGGATTACCAAAAAATACACAATGGACTTGTATTAGAAGAGGAGAGCAGTCAACAGGCGAACTACAAAGCACAACCAAAACTGAGGTCCCAAGCAACAGCACAGATCCTATAGAAAATGATCAAATGGATTCCCAAAACGTAGTCATGCTTTATGGTACAAATTACATGCATCTAACTCTGAAATTTAAACCAAAAACAGGATAGGCCTGTAAACGAACAATCAAACAGGCAAAGCTCAGATAAATTCCTCGAAAACATGACACCACTTCTCACTCAATAAAAGATTACTTGATCTAGCTATATCCCATTTTGACTCTTATTTCTCTCATCTCATCAAGTATCCATGGTATGCTTCTAATAAAATACATGTGAGGTGTAGCCATGTAGGAGCTGATTAATGCGTATTAATCTTTTACCCTAGTTGCCCCTTTCTGTATGTATCCCTTTCCTCTCTTCTTCTTCTTCCACCTTTCAAACCCAAGATTCATATTTTACGACTTAAATGATGACTTCAAACTCATACACTCCCTAAGCTGCTAAGACTAAGGACTTTAATTTGGATACGACGACTTTCCAAAATCCATCTAAGATCAACTCCATGTAACATATTGCAAAAAGAAAAACATCTAAGATCAACTAAAATACATGCGGATCAACAAAAAAAAAAACTAAAATACATGTACAAAAGGACTTTTAAGATGACCTGAACTCCAACCCCTTAAGAAAACCTTACAGGCCTATAACCAGAAGTGGCTCCATTCAAGAAGGACAATATTCAACACTTCTCAGTTAATGGTTCAACTAGGTTACGAAGACAAGCATGCAAGCGTGATTGGATGGTATCAAATTTACAAGTTCTACCATGAATCTTCCAGGAAATGTCATGACGCCTAGAGGCATGACTATCAAGACATCATTAGTCTTTTGATATAGGGTCCCATACCATCGGAAGAATTATCTTACATAAACCATCATGCTACGTTTGTGAAGATATCAAAGAAAGGCAAAGCATCTAGCTAGTTGGAACTAAGAATATGATCCAGAAGGGAGACAGTTTATTTTGACAGAGCATATATACATGTGTGTGTGTGTGTAGATAGAAAGATAGACAGAGTGACAGATAGATAGAGGCAATTGTATTTATGTGAACAATGGTACATTAAAGCTCAAGGAGATTGAGGTCAAATTATATGCAGATAACTAAGTAGATAATGGAATTCATGTCTAATATGGCAGTAGATAATGGGCCAATATTACTTCACCCTACCTATTGCTGAAAAGATTGTCTGGTGTCATCAGAAAAATGACGCAAAAAATCGAATTACATTACTTCAAGAGAATTAAGGAATCATATGAACAGAGGTACAGCACTTAGATGCCTATATGAAATTAGTCATGTACTGTATACACGTGCGCCCGCGCCGTGTGTGCGCGTGAAAGAAAAAGAAAATTGGGCATGCCATTTATTAATCATCAGTAGAAGATATTTGGACAAATCTACAACTCAAGAACTAGGAGACTGACTAGTTCCCCGTCAGATTTGATGAGAATGTGAACAGCCCTTCAGACCTTGTGAGATGACTGATAGACTAACAGAAACTGGGAGAATGATTAAGCAGTAATTTTGGGATAGGCATATACATTGGAATTTTCATAGAAAATGTCATGCGAACCTGCGCAATAGCCGAGACAGTAAGAATAGGTAGCGTCGCCAAAGCAACTAGTGCCAATCGCCAATGTAGAAACATCCCGATAACAACAGCAACCGCAACAGCCGCACTGTCTTGTATGAAAATAGAAAGTCGATTGCTAAAAGCAGCTCTCACAAATGTTGCATCATTTGCTAAACGCATGGATAAGGTGTCAGCACTGTTATCCTCTTCATCAAACCATCCAACTTCATTGCGCAACATTGCTGTAACATCAACGGAATTAAGTAAAACCCAACTATAAACCGAATAGAACTCAAAATAAGAAAGTGTGGTCGCAATGAGACAGCTTATGCATCTAAACAAAGAGAAATCCATATAAGAGTTACATTTAAAGAAAATTCATCTACCTGAGAACATCATTCTCCTCACTCGTTCGGTCATCTTCTCCCCCATTATACCAAAGTAGAAGTGCTGCAGGAAATTAGCAACCACTGTCACAATACCCATACAGGTAATAATTAAGCACCACTTGTTTACTTCCTGATGAAGATGATGATCTTCTCTGTAGTATGCTGTAACTACCAGTGCAATCACATAGGCAAGGAGTGGATTAAATGAACCAAAGATGGCAGCACCAGTGCTCCCTAAAACAGCATAAAGCCACTCCGCTAAGCTAAGCTCTACAAGCCTCCAAAGAGAAGGCTCTTTTCGATGCCGTGAATCCCCTGTTTCCTTCGTTTTCACTGGTGAGTCATCGTAATGGCTATGTGGTCGACTGAAAGTTTGTGAATGAGAGCGTTCATTTTTGGGATCAGATGTCAACAGCGGTGAGACAGGAGATTCAGGATCAGAAGAATTGCATGTATGTTTATTTCCAGACGGAACGTCAATTTTGGGTAAGTCAGGAAGTCTCATTTCAAAACTATCCTGCCTTCTTATAGATGGTTCCTTATCCATAACAACCAAAGGGATGCCGTTTTCCACCATTTGTTCCGAAGGTGGGCTACGAACCCTTGGAGATTCTTGTGAATTAAATCCAACATCTGGAGGCCGGAATACATGGACAGCAGAAACCCTCTGAAGAGATGGTGATTTGGCCATTTTAGGAGATGATGGTTCTTGCAGGCTTTGACCAGCTGACGAATCTTTTTCAACTTGAAAAGCTGCAGTTTCCTTGTAGTTCCTTATTGGCATCCTGGATAAAGACAAAGCACATGAAAAGAAGTATTTAGGAGATAACCTCCAACAATTACACAAACATATACTGCAACAGGAAGGATTATTCCAATGGCTGTAGCGTTAAATGCAGAATCTTGACAAAACCGTTCCTCGTACAAGATAATTTACCGGGTTCAACAAAAGGATAAGTTTTTTAAGCACAAAACCTGCGTGGAAGTTTTGCTGCTTCTTCACATTTGAGAAGCTCTGCATATAAGCCATCCAAGGTTATTAGTTCATCATGTGTGCCCATTTCAACTAGCTGACCCTCTTCCATCACTGCTATATAGTCAGCATTCCTTATGAGACTAAGCCGCCGAGCAATGATGATAGTAGATCGGCCTAACATGAGGAGATCTAGAGCCTCCTGAACAGATCTTTCCGCTTCAAAATCAAGTCCACCAGTTACCTCATCAAGAAGAAGAATAGACGGATTCGAAAGCACTGCCCTGGCAACAGAGAGTTTAATTTTCTGCTCTTCTGTCAATGCTATGCCAGCCCTACCCACCTGACAAGTATAAACTGAAATAAAATCCCCATGCCAAAGAAGTGATCAAATATGGAACCCACCAAAACATATAGTTCTAGAGAGTAGCACCCAACTATACCTGTGTCTCATAGCCTCTCCCAAGTGAGCTGATAAATGTATGTGCATGAGCTATTTTAGCAGCTTCCTCAATCTGATCCAAAGTAGCATCAGACCTCCCATAAGCAATGTTGTCTCTAATACTAAGACTCAGTAGTGCAGGTTCTTGAGTGACTAAACCAATTTGACTTCTAAGCCACTCCAATTTGAGGTTCTTTATATTCTCTCCATCCAAAAGAACTTCTCCTGCAGCACACGATGGAAAAAAAAACCAGGAATATGTGAAGACAGGATCATTAAGGGCTTGTTCGTTCAGGGTACTCAAAACCCCTGCTCACTGTCCCTAATAAATTCTCTATCTATCTCCACTCATTACACTTTAAAACCTCCTTCAAAATCTAGACCAAAACAAGCTCTAAGGTTCCATTGAAACCACAATTACAAAATAAGAGCATTGAAATGAGAAAAACATATGTTCCCAATACCTAATGTAGGATCATAAAACCGTTCCATAAGCGGTATAATACTGCTTTTTCCCGAGCCATTTCTGCCAACAAGCGCCACTGCCTTTTTAGCAGGCACAGTGAGGTAGAAGCCACTTAAGATAGGAATTTCCGGACGTGAGAGATAGCTGAAATATACATTCCGGAATTCAATGTTTCCTTGAACAGATGGTAGAGTAATCCCATCATGATTAACAGAAGAGGATGAACGGCTTATCATCTCAAAGAGTCTGTATGCAGCAATTCTCCCTTGCTCAAAAGAGTAAAAATTTGTTGCTGCTTGATTCAGTCCTCTGTGAAGTACACAAGAAACATAAATACAGAGCTCCAGACACAAGAAAGATCATTAACAATCAAAGAACAAATTCTGTTTGATTTGCTCCACCAAAATGCACCAAACATCTTCCCCAAGCAATAGAAACAAAACAATAGTGGAAAGCCAAAAAACCAACATAGGCTGGGCCCTCAGCTTAAAGAGCTAAAAATCAAAATTCTAGTGTTCCATTTAAACACAACGAACTCGGCCCAAATACTACAAAACCACATCAAAACAAATCCATAAAAATTGTTTATATTCGCCTGTTATTATCAGGGGGCAAAATCTAAGATAAGTGCAACTGAAATGAGGATGTTGAGATTGATGTGTGGTAAGACTTTTGCGGGATAGAATTAGAAACGAAACCTTCATGGGATAGCACTTATGGAAGATATGATGAGAGAGAATAGATTAAGGTGGTTTAGACATGTCTATCGTAAATTTGTCAATGAGTTAATTAGGAGTGATAAGAGAAGACCAAAATTGACTTTAGAGGCAGCAATTCGAAAAGACCTAGGTTTCCACGATATCACAGAACACGATGCCCTCGAGAGAACCCAATAGAGACAACAGATTCTAGTAGCTGACCCCAATTAATTGGGACTTAAGGCAGGGTTTGGTTTGGCAAAATATAAGATAACAAATCAAACAAAGCAAAATTGATTTGAGTTAAGAGAGAGAGTGGAGCCACTTGTTCTCTTTCTTTCTCCTCCTATTCCTTTTAAAATACAGCCTTGATGATGTGGATTTGTACTGACTTCAACTTAATGGTGTTCAGCTCACTACTGAATTGTAAACTCAAGCATGTTCCACTGTGTAATAGTACACAGAGTAATAAATATCATTCTCGCTTTCAAACGCTTTTTCTGGGTTTCAGTAGATTTCAGTTCAAGAGATATGTTTCCATTTAAAAGTGAACTAAACACTGAAAACAAAGTAACGTACATCAAACATAGGAAATATGTTGCAACTTACAAACACTGCATAGGATATGAAAGCAAGAGTAAGATGCTTACAGGCCACTCAAAATTACAGCAAACAGGGCTGTTATAACTTCACCCCCATGGGCTCTCCCATGAGTAACCAGGAACCTTCCAACCCAAAGTTGTAAGGCACAAGAACAGATTGCAAGCCCATATGTAAACCCGAGACCTAGTCCTTGCACCAGACTAATCAATATACCATATCTCAGTGTTGCTTGCAGTGAAGTTGCATAAGAGTACTTGGCCAACGTTTCGTTCGTAAATGCATACAACGTTCTGATATAGGAAACTGCCTGCAATTTCAAACGAAAAAGGGTATCAAAGAGTCAATAGGAATCAAGAGACTAGCAGATGATATAAGCAAGTTGAGCACCCATCTATAAAACAAACAAAATTTCCAAGTCCATAACATGTTTGCATGTACGAAAGTCCACCATATGTTCCAAATAAGTGTCCTCCTATGAGAAACTTATGCCCTACACTTAATAAGGCATTTTATTGTATGGTTACTACTTCCAAAATTGCCAATACTTGAAATATAAGAATACGTGAAGACAAGCATATATAAAGGCATATATACCAGAAGCTAAGCTCATAAAAACACTCACACAAACACAAAGCAAAAGTTCAATAGAACAATATGACAGTGAATCTTGGACATGCATGATGCATGTGCGTTCATCAGAAGCTAAGCTCATAAAAACACACACGCAAACACAAAGCAAAAGTTCAATAGAACAATATGACAGTGAATCTTGGACATGCATGTGCATTCATCAGAAAACACTTCTGCATTGAGGGAATCACAGATGGGAAGTATTCCTGGTCTCATCAAATGTCCAGGGCAAAATAAATAGTCTCTCTCCTAATCTCCTCTGCTATTTCACAGGTGCGCTGGAAAAACTTCTTAACTTTCAGCACAACACAGGAATGGATATGGACTTAGGAAGCTAAGGTAAAGTAGAACATACATGGATTTAAATCTGGCTTTTCAATGGATATTGCATGCATTGAGTAACCTAATTAGAAATACAACCTTAATCAAGGAAATGAGTCAAATGACACAGATCACATGAAATTTAAATGGAGGATCTTATGATATTGCTGACTAAAACTATAAAATCAAGTTAGGAAATAGAGCACCTCGGTTTTAGAACTACATCAAATCTACAAATAAAAAAAATAATGTCTGAAAAGAGTTTTTCCAACATCAGGTGCTGTAACAGGCTAATTTCTACCACACCACCATACCAACAATGGTGGCAGGTACACAACCATAGTCCCTACCAGCTCATAAAAACTAATGTACATGCAATTTTAATGACAACCATACACTACCCTTGACAGAATCATAGGGTTTTTTTTTTTTTTTGGGTGCAGAAGAGAACGATAGGTCATTAAACAAGAAAATTCAACAAACAATGTTTCCTAACAATTCTTGAAGCAATGCTTGCGAGTAATGCAATGGACCCTCTAGTATTCCCATTATGCATCCCGCGGTTGATCTCTTCTCCATAAACTACATTTCTAACTTCTGAAATCCTGTGAACAACTGCTCGATAAAGCCTCATAGTTACAACAATATAATATGATTGATAACACTCTGAAACATAAATAAATCTACAAAATTATGCTCCTTTAAGAAGAGAAACATCAAGAAGCCATGCTCTGTTATTGACTAGCAACGGAACTTATTTGAGGTGAGAACATTCAGAAAAATTATCTACCTGTATTAGAAAGTGGCCACACTAAAATATTGCATAATTACACGTGGTCGAAAACAGCCCAATCACCCACTATCTAGAGAATTTCACAAATGGGATAACGGAAAAAATCACATAAAAAGTAAAAGTACTCCAACATTTAGCTCTTTTTCTTTTATAGGTATGCAATTCGTTCAAGAAGCAATTTCTTCTTCCTGACATTTGGTACATTAGGGGAGCAGTACTCAAAGGATCAGGAAAATTTTGAAAAAATAAAAACCTGCTCAGCAATGCTTGCTGCTTCAGCGTAGGCATCTTGAATATTCTCAGCAAGCCTGTGGAGAAATATATTTGATATTCCTCCCGCAGCAACAATAAATGGACCAGTGGCTAAAGTAATGAGGGCAACCTGCCAGCAGTTGAAAAATCCAATGACAAGGCCACTAAAGAAGGTGGCCATGTTATGAATATAATTTCCAACCTGTCATGCCAAGAGTGATTATAGATTAGACAATATTATTCAAGGAGCAAAACAAACTTCGAAGCAGCTAGTTCCATTGCAAAACATATATCCTGATTTGGGGCAACGTTTCACAAGTTACATACTTTTTCACTAAGAGCAGACTGGATGAGCAGCACATCACTCAACACTTGACTAACTATATCTCCATTATTCCCATATGTATCAAAAAAACTCATGTCCTGATTTAGCAATACTTGAACATATTTCGACCTGATCACAGCAGTCTGCCTTTCTCCAGTAAGAATCCAGCATGAAACCTCTATAACAGAACATGAGTTAGCATTTGATGTTGCAGAGATGCATTACACATGAGTCAACAAAAGAGATTTTACACCAACTACTGAAGGAGCACTTGGCTTACCTATCCACCCAAAGGCAAAAACACCCACGGCAATATAGACAATGGTCAAAGTAAGCTGCAAAAATAGCATAAAAAGTCAATTGGCAACCTCGTCATTCTAAATATCCTGTAAACTAGTAATCTGTTTCAATTTCATCCTCCTTTCTTCAAATCAAAAGCTGATTTAAGTAGAAACCTTGCAGATTAGAAGGGGGGGGTTGTGGGGAAACGCCGAAGAACTGCAGTAGTTCCCATCGTGGATAACATCTTTTCCAAATGATTAAGTTTAAAACAACAAGTGGAAGCTTACATAATACTTCCCATGCCTAACTATTATTGATGGATGGCAAGAGGGAGGAGTGTTGAAAGGAAGCGTAATTGCTTGTAAATAGAGCATACCAAATCACCAAAGACTCAACCAATTTTCAGCCATTTCAACCAAGAGCAACGCATGTTGAGCATATTCCCACTCTACACAAGTTTAGAAATGACAAGAATGGCGCATAGTGAAAGTAACCACACAACCATTATACATGTTCTTCCAAAAACTCCACCACTGTTGAGAACCAAATCACAATACTGTCACGGTCCTGCTGACTGAAATCCTCAGCGCGACTTTCAAATTTGAATACTCAGTCCACACATCCTAGTTTATGTTCACAAATTCCCATACAGTTGCCATAAATCTCAAGACACTTCTTGAACTATAAATGAATAATTACCACTGCTGTTAGAATTTTCCTAATGTCAATTCAACCCAATTTCAGCAAGCTACTTCAATCTCCGAAATAATATCAAAAAAAATGCTAAATTTGACCAATTTTTTCTCTAAATTTCAGTTAAACCAACAACAGTACACAAAAATCACGAGATTCAGAAATCGAAAAGCACAAGGTTTGGAAAACATTACGTCATAGAAGTCACTCAACAGGACATCCCTCGTGTCCGGACGGTCGTGCACCAGCAAATGGATGATCTTGGCGAAGTAATGCAAGTAGACCACCAACGCGGTGCCGTGAGCGGCGGCGGCCAGCGATCCGACGACCATCAGGACCCAATCTAGGCGATCGGCGCATGCGAAGAGCCTGGAGAAGGGGACGGCGGCCGGAGGCGGCTCGATCTCGTCCCCGTCGTCGATCTCCTCCTCCACCTCGATAGGGACCGGCTCGGCGCTGGTGTCGAGGTATGGCGACGGGGATTCGGGCGGCTCGGAGACCTCGGAGACCGGTGTGAGAGGTTGTATGTGCGGCGGGGACCACCCGAATAGACCCCTGTTTATCATCATGTTCTTTTTTTCAGTTGAGAGCTGGTTAGCTCAATGCGCAGTGTAAAACCCTAGCGCATGAAAAACAGTCGAATCGGTGAGATTTTTGGCGGAGGAGAGAGAGAGAGAGAGAGAGAGAGATCTCCGCCGAAGTTAGAGGAGATTTGAGCGGAGACGTGGATGATTGAAGGCGATATGCACCCACTCTCTACGGGCTCTGCTTTTCAGTTTTCTATTTTTAGAGAGAGAGAGAGAGAGAGAGAGAGAGACATGGGTGAGCCGTCGAGGCGACTCAGATGAGAGAAAGAGATGGAGAGATATGAGTGGGCGTCGAGGTGACTCGGGTGGGAGAGTATTGGATGATTCGGTCAAATAAGGCGGAGAGTTGACTCGGAGGCGAAGGTTCATCTTCCTGTTTCCCTTGTTTTTTGTTTTTGATTTTTTTGTTTTTTTGGAAAGGGTTCTTGCTGTTGTAAGTTTGCAACGAGGCAAGCAAAACGGCACTATACGGCGACGTTTTCAAGCGCCACAATTCGTCTCTCTTGGAATGGTGTCGGTTAAGGAGAGTGGAGGGAATTGTTTTCTTTCTTTCATTTTTTTTTATCTTCAGGGAATTGTTTTCTTTAACAGGAGTATTTGTTTTTGAGTAATTCATCGAAATACTCCCGGAGTATATGAATTGTATATTCCTTCCTCTCACAACACATGTGGGGCTCACACAAGGGACACAATACATATGAGCCCCAAATGTGTTGTGTTGTGAGAAGAGGGAGTATACTGTTCATATACTTCAGAAGTATTGAATAATTACTCATAATTCATTTCATCAACTTAAAATAGTAGTTGTTGTCTTTAATTTCTCCCAAGTAAATAATCTTTTTTTTGTTGTGTTTCTTCAAAATTTAAAAGGTAATCAATGGATGAAAGAAAAAGAGGCTTAAGAGATGCGATTATGCCAATTAGAAAAGCTTAGAATCGGCTCAAGTATTTACGGAACATTAACGAAAAGCGTCATCAAACTCACAATAGCAGCAATTTACATATTCACCATTAACGAACTACGTAGTAATTTATGAATTCTTCCGTTGCTCAAACATTACCGAGCAAAGGCTAATCATCAAAGTCACGGAAGGATTCTAATGATTAGTGGAAAGAAAACTAAAATTTAGAATTTATTGAAGATTAATATATTTTCGGATGAGGATGTAAAAGTGGATGTGTTATACATAAGTGGATGTATTTTCGATTGTCCTCAGCATTCATAAGATAAAAAGCATACAACAATGCTACATACATAATAATTCAAACACAAAATATCAAACACAACCTCTTACATACATGTGTGACTCACATACAATACTGTAAAAAATTGTGTTTAAATTGTTACGTGAGTATTATTTTTTAAAAACATGTGCCATATGGCAGAGGTGAGGACATCATCAGCATTGGTTTGGTGCTTTTGGTACCAATGCCAGGCCATTTAAGCTGTTCTCTCAGTTGCCTTTTTGGGTTTTTTACATTTGTGTTTTCCCCTCTGATTGCTTCTGCCAAGGAAGCATTTTAGAGCAAGTCCGTTAGATTAGGTAATAGGATTTTTAGCTATTTTACCCAATCAAAAAGAGAAAAAATCTCATGCTGCAGCCTCTGTAAACAATCCAATAAAGTTCTTCCATCTATAGTTCTTCGCTATTAGTACCGAAGCACTGTTCACTATGAATTCATTTTTTAATTAGTTTTTTCCTTGAATGCTCTTTCTCTCTCTTATTTTTTTCTTGAGTGGTGTTATTTGCACCGATGAACATTGTAGGGAAACGGTACCGACCGCCGCGCGCAGCGGTCTCCGGTCACCGGACGGCCGATCCGAGCCGTCCAAAAATTTAAAAAAAAAAAACCGAGGGGCCCAATACGGGAATCAACGGCATCCAATGTGTGTAGGGTGCTTGGTCTAGACCCCCCATTTTTTGGCTCGGATCAGCCGTCTGGTGGCCGGAGACCACCGCGCGCGACAGTCGGTACCGTTTCCCTACAATGTTCATCGGTGCAAATAGGATTTCCGTTTTTTCTTTGCTACGTAGGTTTTGGGTTTTACTGATTTCTAGGTTTTGAAAACCCACCTATGGAATTGGTGATCAATTGAGGAGAAGCAGCACTTGTCCACCTGTGCAAAAAGGGTTTCGTTGTTGGGTAGCGTCAAAAATGGCTGAGAAGGTGTAAAAATGGGTTTTTGTATAGATATAGAATACGAAAATGATTGAGGTACCGATGGGTATGTAGGGATTTTGTACCGATCGGCCGCGCCAGACCGTCCGGTGGCCGGAGACGGCCCGGCGCGGCCGGTCGGTATGAAATCCCTGCATACCCATCGGTACTTATAGCATTACTCTATAGAATATGTATACGGTATCAATATATATGTGTTTACCTCTATGATTGTGGGCTAAGATTTCAACCTCAAAATGGAAGGGAAAAGAAGAAGAAAAGAAAAGCGGAAAATACAAAATTTATATTTTAATGAAGAATAGGTAAAATAGATAGTGCTGTCGTATTGTAGTGATGAAAGAAATGTGGGCACACAAAAGATAATAAATGCACTGTTCATGAGCTTTTTTACCCAAGAACTAATGCACATGCTCTTATCCAATCCAAGGCAAAACTGCGCACCAACAGTGCTGTGCCCTTCTGTCAAGCATAATTTAAAATGTTCAAAAAAAGAGATCATTATTTAAAATGTAGAATGAATGGATAATAATTAGAGAGTACTACTTGATTTGAGTTTGTTGCTTACAAATGGGGGGGAAAAAACTGTATCATTAATCTTCTTTAATGTTAATTATGTAGGAACAACAGGGGGGAATAATAAAGGTTAAAAAGAACAGGGTTGAGAGCTTCTCTCTCTACACCCTCGAGAGAGAATGCACTCTCCAGCATATTGCTGCCCATAAATCTGACTTAGAGGTAATGTTAAAGCTCTGATTGGAATACTACTTGTTATTTATTCAATAATGGAACGATACATTTTGTTTTCCTTCCCTTGCTCATACTCCTGAAGTGGGATTGCATCTTCGACCTCAGTGTTGTCTTCTAGTGGCGCTGATTTATGATCTTCCAAATGGGGTTTCATTACCCATTATCATACTACCCAATTTGGGTGTAGGCCAAGATGTGGGAGAAAGGGGGATTTCCCCGATCATCTTCAATCTGCACCGATCTGAGAGGTTTCATTACACCCAGGTGTAGGGGGCCGAAATATTCGAAGGATAGACTGACACCCATGTGCATCACCGAACGTTACGTGTCTTCACCGAACGTGGATGCTTTTAAGTCCGCCCGGTGATCTATCCAGACGCTCAGGACGTCCTCTTGTTCGGATACGTTGTTCTTCGGAGAGAACATCCGATGCTCGGGAATTCGTCGAGTGTCCGAAGTGGGTTCCACCAGGTACAGATTATTATGGAACCTTCCAGAAATATCTTATGATAAGCAAGCTGTCTTTTTTGATATTCGAAGTGACAGCTCTGAACGATGTGACCTTCCTGACATCGACCCATGTGGCTCTGTAAGACTTGGGAAGTGGTGTTCATTAAATGACCCTGCTGCAGGATGCCATCCGAGCATTACGTGACACGTGGAAAGTGTAGCCAACTTGCTTCTCACTATACCTCTTCGCCTATAAATAGAAGAGCATAACCATTAAGAAACTCTCTCGGTATTCCTAGATAACAGCACTTTCTCTTCTCTATCAGAATATTTTCTTACTAAACTTCTTCTTCTCTGTTCCACTTACTGACTAGTTCGTCGGAGCTTCTTCCCGGAGGAACAACTCCCTCCGGTTCTGCAGGTACACCAAGACAGGCGTCATTCCTCGCGGTCTAACACACGACAACAGCTCTACAAAAAGGATCACGAAGAAAACCACCCCCACAATTGGCGACTCCGCTGGGGAATTGTTACTTAAAGTTCTAGGGTGTTCTTAGTGTTCTTCGTGTTCATAACATTGATTTGAGGGCTTGATTCGATCCCAGTTTGCATTTTTGTCTGCTCTTCTCGTGTGAATGGAACAAATGGCTTAACGCCTCTCACCTCCGGGTCCAGAGAACTTCACCCTTGGGCTGGAAGGCTATGGGTCTATTAGCCTCGAACCCCATCAAGCGGCTAGGGCGGTTCCCCACGTCGCTCGCCAACTTTCTTTTCCACCAACCGAGTTGGATATTGCCTTGGCCGAGCAAAAACATCAAGCGACGGTTATTGCCATGCTGCAACAACGGCTGGAGGAATGGGAAGGAGTGACGCTAACCCCGGCACATGGGCATCCAGCCGACCGAAGAAATCCCGCAAACGAGGCAGACCGTCACGCCGAACTCAAACGGCCGAACTCGCAGTTCCCGAGCGACGAACTGTCTTTGAGCGTCTTGATCAAGGCGCTTCACGACCTCGGCTGATGAGCATTATACGTGCCGAGAGTACTCGATCCTCGGCCACGAGCTCCACAGCCGGAACTAATAAATGAGGCGCATCAGTCCGAACGCAATTTCGTTCCGAACGACAAATGAGTCCACGAAGTGGGAAGAGGCCCGTGGATTTAAATGATCCACCTCGGCGCATGCATACCAGCAGCAACCGGGAATACTCGGTTCGGTCCCAACATGATTCCGAACGCCATGACGGGCGACATTCGGCCAACTCTGGCAGTCGCCACAGAACAGAAAGCCGAGGAAACTGTTCGGAACACGATAATACGATTATCCTGTACGATCAGTTTACAGGCTTGCCAACCGTGTATCAACCCATCGACCCGGGTCTTCTGCCTCGGCACGGTCCTTCAACAGGCTCGAGAGAGGCGCGTGCGCCTTCGGTGTTAGCCACTCGGCCGCTGAAGAAAAAAGTGGAGCATCACCGGCACCATCGGCGGGAGCGAAGAAAGACTCCAGAGCCGCATGCAGAAGTTCCTCTCCCTGTTGTTCAGCAGACACCAGTTCAAGAAGATAATTCGAAGCTCGGGAAGGCAAAAGCTTCCCCCTTCGTGGATGCTATCCAACAAGAGCGGCCACCGGACAGGTTCGTTATGCCGAAGCTAAAACGCTATGAGGCGAAGGAGGACGCAGTCGCGTTCGTTTGTCGCTTCAGACAAACCATGAGCCTCCATAACTTCTCTGACGCCCTTATGTGCAAGATCTTCCCGCTCACTCTCAGTGAGCCCATTATGTTGTGGTACAATCAGTTGAAGTCTAAATCCATTTCTTGCTTCAACGAGCTGGAATTGGAGTTTAGTAAACGCTTCGTCACCAGCAATATTCAACCAAAGACATTATCGATGCTGGTGAACATGCGGAGAGCGGCAGGAGAGACTCTACGGCTGTATACCGAGCGTTATTGGGAGGTCTATAATCTTATTCCCGACTGTGATCAAGGAGTCGCGGCTGAGTCTTTCATGAATGGCCTAGATCCAACCTCGGCAATGTTCCGTGATCTCTCGCGCAATCTGCCAAAAATGATGGGGGAGCTCATGACCATAATCGAGAAGGATTGCGTTCATGAAGAGGCCATGGCCGAACGACACACGCCAAAAGCTCCAGAACCTGCCAAAATATCTGTGCCGAAGAAACAAGTGGCAAACGTTCGTCCAAGCCAAGGGGGCCAGGGGAGTACAAGCCAAACGGCCAACAAGCCGATCAACAAGGGTCGACCTCCGCAGCACCCTCAATCACAATCGTGGCCACAAACGAAAAGGGAACCACGGCCAGACGAGTACGTGACCGAAAGTACGGTATTCACTGAACCTATCTATAAACTCCTCAACATCATCGGCAAGTTGCCGTTCTTTGTTTGGCCGGCGGGACTCTTGGGCACCGTCGGTAGCGGACCAGGAATGTGCACGTGTCACAAGGAGCGCGGTCACTACACCACGCAATGCCCACCCTTCAAACGGTATCTGGAAGAACTAGCAGCAGCTGGGCACCTAAATCAATGGATCGACGATCGGTGAAATCCACTTCCACCGCCTCCCCCTCTTATCGGCAATCTCATAAGCGTCATACAGGGATTGATTTCCGAAGGGAGGGAGGCCGAGCTTCGTTCAGAAATTGACAAAGCCGTCACCTCTTTGTCCGTTTGCAACGTGGGCGCTTTGGGAAAGCGAAAATGGGAGGATTTGAGCTTCGGCAGCACAATCACTTTTTCTTCCGACGACTTGAAAGGTGTGCAACTCCCCCATACAGACGCCCTCGTCGTTACTGTTGCTATTGAAACGTCAACTGTTCAACGGGTATTGATAGACCAAGGAAGCTCGGCCGACGTGATGTTTTACTCAACCTATCAGAGCCTCGGATTATGTCCCGCTCAACTTCGGACAGCATCTACTCCCCTCGTCAGTTTTACGGGAGCCCTGGTTTGGCCACTCGGCATGATAACCCTCCCTATGCGAGCTGGATCATGGGTCCTCGAGATTGAATTTGTGGTGGTCTCCTCGCCCAGCCCGTACAACGTAATCCTAGGCCGAACCTGGCTATATGAGATGCAAGCGGTTGCTTCGACCTATCACCAGGTGGTAAAATTCGTTGGATGGAATGGGCGTCAGGAAAGCCTCCGAGGAGACCAAATCCAATCAAAGAAATGCTACATCAGCACTGTAACAAACAAACAAAGCTGTATGGAAGTACAATGCGTGGAAGTCACTCCCGTTCCAGTAATCAAAGATGTTGGAGTGCCCGCCGAGCAAAGGTCAACCGAGGAGCTAATACGTTTTTCCATTCCTGGGGGCGAAGGAAGATATTTTTTGATTGGGAGTTCATTAAGCGTGACCGAACGTAAGGAGATGTATGAATTCTTACTAAGAAACATAGAAGTCTTTGCTTGGACTCCACAAGACATGCCGGGCGTGGATCCTTCATTCGTCATGCACTCATTGAATGTCGATCCGAACAGGCGGCCTGTGGTGCAAAAAGTCTGACGATCATCAGCCGCACATACCGAAACCGTAATAGCAGAAGTGAATCAACTATTGGAAGCTGGCGTCATTCGGGAAGTGCTATATCCCACCTGGCTTGCCAATCCAGCGGTTGTCCCGAAAAAAAATGGGAAACTAAGGGTTTGTGTCGATTACACAAACCTCAATGATGCCTGTCCTATGGATCGATTTCCCCTTCCTCGGATCGAGCAGATGGTAGATGCAAACGGCAGGATGTGAACGCTTAAGCTTCATGGATGCGTATCGGGGCTATTGATACGCACCTAAGATTGCTTGATCGTGGTGCTTAAGCCCGTTAGTTTTAAGTCTTTTTAGCTATTATTTGTCGTTTTTAGCCAATATTGCTTGTAAAGTAGTTTGTTAAGTGTTTCAGGCAAAATGCCCTTAAAAGGCGTATTTTGAGTGCAAAGTCAACGCCCAAGTTAATCCAAGAACCATTGCCCGGTGGAACTTGTGCCAAAGCGACCAAAGAGCGAAGGCGGGAAGCATCGAGCAAGCCAACGGTCGTCGGGTGTCAAGACTAGGAGGCTGGCTTGAAGAACCAAAGTTAAGCTATCCGTATCGATACGGATTTTGTGCGTATCGATACGCGTTTCTTATCTCTCGAACCAGAGAGTCCCGTATCGATACGGATTTTGTGTGTATCGATACGGGTTTGTTACGGGAGATTGGCCTTTTCAGCTTAACGATGTAGTATCGATACTTTGCTTAATCTGCATCGATACGGAGAGCCTTCGGCCAGATATTTTGCTACTTTTTGGGCTTTCCATTTATGGAATACTTGCCTTTTATAGTATGTTTTTAGATATTTGAGGAGAGAGAAACCCATTGTGTATAAATAGGGGTCCCTTCTTCCTCTTTTTGTATCTAGGTCTTTATTAGCTTTTATTTTTCTTCCATTAATGCTCTTTAAGCTTTTCAAGTTATTTCCTTAAGAACTCAAGTAAGTAATTCTCATTTGTTAATTTCTCGTTTATTAAAGTTGTTCCTACGGACTAGATCTTTTATAATATCAAGTTTGTTTTCGTTTTTATCGGATAAAAATCATGTCTCCTTTTTATGCATTCTTTTATGCTTTAGCTATGTGTGAGTAGTCGATTGGCCAAGTCTCGGGGTAATCTTTCCCGAGTACTTAGGTGGTTACTTGGTTCTCAAACCTTCGGGCTTAAAATCTTGGTTTTCGGAATTTCATTAACTTAGCCATTTTGGTCTAAGCGAGGCGTGTTAACTCCTTGGTGTGAAGTTTAGTCAAGCAGTCTTGGCAAGCAACATATTGAGGGGCTCGTGGCCCCCTACGTGTTAGATACATTAGCAAAAATAGGTTGATTTAATTCCGGTTAATCACATCTTTCGATAAACGTAATCTTTAAAGTTAAATCGTCCGGGCGTGAGCACGCGGTCGTGACTCTCGCCTGAGTTATAATTGAGAACTGGTAACGGCTTAAGTCAAGGGTTAGACGATCCCTAGACTTGCCTCCTTTAGTTTATCTAGCTCATTTCTAGTCTTCGCTTTATCTTTTCCACCGTTTAAAGCAAAACCAAGTTGGCCGTCTTAAACGCCACAATCCACCATATAAAACCTACAATCCAAGTAAGCTATATTTGAATTCTCTGTGGGTACGATCTCGGACTTCCGGATATTATGCTACCGACGATCTAGCCCTACGCTTGGGGTATTTCAACCTTATTAGAAGGCAAGGTTGGAGGCGAAGCATTTTTGGCGCCGTTGCCGGGGATTTCTTTTTCTAGCTTATTTGGAGGATCGACAAACCATTGTAAGTACTCCATTTAATTTTCCTTTTATGTATATTGAACTCAACTTAGCGGATACCTCTAACTGAGCCACCAATTCGACTTGAGGTTTAATGAAGCTAGTCGAGCATCAATTGCCTTTTTACCTTCTATTTATTATTGCTTATATAGCCGTGGTGGTGGCATAACCCCACGAGACTGTTTGTGAACGAGGCGGCATAGCCCCTCTAGTCTGCTTTATTGGACTATGCAGGGTGTATGCTCAATATCTATCGTAGCCCTTTATCGAATCGGCTACATCGATCTGCATCTCGTGAGCTATCACCTCCATTAAGCCCAATGGCAGATCAACCAGCAGCTCATACTTTGCGAGATTATTTGATGCCAGAAAGAGGTCCACATGTCTCCCCCATAGCCATTCCCACTTGCACTGCCGCCAATGCATTTGCTTTCAAGCCAGAATACCATCGGGTTATACCAGAGTTTCGGGGGCGTGAATTGGAGGACCCCTATGCTCACATTCGGGAATTCGAGACTATCGTTGGCACTTTTGTGACCGGACCGGGACAGTTAGATCAAGCTTGCCTAAAGTTGTTTCCCTTCTCGCTCAAAGATAAGGCCAAACAGTGCCCCGCTCTTTGCTCACATGGGGTGAAGTGCAAGACATGTTTACCACCAAGTTCTTTCCGGTCAGCCGAACCAAGTTTCTCATGGATCAAATCCAAAACTTCAAGCAAAAAGATGGGGAAGTCTTCTATAAGTATTGAGAGCGTTACAAGGATTTACTCGCAGCTATCCCCCACCATAACTTTCCCATGTATCTTGTGATCAACTATTTCTATTTGGGTTGTGATCGGGAGTCCAAGCAGCTTTTGGATATTATGGGGAGTGGTGATTTCATGGGAAAGGACCCCGATGCCGCTTGGGAATTTTTAGATGCTTTGGCCGAGAGAGCTCAAACTTGGCAATACATTGATCTGGGTGACCAAGCTATAAGAAATCAAGGACCGGGAGGTTCCGGTAAGTTTTCAGTGAACGAGCATAACGGTCTTGAGACGCGCTTGGATGAGTTATCGTTAAAGTTGGACAAAATGAAGCTAGAGTCGGTCCAACTGAAAGAGGTGAAAGAAGTGAAAGAAGTGAAGGAGGTTCGCCAAGTGGAGGAAATGTGCGTCATTTGTGAGACTACGGGTCATTCGACCGACAACTGTCATACCATCCCCACCCTCCGACAGCACTATAATCAACTCCCTGAAGAGGTGTGCGTATTGAACCAACGTTGGGATCCATATTCCAATACTTACAATCCAGGGTTGAGGTCGAATCCGGCCTTCCGTTGGGGTAACCAGAATGAGGCCAGCTCGTCAACTTCTCAAGCTCCTCCTCCTCAGAATCAAACATGGCGCCAATCTCAGTTTCAAGGTCAGCCACGTTTTCCTCCGGCACAATCTCAAGGCCCACCAGGATTCATACCACCGGGCCAATTCCAAGGGCAAAATCAATTTCAGCACCAACCAGCACCACCTCCACGACGTTCTTTGGAGGATATTTTGAATGCATTCTGTTAAATGCAAACGACCACCAATGAGCAAACTACCCAATCGATGAACGACATAAGGAATCAAGTGGGTAAATTAACAACGGCTATAGGTGTATTGCAACAAGAGAAAGGCAAACTACCTACCCAGCCTCAACCAAACCCTCAAGGCCAACATTTTGCACAAGGCTCTTCGGTGACTTTCCCCGAGCAAGCAAAGGCCATAATATCGTTGAGAAGTGGGAAGGCGGTTGATAATGCTCAAGTGGAGCCGCCGGTTGCGCAAATCTTGCTACCTTTTCCGGCACCATCGAAGCCAGCAATGCCAGATGGGGAATCGCCCAAACCAGCTCCTACGGAAGAAGAGAAGGGAAAGGCCAAAGAGAGCGATGTTCCGCAAGCTTTCACCGTTCCCGCTCCATATCCTAACCGACTAAAGTCGCCGGCCAAGCAAAATTTGAACAGTGATATCTATGAAGTTCTTCAGAAAGTGACGGTTAACCTTCCTTTGCTCGATGCTATTAAATAGATTCCGTCGTACGCCAAATTTTTGAAGGAGTTGTGCACTCACAAACAGCAACTCCAAGTGCAGAAGAAAGTGTTCTTAACCGAACAAGTAAGCTCACTCTTCCAGTCAACCCTTCCACCCAAGTATAATGATCCGGGCTGTCCTACGATATCCATCACCATCGGAGGTAAAGTTTGTGAAAAAGCTCTTCTTGATTTGGGGCAAGTGTAAATCTCCTACCGTTCTCGGTCTATGAACAACTTGGTTTGGGAGAGATGAAACCAACTCGGGTGACTTTACAATTGGCGGACAGGAGTATTCGCATTCCCAAGGGTATGGTCGAGGACGTGCTTGTTTAGGTTGATCAATTTGTGTACCCAGTTGACTTTGTGGTTCTTGACACGTGCCCGGTACCGGCAGCTCAATCTTCCGTTCCAATCATTCTTGGCCAGTCGTTTTTGGCAACATCCGATGCCGTCATTCATTGCAGGGATGGCCGGCTTAACATGAGTTTTGGCAACATGAAGATGCAAGTCAACATGTTTCATCTTGGAAGTCAAATGGGGGACGATGAGGATGTATGCAAAGTTAGCATGATCGACTCACTTGTCCAAGACCATGTCAATAAGTTTATTTGCCAGGACGAGTTGGAACTCGCACTGACTTCCGCCAAGGCCGATTTTCTTGATGCCCCTGAGGTTGCGTATTTGTCCTCTTTGCTGGATGTGGAAGAGGTGTGTGTTATTACTCCATGGTTTCCAAAATTTAAGGAGCTACCTCCTATTGAGAAGCACGCCGTTCCGTCTAGTGTGGAACCCCCGACTCTTGAACTTAAACCACTACCGGATTCACTTAAGTATGCCTATCTTGGTGAAGGCCAAGCATACCTGGTGGTAATCTCCTCCGCCCTAACTGAACTTCAGGAATTGCAATTACTCTCTAAGTTGAGGAAGCATTCAAAGGCTATTAGGTGGTCCATAGCCAATAACAAAGGAATAGATGGATCTCTTTGCTCTCATCACATTTACATGGAGGATGATGTTAAGCCCTCTCGCCAGCCTCAACGACGATTAAACCCGATTATGAAGGATGTGGTGCTAGCGAAAGTTCTTAAATTGTTGGACGTTGGCATTATTTACCCGATCGCGTATTCTAAGTGGGTGAGCCCGATACAAGGGGTGCCTAAGAAGTCTGGGGTGACGGTGGTTAAAAATGACAAGGATGAGCTTATTCCAATGCGGGTTCAGACCGGTTGGCGGGTGTGCATTGATTATCGAAAGCTGAACGCCAGTACAAGAAAGGACCACTTTCCCCTTCCCTTCATAGATCAAATTTTGGAGAGAGTGGCCGGGCACCAGTTCTACTGCTTCTTGGACGGGTACTCCGGGTATAATCAGATTGAGGTGGCTTTGGAAGATCAAGAGAAGACTACTTTCACGTGCCCATTCGGGACCTTTGCGTATCGTCGTATGCCGTTCGGGCTTTGCAATGCCCCCGATACCTTCTCAAGGTGTATTATGGGCCTTTTCAGCGACATGGTGGAGAAAATTATGGAGGTATTTATGGACGACTTCTCAGTTTTTGGTGACTCTTTTGAGGCTTGTCATACCAATTTGGGGCTTGTATTAGCCCGGTGCGAGGAGAATAATCTCGTGCTCAATTGGGAGAAATGCCACTTCATGGTGACCGAAGGCATTGTACTTGGCCACATTGTTTCTTCGAAGGGGATAGAAGTGGATCGAGCAAAAATTGATTTGATTGGGAATCTTCCGACTCCAAAGTGTTTGAAGGATATCCGATCTTTCTTGGGGCATGCCGGTTTCTACCGGCTTTTTATCAAAGATTTTAGCGCCATCGCCTGGCCATTGTGTCATTTGCTCGCCAAGGATGTGCCGTTTGAGTGGACGCCAGCTTGCGAGGCCGCTTTTGCCCAGTTAAAGTCACGTCTCACTTCTCCACCTATTGTGCGTTCTCTGGACTGGGAATTGCCATTCGAGCTAATGTGTGACGCCAGTGATTACGCCGTTGGAGCGGTTTTGGGCCAACGGAAAGGGAAAGAACCGTACGTCATTTACTATGCAAGTAAAACGCTCAATGAGGCTCAAATGAACTATTCGACTACGGAGAAGGAGTTGCTTGCTATAGTCTTTGCGTTGGACAAGTTCCGGTCTTATCTAGTGGGGGCTTCGATTACTATGTACACCGATCATTCCGCTCTCAAGTACCTTTTTACAAAGCAGGATGCCAAGGCGAGATTGATTCGGTGGATTCTACTTTTGCAAGAGTTTGACCTCACCATTAAGGACAAGAAAGGTGTAGAGAACGTGGTGGCCGATCATTTATCTCGGCTCGAATTCGACGATCTTACAGCTCACATTCCAATCGGTGACTCCTTTCCCGATGAGCAGCTATTCTCCATCACTACGGCCCCATGGTACGCGATATAGTGAACTACTTAGTCACCGGTCTTATGCCTGCCCATTGGAATTTACAAGCGCAGCGTCGGTTCTTGGCCGAGGTGAAACGGTTCTCTTTTGACGACCCGTATCTGTTTAAGTATTGCGCCGACCAACTTGTTCACCGTTGTGTGCCCGAGTCCGAGCAACATAGTGTTATCCAGTTTTGCCACACGGAGGCTTGTGGCAGCCATTTCTCGTTCAGAAAGACCCGCGCTAAGATTCTACAGTGCGGTTTCTATTGGCCACAATTGTACAAGGACACGTTTGCTTTCTGCCAGGCATGTGCGCGCTGTCAACTTCTGGGGTGTGTGACGCGACGGAATGAGATGCCGCTTATACCCATTTTGATTATTGAAGTGTTTGACTGTTGGGGTATCGACTTCATGGGGCCATTTCCTACCTCCTTTGGATACCTCTACATTTTGTTAGCCGTTGACTATGTCTCCAAATGGGTGGAGGCTATCCCCACTCGTACCAATGATGCCCAAGTGGTTGTTGAATTTCTCCGTGAGTACATTTTGGCGCGATTTGGCATGCCCCGGGCTATCATCAGTGACCAAGGGTCCCAGTTTTGCAACCGATCCATTGCGGCCCTCATGCAGAAGTATTCCATCATTCACAAAGTCTCCACGGCTTACCACCCGCAAACGAATGGCCAAGCGGAGCTTGCGAATCGGGAGATCAAGAACATCTTGGAGAAGAAGGTTAATCCTACCCGTAAAGATTGGTCAACTCGATTGATCGATGCTTTGTGGGCTTACCGTACTACGTACAAGACTATCTTGGGAATGTCACCTTATCGGTTGGTTTACGGAAAAGCGTGCCACTTGCCAGTCGAGCTTGAGCATAAAGCGTATTGGGCCATTAAGAAGCTGAACTTCAATTTGGTAAACGCCGGTGCCAGGCGCAAGCTCCAATTGACGAAACTCGAGGAGTTAAGGTACAATGCTTACGACCATTCTAGTGCTTATAAGTCTCAACTTAAAGCCAAGCATGATAATAGAATTGTGATTAAAAACTTTGTGCCCGGTCAAAAAGTATTGTTATACAATTCTCGCTTGCATTTGCATCCCGGAAAGTTGCGCTCACGTTGAGCCGGACCTTATATTGTCAAAAATGTGTCCCCTCACGGGACGATAGAAGTAGAAAGCGTGCGTAACGGTTCCTCTTTTAAAGTTAATGGTCAGCGGCTTAAGCCTTTCCTTGGAAATTTTGAAGCAGGCGAGCCCGATGAGGTTTTGGCCGATCCCGTTTATACGGATGACCTTTCGGTATAGTTTGTGTTCTATTTATTTGCACGGGGAGCGAAAGCGTAACCGCTGAACTTAATTGTTTGTCGGACCCGGCCCCCGGGTAGGGGGTACCCTCCATTGACTTGGGTATATGTAGCTCCGCACGCCGCTACTAAAAAAAGGATCGTGTGCCCAGCTCCGGTTAGTAAGGGCAATTTTAATATCAGTGACATAGGGCTTTCATTAGCTTTTCTGATGGGAGTAAATCACAGTGAACCACTCACGTCTTTCAGATTAGCCCCAACGGGGGCGGTATAGATCTTAGGTTCGGCCTTGATATTCCCGTGCTCCATTACCGCACTTGGCTCTATCTTGTGTCTGCCTGGTTACGATCTTAGGGGATGCTGGACTTCATTGTTTGGCGGAGTCCAGCTGTGACTTGGACGCTCCGAGCTCTGATATTAAATTCTGTGTTTTTGTACATTAGTAAATATTGCTTTTGTGTTTTGTTCTTATTTCTTACGTTTCGGGATTTTCTCACCACGAGATTTCATCAACGCATCATTGTATCGGACTTTAATTAGTCCTTCTTTGTCGTAGTTTGCCGTTAACGATCCGTGCTCACCAAATATGTCCTTATCGGGGGCAGCTTAGGTCTTTGGGTGCGACTTAATATTCCCGTGCCTTGGCGCTAGGCTCTATCTTGTCTCACTTTGTTTCGATCATAGGGAACGCTGGGCTTAATTGCTTGGCGAGGTCAAGAGGTGAATTTTACTTCGGGCGCGATGTAACAAACTTGACGGTCTAGTATAGCCACCCATGTCTTGTCTACTTGGTAAGACTCGGGAAGAAAAGTATGACTCGTGAGATTGCGTGAAAATCGGGTGGTGTTCTTTGATGTTTCTCTTTGTATATATGTTTGTTGGTGCCCGGATAACATGTGCCGAGTGGTTCTAATGTCATTTGGCTCTTAGTAGGTAGTTCGAGCTTAAGTCTTTTGCAGGGTGAACGTGCTACCACACCAGCCTTGGTGGTTTGGATCTAACGTCGGAGTGATTGAGGCATTCAGGAGCCCTAAGCATGGGTGCGATTACGTGTCGCGGTTGTTAGTCCAATAAAGTTTTGGCCATGATCCTGTGTGACTAGCTGTGGTTCCGTTGGAAGAGCCGAAGGAGTCGACCTTGAAAGCCGTTTGGATGACAAAAGGAGCCGGTGACGCAAAAACCTCCAACTTGGTCGAGGTATAAGGGGGTTGACATTCCCCGTAGGTACGATCTTTTGTTCCTTTTTCCCTACTGTTGTTCTCCATGCTATGAGGGCATAGCATATTTCAAGTTGGGGGGAGGGACATAAATCGGATATTTATGTTTTATTTATGTTTTATGCTTTTCGTTTAAATTTTTCGTTTTTGGTAGATCAATCCTTCCGTTATTACAAAGTTAGTGGAATGGAGCAACTTAGCACTTGGTCATTAGTTCAGTAATTGGCAAGAGTGCGTGTAAATATTTTTGGGAACTTGTTCTGTCCAACTCGTATGCATGCTGAAAGGGCGTGAAATTAGGTGTTGAGTGTGTTGTGAGCAGGTTTGACCCATATCCCTTTGTTGTTCTCATTATATTCTTAGTTAGGTATTAATCTCATGTCATGCCTAAATATGTTCGTTATTTACTTTAAATCGCTTTGGAATCTATGGCATATGTAAGAAATGATACAAGGCCATCTTTGTTTGATTAAAACCACAAGAGAGTCCCATTGTCCTTTAAAAATAAAGCCTAGTCCACGTCTCACTCTTATCCATAGGAAACCGGATGCTTGGGTGGATGGTTGGAAGTTGGTTTTGAACTTTGCTGGGCTGGCCTCAGGCTTACAGGCTCCGGGTGTATTTATAGAGTGGCTTCGGGTGGCAAACCTGAACTTCTGGAATTAAGCTTCCCGTATCGATACAGCCCGTAAGGCGTATCGATACGCGTTTGTTTCGTGGGTCATCAGAGAGCTCCGTATCGATACGGATTTTGAGGTGTATCGATACGCGTTGCTTAATTTTGAAATCTGCAGTTATCAAGGCCGGCCTCTTCATCTTCCCACCATTCATTCTCTCTCACTACAACTCCATAACCGCCCAATACCTCCGAAACCCAACCCCAAAACACCAAAATCAACCCCAAAACTCCATAATCTTTCATCAAACTTTCAAGCTTTCAAGGATTTTTCAAGGATTTCAAGGTTTTCAAGTCAAATCCTACTAGTACAAGGTTTTGCATGCAATGGTGAGAACAAAGACTATGGCTTCTAAGGGAAAGGCTCCGGCTTCTTCTTCGCAACAAGCGGAGGATGAGAAGAAGGATGACGCTAAGGTAACATCGAAAATTGGGAAGATTCCGATTGAGGTGACTTCTGGGTTTATTGCACGGGTTTTGAATTACCGCCAACCACCCGCGGATGATGTGAACTATCCCGATGAGGAGTATGTGGCAGACGAGACCGTTGTTCAGGAGTTGTATAAAAATCCTAGGGAGGCAAGTCTCCCTCATGTGCCGGGAAAGTTTAAAGAGGTGTATCGGCTTGTTAATCAGCTAGTGCATCACAATTTCAATCCGAGGGGGACAGAGAACAAGCCGGATAGTTACGAAGGGAGGGATGATTCACGCGTTCATGAATCCGAATGTGGTATGTGACTGGGCTAAGGTTATTTTTCAGGAGATGATTGACTTCAAAGCCAAGGCCCCAACCAATTCTAGGTTGCCTTTCCCATGTTTGGTGACCACTATGTGTTTGGCTCAAAAGGTTCCTGCTTCCAGGTTTCCGGAGCGTGAAAAGCTCAATACGGGGGATATTAATAGTTCCATACTCACCCGGAGTATCTCTCAGTCCCGACCTACTGCTGCTGCTGCCCCACGTGGGGGCGTACTTGACTACTTTGCCACCAAAGGGTGCAAAGTCGGCTGCTTGGAACAAATTGCTGTTTTGCCAAGGGGTGGCCACTATGGGATGCCTAAGGAAACTAAAGAAGGAGACCCGAGCAAATGCAAGGAGGCAGCGGAAGATCGATCATAAGTTAGACTGGGTTTTGAGCCAAGGAGTCGGGCAAGCCAGTGAGCAGTATGTACCACCGCCCGAGGAGCCTGATGAGGATAGCGATGATTTTGCTGGGGATGAGCCAGTGTTTGTGGACGACGAGTAGGGTCAGTGGAGTTGTTGGAAATCCCTTTACTTGGTCGGGGTGCTTGGTGGTTGACAACCCACCTCTTATCTTTTATTTCGTTGTTTTTGGTTTAGTTTGGTTTTAGCTTAACTCGGACTAAATAGTTTAGTAAGTTTTTGTTGAGGCCGGCATGTGGCCTATGACTTGGTAGATGGAATTGGATGCGGCCAAGGGTAGTTGAGCCGAGCTAGTATATGGCTGCCATCCCATTTTGCTAACCGTTCTTTATTTAAACCAAGGTCGTTATATGCTATGAAGTCCTTAGTAGATCTTTAATATGCCTTGATTCCATTTCGATTTATCGTCTGATAGTTAGCATATTTAGTTTGTGGCATATTTTCTTTCGGTAATTAAATTTTCAATTGTTTAGTCATAAGTTCTGTTTAATGGGGCTCTCCACTTATAAGGCACGGTATTTTTGTTCCCCGTGCCTAATTCGAGCACCTTTCTTGTGGGATATGGCTACATTGGTTGGAATTGGTGAAGTTATAGCTTCGTATCCGTCTTTTGTCTTTTGACGCTCATTTTGGATACTTGATTATAACTTGCTCGATACTTAGTTGATCGCTCAATTGTTGGCTGCGAGTTGTTTGGAATAGTTAAGTTATTTTAGCTCTTGCCAATTAGTTGCATTTTGAAAAGGTGCTAAGTAGTTTTGCCAAAAGGATTGTCTAATGTTTTTTCTTTCCGTTAGTTCTTATTTTGTTGTTAAGGGCTAGCAACGCTCAAGTTGGGGGGTGTGATACGCACCTAAGATTGCTTGATCGTGGTGCTTAAGCCCGTTAGTTTTAAGTCTTTTTAGCTATTATTTGTCATTTTTAGCCAATATTGCTCGTAAGGTAGTTTGTTAAGTGTTTCAGGCAAAACGCCCTTAAAAGGCGTATTTTGAGTGCAAAGTCAACGCCCAAGTTAATCCAAGAATCATCGCCCGGTGGAACTTGTGCCAAAGCGACCAAAGAGCGAAGGCGGGAAGCATCGGGCAAGCCAACGGTCGTCGGGTGTCAAGACTGGGAGGCTGGCTTGAAGAACCAGAGTTAAGCTATCCGTATCGATACGGATTTTATGCGTATCGATACGCGTTTCTTATCTCTCGAACCAGAGAGTCCCGTATCGATACGGATTTTGTGTGTATCGATACAGGTTTGTTACGGGAGATTGGCCTTTTCAGCTTAACGATGTAGTGTCGATACTTTGCTTAATCTGTATCGATACGGAGAGCCTTCGGCCAGATATTTTGCTACTTTTTGGGCTTTCCATTTATGGAATACTTGCCTTTTATAATATGTTTTTAGATATTTGAGGAGAGAGAAACCCATTGTGTATAAATAGGGGTCCCTTATTCCTCTTTTTGTATCTAGGTCTTTATTAGCTTTTATTTTTCTTCCATTAATGCTCTTTAAGCTTTTCAAGTTATTTCCTTAAGAACTCAAGTAAGTAATTCTCGTTTGTTAATTTCTCGTTTATTAAAGTTGTTCCTACGGACTAGATCTTTTATAATATCAAGTTTGTTTTCGTTTTTATCGGTTAAAAATCATGTCTCCTTTTTATGCATTCTTTTATGCTTTAGCTATGTGTGAGTAGTCGATAGGCCAAGTCTCCGGGTAATCTTTCCCGAGTACTTAGGTGGTTACTTGGTTCTCAAACCTTCGGGCTTAAAATCTTGGTTTTCAGAATTTCATTAACTTAGCCATTTTGGTCTAAGCGAGGCGTGTTAACTCCTTGGTGTGAAGTTTAGTCAAGCGGTCTTGGCAAGCGACATATTGAGGGCTCGTGGCCCCCTACGTGTTAGATACATTAGCAAAAATAGGTTGATTTAATTCCGGTTAATCACATCTTTCGATAAACGTAATCATTAAAGTTAAATCTTCCGGGCGTGAGCACGCGGCCGTGACTCTCGCCTGAGTTATAATTGAGAACCGGTAACGGCTTAAGTCAAGGGTTAGACGATCCCTAGACTTGCCTCCTTTAGTTTATCTAGCTCATTTCTAATCTTCGCTTTATCTTTTCCACCGTTTAAAGCAAAACCAAGTTGGCCGTCTTAAGCGCCACAATCCACCATATAAAACCTACAATCCAAGTAAGCTATATTTGAATTCTTTGTGGGTACGATCCCGGACTTCCGAATATTATGCTACCGACGATCTAGCCCTACGCTTGGGGTATTTCAACCTTATTGGAAGGCAAGGTTGGAGGCGAAGCAGCTATCATCAAATAGCTTTGGATCCGGAAGATCAGGAGAAGACGGCCTTTATCTCCCCTCGGGGAACTTATTGCTACAAGGTTGTCACGTTCAGACTAAAGAATGCTGGCGCAACCTTCCAGCGCTCCATCACGAAGATGTTTCCCGGCATGCTCGGCCGAAAAGTGGAAGCTTATATTGATGATCTGGTTTGCAAAAGTATATTCCCTCGGGATCACCTTCGGGATCTGGGAGAGGTCTTTGCCATTTTGAAACAAAGGAAGTTGCGCCTCAATGCCGAGAAGTGTGCGTTTGGCGTCAGCTCGGGAAAGTTCCTGGGATACATGGTGAGTCGCCGAGGGATCGAAGCCGATCCTACGCAAATCTCGGCCGTGCAAAAGCTCCGAGCCCCAACTACTATTAAAGAGGTACAGCGACTTACAGGAATGGTTGTTGCCCTCAACCGTTTCATCCGACGTTCAAGTGACCTCTGTCGTCCGTTTTTCCGAGCAATCACTACCAGCCGGCGCAGATTTGTCTGGACCAAAGAATGCGAACAGGCTTTGCAATCTTTAAAGTAGTACCTGTCCCACGCTCCTTTGCTCGTCAAACCCCTAACCGACGAAGATTTGTATCTTTACCTTGCAGTTTCTAATCATGCTACGAGCGCGGTTCTTGTTCGGAAAGAGGGGATGGAGCATCAGTTAATTTTCTATTCCAGCAAAACGATGACGGATTCTCAGACGAGGTATCTTCCTATGGAGAAATTGGCATTGGCTCTCGTTTCGGCAAAAACGAGACTCTTGCCCTACTTTCAATCCCATAGGATCATGGTCCTCACTGAGTTTCCTCTCAAAGCTGTCCTTCGAAAAACTGACACGTCGAGCCGAATCCTGAAATTCTCTCAAGACTTGGCTAACTTCGACGTTCAGTTTGAGCCTCGGACAGCTATCAAAGGTCCTTGGCCGACTTCTTTGCTGAACTCACTCCCGGATTGCAAGACGAAGCCAATGCCTTGGCCACCACCGCTGAAGAAGCTCGAATTCAGGAAGAAGAAGTTTTGGAAGGACCGACCGACCGTCCTGCAGAACCACTTCGTGCTCGGTATTCCCTCGGACACAAGAAACCAAAGCGGCAATGGAAGCTCTTCTCCGACGACGCTTGGCGATTGACCATCGATGGAGCTTCTAACGTGCACAGGGCTGGAGCGGGCATTGTCCTGGTGTTTCCAAGCGGAACGGTGCATGAAAGCGTTGTCTCGATCGGATACCCAGCGACGAACAACGAAGCAGAATACGAAGCTCTGATTGCAAGCCTCCAACTTGCCCTTCGGCTAGATGCGGATTCGGTACATGTCTTTTGTGATTCTCAGCTCATTATGGGTCACTTAAACAAAGATTATTAGGCCAAAGACCAGCATATGAATGCTTACGTAAGCCACGTATTGGCCTTGTTTCTGACGATTCGGCCGAGTAGAAGTAGAATGGATCGCTCGAGAGCACAATGCACATGCTGACGCCCTGGTAGGTCTTGCTTCTGTTTGCAAGACCTCGGGCGGTCGCACTATTACTTTTGATGAGGTGGCGACCCCAAGCTTTGAGCAGCTGAGCAAACAAGTGATGGCAATCTCCGTTGGTGCGAGTCAACTAGATCCAGTGATCGCTTACTTAAAGAACCAAGTCGTACCAACGAACAAGCGCGAGGCTTACAAACTCCGTTGCCGAGTGGCAAATTTTTTTCTGGATCCGAACGACAACCTATACCGACGAACTTTCCTGGCCCAGACCTGCGCATCGTCCACGACGACCTTGTACAAGCTGTTCTGATGGAACTTCATTCGGGAAGCTGTGGGGCGCATTCAGGAGGATGGTCCCTTGCACATTGTGCTTTGACGCAGGGCTATTGGTGGCCGAAGATGGTGAAGCAGTCCGAAGACTACGTAAAGCAATGTGTTCGGTGCCAAAAGCAAGCATCTCTCATCCACCAGCCTGCCTTCCCCCTCAAAATGATCACTAGTCCATGGCCATTTGTGGTTTGGGCTTTTGACATAGTTGGCAAGATGCCGAAGGCACCTGGAGGATTTGAGTATATGCTCACAGCCATGGATTTGTTTACTAAATGGGTTGAAGCCTCACCCCTGGTCAAAACCACAGCCGGTGACGTGGAATGTTTTATTTGGAAACACATCATCTCGAGGTTCGGCGTGCCGTACGCCATACTTTCTGATAATGGTTCCCAGTTTGTCGCATCCGCCATCAATGCTTTTTATGCAAAGCGCCACATCACGATCCATAATTCCTCAGTGGCTTATCCTCAAGGTAATGGACAGGCCGAAGCATCTAACAAGACCATCACTCGGGGGCTGAAGCGTCGTTTGGATCGGAAGCTCGGTAAATGGGTGGAGGAGCTTCCACACGTCTTATGGGCCTACCGTACCACTCCTCGGCGGTCTACCGGCCATACTCCGTTTGCTATGGCCTACGGTATGGAAGCTGTCCTCCCCTTGTCTACTCTTATCCCTACGGCCCGAACAAAAAATTTTAACCCAATGGATAACAACGTACTTGTGGGGGCCGAGTTAGACTTTGCCGAGGAACTTCGTGATAATGCCAACCTTCGGCACGCTACATATCAGCAAGAAGTTGCAAGAGGCTACAATCGAAATGTTCGTGCTCGTCCATTTAATGTTGGGGACTTAGTCCTTTGGATGGTTACCGAAGCATCACAGCTGACAAAGCTGAAGGATCCCTACGAAGGACCTTACCGAGTGGGGGAAAAGATTGGGCATGGTGTCTACAAGCTTGCTGAGATGGATGGAATGCCAATCACCAATCCATGGAATGCTCAAAAACTAAGGAAATTCCATGGCTAGTATTGGCATCCCTCATTTTTTATTTATACTTTTCTTGAATTTTCATTTTTGTTCGGTAAAAACGCTTTTGAGTGCCATGTACTTAATCCCAGTTTGTTTTCACTATTTAGTTATTTTTCTATTTTTTTTTGTAACTGGAGTATTTCACCTAGCCCCGGGTACGTGCCCTTGGGGCGCAGGAATTTCCAGAATTGGTACGTTCGATATATACTTTGCTCGTTCGGGTGAAATCCTCGTAGCCCATGGTAATTTATTTGTTCGGGTGAAATCCTCGTAGCCCATGGTAATTTGTTTGTTCGGGTAAAAAAACTCCTAGCCCACGATGCTTTGTTTGTTCGGGATGAACTCTCATAGCCCTCGATATATTTGTTCGGAGACTGCTCGCATAGCCTTTGACACATCACTCATTTGCGCTACCTATGTCTGGCTCTGTTTACCCATTCTACTGCCTTATTCTATTCCCACGGTAATACAATAGGGCAGGGGGCTACTATATGGGTAAACCCAAGTTCGTTTCTTAGTAATTCCAAATCACATATTCAGTTCTTCCGAAAGCACAGACTTGGAAAATTTCTAATTTATAATGTGTCTACCGAATAAAGAGACTTGGCAAATTTTTATATACTTGGAAACAAAATCCATTCCGAACGAAAAGACTTGTAAAACAAACAAACATTTTTGCAAGCTCGTTAAAACAAAGAACGGAGATTGTTATCATTCACCAAGGGACCCTACAACCTGTGTTAGTTACATCCAATGGTTTGGCAAAGTTCCGATTGTTCGGAGCCAACCATAATCAAAATAGCAAAACCTAACAAAAAAAAAAAAAACAGAAATATGAAAACAGCAAGAAAAAGGGAAGGCCAGTTCAATTTGTTGGAT
This sequence comes from Rhododendron ovatum, assembly GCA_019656835.1. Classification (NCBI taxonomy): domain Eukaryota; kingdom Viridiplantae; phylum Streptophyta; class Magnoliopsida; order Ericales; family Ericaceae; genus Rhododendron; species Rhododendron ovatum. The sequence goes on along the minus strand of CM033791.1, from coordinate 22,030,258 downwards.
TTGTTGGAGCGTCTGCAGGGGCTAGTACGGTGGTAGAGTCGGCGGCACCAGTTGTTATGTCTTCTGCTTCAGCTTCGGCTTGGGCAAGGGGAGGTACTTCCACAAGATTCCTCCTCTCATCGTCAGGCTCAACGCCTGCGTCGTCAAAACCCCTGTTGTAGCCGAGCATGAAGCTTTCTTTATGTTGGCTTTCTTTGATCTCACCTTGGACTTCCAAGATTTGATCAGCCACGTCTTCTTCAGCCTGGGCATACCCCCTCTCGTACTGCCCTTGCATCTCCTTCTCCATCTCTTTTTTCATCTCTTCTCACCCGAGGGCTCCCCCTTCGACCAGCCCTTCATCTTTCCCTTCGGCCCTCGTTCGCTCGGCCGACTCTTGCAGCCCCTTGATTAGGTCATTCAGGTTTGTAACCTGAACTTCCAGGCCTTGTCTTACGAGCTCGGATTGCTCCAGGCCCTTCTTGTAATCCTCGGCCATGCCCTTATTGTACTCGACCGACTGCTTCAGCAGCTTCGACTTCTTGTCGTGTTCGGAGAGATAGTACTGGGCACTCATGATGGACTGGGTGGCCTGTGGTTATAAGAAAAATTAACATTATTCCGAAGAACACTAGCAAATAAACTAAGAATCATTGCACACGAGTTTACTTACTCTTCTAGCATGATAGTAATATTCACTCAGGGCTGCTTTCAAAGATGGGGGACTCTGTGTGTCCCTCGGTAAAGCTAGCCCCGAGTGAAGGGTAAAAGCCAATGAGGGATCCTCCTTAAGACTGTCAGAGGTAAGGATTTGTTTTTTGCTCGGGGTGATGAAACTGGGCCCCCACGGGATGTCGACGTCCAAAGCAAGCTCTCTCTCCCTCTCTGTTCGAGCCCCTCTCGGAAGCTCGACTTCTTGGCCCATTCCCTTCGGGGCCGCCTTCGTCTTCTTGCTGGCGAGAGGTTCCTTTGGGGAAGGAGGGGCACTCAGTGGTCGTTTTTTAGAAAGAGGGGGGGTGGGCTTTTCTTGCTTGGAGCCGAGCCTGAAGCGCCCGGGGCTCCAGCACTCCGGAGCTGGGCCTTCTCCTTTTCTTCTAGTTTTTTCTGGAGGACTTCTTTGATGCTCCTCGGCGGCATTTCTTCTTGGTCCTGAAATGGGTCTTCTTCGGTAGGAAGGCGGTTTGTCCCCCGAAGAGGTTTATCAGAGCTCGGGCGAAGTTCTTCAGGAATTCCTTCGGAACCAACTTCAGAAACCTGCTCACGCTCGTCGATCACCTTCCGTGGGATCCGACCTCCGTATGTGACTTTGTACTTCAAAATTGTTGGGGCGTCCCTTTCCTCCACTAGAATGGTGAGAAGGGAGTCAGCGAGTCCGCAACCTCTCGCCGCCTGATAAGTGTCGAAATATTGATATTTTGGCTCTCCAAATTATACTTGTTAGTCATTTATATTTGTTATCTGATATTTATTTTGCTTTTATTTTATTTAAAGGTTGATCGAGCTCATTGCCCAAAATATTGGATAAAAAGAAGAGTTTAATAAAGTTTGGGATTAAAGCGCATAATGCTTCAAAGTTGGATTGTTAATTGATTAAAGCATGAAGTTCAAGGGGCTGGATGTAATTAATGCATGAAATCCTATATAAGCAATGGAAATCTACTGACTTCAGCAGTCAGTTCTGGACGGAAAAAAAAGGAGAGTTTCGCTGGAAAGAAAAAGAAAACCAGAGGCTGCGATGATTTCCTGTTTGATGGTCGGCTAAACTCTCTTCTAGGGTGTAGATGAAGCTCGAACTCTGAGTAACAATTTCTATGTTTTGATTTAGGTTTTATTATTCGGATCATGGTTGTATGAACAATGATTTATTCATAAGATTAATTCTTTCCATCAAATCTCGTGTATAATTTCCTAGGTTTTATGCACGTTCATACAATGATTTTAATTGTTTTGTGATAACTGGTTAGATGGATTATACTACGTAAGACGAGTCATGCTGGTAAGACGATTCGTGCTAGGCGGAGATAGTCCATGCCGATTGGTGATTCATAAATTATTTTTAGGAGATATCGTTAGGGCTTGCAATCCTACGATATCCGGATTGATTCGAATATATGACCTACAATCGAAACATATTTAGGTTACGAGGGGAAAGAGTGGATTCGAAACCCTATAACTTTTTCCCATCAACTCTTTTCTACACTTTAATTACTGTTTAATAATTTTAGGAAACTATCATCAATCATCTTTTTCTCAGATTAATATAAAAATTAATTGAAATAACTGTAACTCAGCCTTATAATCCCTGTGGAGCGATATTCGGAATACTTATCACTATTCATTTGAGTAGTAGTAATTATTTCATTTTATTAATTATTTTTGGTACGGAAACGACCCGATCACCGCCCTTAAAAGTACCTTGTTGAGCTTGGTGGTATCTGCCGAAGAAAGGCACACAAAAATCAAATAAGTATAAAAAGAACAACAGAAGAAATAGCATTCAAAATAGACAACTATTCTTACTCGGAGTTCCCCTTCGTGTGGCGATTTCAAATTGGCCGTATTCTTGTTCAGGGAATTGATAATTTCCCCGAACTTCGACGTAGTCGGAGGCCCATTCCTCCGAGTCATACATGTCTTCGGGAATGATTTTCTGCATCTTCCTTCGGGAGCAAAGGTAGTACCGAGAATACCGAACGTTTCTCGACATCATGTAATTTTCAAAAAAATGGTAGGCTTTGAGTCGGAACATCTTTACCTCAGCGAGTATGATTACCGAGTGTATAATGCGGTAAGAATTCACGCTCAATTGACACGGCGTAAGGTTGAAGCGATGTAGGATCTCTCTCAAGACTCTATGCATCGGAAACCGAAGGCCCCCTTTCGTTATTGCCATCAAGGGAACGGTGATGTGTTCGTCACTATATCTTATCCGGGGGCCTTGGACCGGCGTGATAATGACGTCGTCGGGAACGTCGTACACGGCTCGGAAGAGGTTCAAGCTCTTTTCATCTTGAAAGCACTCCAAATAAGGGCAGGGGTCCCTCCCCGTTCGGTCAGGAATTATGTCAGGGTCCAATTGAACGATCTTTCTCTTCGCCTTCGGAGGTTGCGACGAAGATTCTCCTACAACCCCTGCTCCCTCGTTCGTTCGGCTAGACGAAGTCATTGGAGTTTCTTTTTCTGACTCGGCTTCTTCAGCTCCCTCGGCGTCTTCTCCCTCTTCTACTTCGTCGTGAGGGGGCGCCCTGTCGGATGATTCCTCATCTATGTCTATTATGTTGGGGTCCGACCCTATCGTTCGGAGAGGAACCACCCGGGCGGGGTAATCGATTCCTTCAACTCCCTCGGGGACCCCACCACCTGACCCCGTTCGGTAGCTCCGGGCAAAGTCTCTTATAACTTCGGAAAGTTGTGGGTCGACCCTACCGAAATCCGAAGCTCCCGTATCAACCGATCGATAAGATTCTCCCGAAGAAGTTGACTTCGAAGACTCCATACCTAGAAACAAATAAGTGCATGGGATAAGACCGTTAGCGATTTGCATGGCCAGGAATCTAAGTGCCTATGTTCGGTGTTCTATGTTATTAGGGTGATCCAAAGTCTGCTCGGTTACTTCCCGAACGATAACCCTTCATAAGAATTTCTGAAGGAGGGATTCCTACCGCTTTGGGAAGCGATGGGGAATCCTACGTGTTTCCAACGGAGAAACGGGAATTAAGAAGCTTAACATGGTTTGTTAAACTTCTTAAAGATTGTCCCTTAAAAAAAAAAAAAAAACTCTCACACTTGAAGATACCCTCATGTTCGGAAGAACACGATTTGAAGGTGTTCATATGTTCGGAAGAACACATGAACACCTGGGTAATCGAGCGGTTGTTTCAGTCCAAACGAAAAGGAAAAAGCCAACAAAAAAGGAGAAAAGCATTCGAAAAATAATCAAAATGCATCAAGAAATGGAAGAACTCGAGAAATACCTGAAAAATCAAGAGAAATCTGTGATCAAAACCTTCAAATCTGCAGATTTCTGGCGATTTCTGGTCTGAAATGGCGCTTGAACAGAGAAAACGATCGACAAAAGGAGAGAGTGACTTTCTCTCACCTTACCCTGCCCCTTTTTATACTAAGCTCAGAATTCAAAACGGGCTTGAACCCTGGCCGTTGGATTTGAGCGGGAGACTGATGTGACGCTAGATGAAGGACATGTGGCAACAATGAGGCATGCCGTACCGCCACCCAATACAATCGTGACACCTGGCGACGTTTCAAATCGGCGGTTGCAGGAGCATTAAATGAAAACTGCAAGCACGTGTCAAAAAGTTCTAAGCACTTTATCCGTTCAAACAACCTTAACGATTCATCTAATCGTTCATTCTTCAGATTGCATTGTTGTTCGGCCAAGATTAATCCAACTCCTCCTTCCTGTCAAAACGAGGAAAGCAGGAGTTGAGGGGCTATTGTAGGGGGCCGAAATATCCGAAGGATAGACTGACGCCCATGTGCGTCACCGAACGTTACGTGTCTTCACCGAACGTGGATGCTTATAAGTCCGCCCGGTGATCTATCCAAACGCTCAGGACGTCCTCTTGTTCGGATACGTTGTTCTTCGGAGAGAACATCCGATGCTCGGGAATTCGTCGAGTGTCCGAAGTGGGTTCCACCAGGTACAGATTATTATGGAACCTTTCAGAAATATCTTGTGTAAGTAAGCTGTCTTTTCTGATATTCGAAGTGACAGCTCTGAACGATGTGACCTTCCTGACATCAACCCATGTGGCTTTGTAAGACTTGGGAAGTGGTGTTCATTAAATGACCCTGCTGCAGGACGCCATCCGAGCATTACACGACACGTGGAAAGTGTAGCCAACTTGCTTCTCACTCTACCTCTTCGCCTATAAATAGAAGAGCATAACCATTAAGAAACTCTCTCGGTATTCTTAGATAACAGCACTTTCTCTTCTCTATCAGAATATTTTCTTACTAAACTTCTTCTTCTCTGTTCCACTTACTGACTAGTTCGTCGGAGCTTCTTCCCGGAGGAACAACTCCCTCTGGTTCTGCAGGTACACCAAGACAGGCGTCATTCCTCGCGGTCCAACACACGACAACAACTCTACAAAAAGGATCACGAAGAAAACCACCCCCACACTAGGCATCTCAGACGAGGTGCTCTCAAAAACCCGCACCGGTGTGCTTTCGAGTTTCCATTGCTGCCAGTGGTGGGTACTTTTACTCAATGGTTCGGCACCAGAGCTGCTAGGTTGTGGTGCACGGCGGAGGGCGTTGGCTCACTGGACATAGTGGGAGCCAATAGTTCAAATCTGATTATCGTGGAGGTTTATGGTTGACCACGGGTTTTGCAAACTTATGGCGTCGATTCTACAGAAGGCATCAAGGGCTATCCAAGGAGGCCTCAAAATCTACTTTTTGTCAGATTGGTCTATCTGCTCAACATCTGAACTCCAAGGTAATGGGGCCATGGATCTTGTGTTTTACTCGGTTCTTGTTCTTTCCATTTTTACGAGCTGATTAGAAGTGCAATCAGTTAATTTCAATGGAGCTTTGTGATAATTAATGTTGTGAGCAAGATTTGCGTGCAATCCGGCATGCGTTGGTCACCTGCCGAAATGCATTGTCTGCTGTCCATTTTCATAGTTTTGCCTAGTTTAGTTACTGGGCTCTCAAGCCTTGATGGGTCATTGCTGGGCAACTTGTTGCACTGCATCTTTTTGCCTTGTGGTGGAGCTTCAAATCATAGTTTTAAATCGCGGTATCGGTCGCAGTATATCGGTATCGGGACATATCGATGATACGTCGCGGGAATCGGGTGTTGCGGTCGTGAATTTTTAAAAATCATCAGCAACATGTATAAAACTTGAAAAATATACTTTTGCCCCAAACATTGGCTTAAATTATCACATTTTAATTAATTTAAGACATGTAATAGCCCATTCTCTTCATGTGAAATATCCGATAATTTATCAAAACCGGCAAGTCAATAAGATTTTACAAATATGAGAAAAATGCAACTATATTATCTTGTGTTTCCCAACCATTAGGACCATCATCATCCTCACTGCCACTACCAGATGGACTCAAACCACGACCTCCACTTGAACTGTTTTCAGATAGGTCTACATTTTGGGGATTCTGCGTATCACCTGTATCCAACCATTCTGAATTGCCTACATCATCCAATATTGCGTGCTCTTCCTCTTGCAACCATTCAGCTAATGGATCATCCTCGTCAAAGATGTAATCAAGATTAATGGGATTAAAATGATCATCTCTCTCCTCATCACTTCTTCTAGTCGCATGCCTAATCTTTAGCCTCATATTGTAGTACACATTCAGCCAATGGATCAACCATTTTTCTGTTTTTTTTTTTTTCCGAACCGATACGTACCGGCTGAACCGGTCCAAAAATCGGTTACATACCGATACGTATCGGGAATTGGCCAGTTCGCTTGTGAATTTCAGTCTCACCGTTATACCGGCCTATATCCGAACCGGGAGTCCCAAATACCGGTACGAACTGGCCGATACGTACCGTATCTGCCGATATTTAAAACTATGCTTCAAATCCAAGATTCAGTGGTTCTCTGAGCCGTTTGTTCTAGCGTAGTATGAATGTGATTGTGTTTGTCCTTACTAGATTTGTGGTGATGCATTGATTGAAAGGGATAGTCTATGGTTCCTTCTGCAGTTTTGTATGCTTCTGTTTGTGACTAGATGATTAAGTGGTAATGCACTTTTGATGGGATGCCAGATGATTCAGTGGTATTGCATTGTTATTGGTGGACAGATTCGAGGCCCTTGTACTGTTCCACTTTTAGGTTATCGTGAGTTTGGTTGATGGAGTTTTAGTCCGGTTGGAATGGGTGTGGTATGCAAAGTACTTAGGGAGATAGCCTTGTTGGATGTCGTCATCTCCAGATTGAGCCTCTTCTCGGACCTCGGTCCTCTGTAGTATTTGTTCCTTAGAAGTGGGTACTCTGCTTGATTCTACTGTGTTAGGTTGGAGTATTGGATTCTTGGTCAAATATTCAAAACCCTTCATTTCTTTGTTGTACTGGGCCTAATTGTTCTATGCGTAGTGTGAGTGTATCTGTGACTGGTCTTATTAGATGAGTGGTAATTCGCTTGTTAAGCAAAGTAGTTTTTAGCTCCCTGCAGCTTGGGTAGCCTCGTTTTGGGCCCGTTGATTCGGTGGCAGAACGTAGGCTCCTTCTGCCTCGCTTCTAGATTTTAGAAGTGAGTGCCGCATTGGGAATTGTTGGGTTCAGTTTGAATTTTAGAATCTTGGTCTGCTTATCCCTTATCTAGAAGACTAGTGGTGATGGGGTTTTGGCTGAGGGGGCAGGTTATTTTCCTGCGAACCTTAGGCTTGGATGAAGGAGTATTAGGCCGGATGGATTGGGCATGGTGTGCAGGGTGGGGCCCCCTGTCGAATGTTGACATCTCTGGCCTCTTTTTGGTGTCTTGTTCATCTGTAGTAACTGTTCAGTCTTCCCTTGATGCCAATTTGCTTACTGCTAGTCCTCAATGACGATTATCATTTGGTCACTTCTGACCATGACTATTTATTTCATTTCCTAGCTTGGCGAGATGTGCCAAGTAGTAGTTAGCTTTCATGTTATTTTACCTGTATCACTACATATCATATCCCGTTGTACTATCCTTCCATTTAGATGGATAGAGTAATGAGGGTATGATCTCAACACACATGACACTTTTGTTATCTTATTTATTCTACCCTACTCTCCATGCAGATTGTGCATGAAATATTGCACTTTTTTCCTTTTCTTTTCATCCTAAGGTATGCCTATTGTAAGCTATACATTCGGTTAACCTTTTTATAATTTCAAGCTAATTTACCAAAAAAAAAAATCTTCTTTAATGTTTTTATTACCAAATTGAAGATTCAAAGATGCTAGTATGAGTTCAAATATAAGCTCCCAAATTTTCGGATGCTTGATTTTGTCTTGTTTTTTGGTCAAATTTGATGTTTGACTTTTAACTACGTTTTGAAGAAGATTGACCAAGTAGTTAAGGGTAAAAAAATATTGTAGTAAAATGGGGATCTAAGACACCTACTGATCGTTTATTTGACCGGATAAAGAATTGGATTAGACTAAACGGAATGGACTATACATTCGAATGAACTTCATGTGCAATATTTGATTAAAGTTCTTTACAAACTAAATAAAATATCTTTCGAATACATAATATTATGGAAGTGTGGTATTTTTAATCTCACCCAGTATTTTGTCTCATGTGACTACACATATTCAATGAAAATTAGACATCCCTTCTTTTATTAGTTTCTTCAAACAAATAGATCTCAAATTTCAAACACAGCAGGATTTAGGTTTAGGAAATGGTCAAACTTTCATGGTTAGGTTTAGGAAATGGTCAAACTTTCATAGTTATATTCAACACTTGGAGAGAATTGGTTGGTTAACTTATATTAAAGCCACGATGCCCAGTTCGCAATGAAACAAAATTGTAACGATACATCGAAGCCTACCTTAGTAGAAACTGCAGGGGAGTTTGGACTAAATAATGATTTTTAAGACAACAACTTCTTTTCATGGTTGAATTTCTCTAAAATTATTGGCCAAAACATGGCTTTCCGAATTTGTCTCCATGACAAGTATTGCAAAAATATTAAAACATGGACAGAAGTTTAAAAAACTTCAAAAAAATACTCAAAAGTTATATATTTAAAAGTGATATTGTTTTTATCATTTTTTGAAACGAATAAGCTTCAAAAAAATACGATGAGAATAATTTTTAGTCCAAATGGTCTCTAAGGATTTTGTGTGTGTAGCACACGTGTTGTGCACATGTTATGAGGCCCAGCCCAGGTACGTGATCCACATAAAAATTCAAGTTGATCGGATATCGGTAACTATTTGATTAGTGAGCATTTAACTTACAGTTTTGTAAAAAACAACACCTACAACTATTTCTTCCACTATTTCTTTTCGAAGAAAAATGCATTTTGAAAAACATAGTCATTGATGTCCGATTGACTTGAATTTTAATGCGAACCATGTAATCGATCGACGACACGAACAAAATGAACCGTTCATATCAAATAATAGAACCCATGGTGGCCCCTGTAATGCGTGCACAATACACACCCCAAACCTAGTCTAAAAAGTAAGCAATTAGCTCACGAGGGACAATGCGGAAAATGACCCGTCTTGACAACTAATATGTAATGCTACGATACACACCACCTTTTGGGGTACGATATGCACCCACCATTGAGAGACATACGTAACATTAGCGTAACATTTTAGTCAATATGCGTAACACCTATAAAAGGTGTGTATCATACACTCCTCTAACCACTGTGAGGCTAGCATTTACTGTTAAGAAGCGTAACATTTACCACTAAGAGATGTATGCTTAAAATTATTCCATGAGTTCATCTTGAACATTAAGAACTTCAGGTGAAATAATCTAGAGAGACGTTATTATAATAAACAAAATGTATTAAAGATAGTCTTGGAGCATCTCCAACCCACTCATCAAATGCTATATTTTTGTTTTTTGAGGAACAATGTTCAAAATACTTCTCCATCCCACACATCAAAAGAGGGCATCAAAATTAGTGATACTTTCTTTCTCTTCAAATATAGTGGCTCCTCAAATGGTCAAATTCAAGAGTACAATAGCAAAAAGATATTTAAAAAGGAATGAATTAATAAAGTTCTCAATTTCAAAAGGCAGTTGATAATGCCAAAACCAAAAATGTTGATGCCAAAACTCATCCATAACTCATCCATGTGAATTTACTTGCTTGCCCTTCTCCCAATCTCACCCTATTTTGCTCTCTCTTCTAGACAAACCCAAACCCAGTTTCTCCACCACAAAATGATCTCATTATCCCAGGGCAAAACAAAATAATGGAGTTTCATGGTGTTGAACACAAATTTCGAGTCTACGAAAAAGACGGGAAAAATGATGAACGAGAGTCAATTTTATTGATCTATCAAAACTAGGGTTACAATCTCTGATGAATTTCTAAGAGAAAATAATCCTCTGATTCTTCTCTTCTGTTGTTGAAACGAGGGCTTGATGCTTATTCTCGGATCGAACATCGGAATCTTCTCCGATGTTTGCGAAGAAGATGATGATCTAGGTTGAATGTTCTTCGGAGCTTTGTAGCTTTTATCTGAAAGAACCTTCTTGTGGATTTGGACTTGAGACTTGAGGGATTCTGAAAAGTTTTGAGGCTTTGATCTTCAGAGCTCTGGAGTTGGATGCTTGAATGTTGATTGAAAATATGAGAGGATAACACCTCTATTTATAGAGATGTAGGATGGAGAGTCATGACCAACTCTACCTCCTTCATATTTATCTTCCTAATTATTTCTTTATTTAACATAAAAGAAATAATTATATAACTTGATAATTATCCTTCTTCCTTTTATTTTAAGAAAGACAATTATAAAGAGAAATACAATTATTATTTTATCAAATGGCTTAGTTTGATTGGCCAGACTTAATAAAAATAGTAACTGCATCACTTTGACGCGTGGCACCATTTGATTGGCTTATACGCATCATCCTGACTTTTGACCTAAAGACACTTGACACCATTTGATTGATCATTTACCATGCCCTATTTATTAGGTCCCGCAACACATGGCAACTTGTGATTGGCTGAAAATTTTGCATGCCTACAGATGCCTCCTTGAGACTTGCTCATGCATGAAAGTGAGTAGGTCTCGAAAATGTTGACTTGATTTGATTTGATGCCAAAAATCAGTATATTCGGCAATAACTTCTTTTGCTTGGAACTTGAAGTGAGCTTGATTCTCCAAAATTTAACTCTCGAGCCGAGCTGAAATTTGAGGCTTAGTAATTGTTTAGCCCAATACCCACGTGAAGTGAATATAGAATCCGAAGCGATTCCTTTTTGATGAATAAACTTGAATTTGGCCCATGACATTTGACGTCAACTTGCGGCAAAATTTCAACTCATAGGCCAAGTTAAAATTTCGGATCCCAATCTCCTGACACAATGAAACTTGGCGGCCCAAACAATTGAAACCCCAATGAGGCTTAGATTAAGGCTAGATGAATTAACAAGCCCGTTAAAATTCCTTTCCACCGCTTGGAATATATTGCTCTCGAAGTCCACCGCCTAACACAGTTGTGTTTGTATAGGACTATAATATTTGACTCCCTCTTCAATTAGAACTTTGTCTTCTTGCTCTATATTTAATTAGGATTAGAACTTCTGACTCCTCTTTAAATTAGAACTGTCTCCTTGCTCTATATATTGAGAGGAACAATACCACTAAATCCTCACAATTAATTTGCACCGTGCAGCAAAAACCTTCTCTGAACAATCAAGTAGGTTTTCTTCCTTTTTCTTTTCCGTTTTGTCTTTCTGCTTTGCCAGTTTTTCACTGCATCAAGCACACACCATGTACTCAATATTTTCCAAATACAACCTACAGTAAACAACGTGGCCCTTTTTTGGATTTTTTTTTTCCCGTTTTACACCTCAGTGCAAAACTCATGTGGCACACCAATTGTGTACTGTAGCGCAACCCGTCTTCATGCAAAATTTACCCCGCTCTCTGATTCGATCAAGACTTTGTAGGTTATCTAACTTATTTTGGAACTGTGATTTTTTTTCCAGGCTGTCACGTCTCTGTTTCGGTGAACTTCGACCGTGCAAAACAAACTCTTCCTTTTTAATGGTACGATCAGGACTTGGGGTTTGGACTTGCGAAAGCCCTTTTTTTTGTTTTTTTTTTTGTTTTGAACGCCTTTGCACAAATTTTCTTGCAAAACAGTAATTTTGCTTCTTCTGAATTGAGGCTTTGTGGGTCAGAACAAGCGAACCGAGATTTTAAGGGCCCTATACTAGATCAGAATTTTCCGAAACCAAGTAAACCCCTCTCTTTTTTTGGGTACCTAGAGCATGTAAAGAAAAATCTTGCACTCTTCGACTCGTTGCGGTACAACTGCGTATATGGACAAACAATTAAACGCTTTTCCTCAACATGGCGCATGCTCTCTGTTTGAACAGAATTTTGGTAAATACATGGCCCAACTTCGTGACTTGTAGTTTATAGCCCAAACCAATTTTCCCTCCGACATGGTAAGAAACTAAATATCAAAACCTCTGCACCCGAAATAAAATTAGTGATTGATCGAATAATTTCCTTCGGGTGAATTGAATCGATGAAGTTTTGCTTTTCTTCCTGATCAACATCAAGTTTTGTAGGCGCATGGCAACATAATTAATCCAATCGAGATAGAGCAGCTAGGCCAACTTGCTTAGGGATTTTTTTTATAGGAGTATCAACGGGCGTGAATTGGCGTGACGTAATCCCGTAAAACACCAACTTTTTTTTATTGCAAAAACAAATTAATTTGTTGGCGTACAGTATCATGACAACCCATGAGACAGATTTGTTTGGCATTAGTTTCTTTTGTAATTCTCCTTCTTTTTCTCTTTGCAGCTGCCGAACAAAAGCCTTTGAATTTCAGCATTGATCGTTGGAGAGAGTTTGGTTTATTTTTTAACCATGCCTCTAACCTTTCCTTTTCATATCAGTACTTTGAACTTTTTTTTTTTACTATTGCTCTATCTTTATTTTCCTTTACAGATTTGAAGCCTTGCAACTTGCGCTCCAAACCTTCCGTTGTTCAAAGATGGCAATTTTCGTAGGCACGGTCCTACATGGCCAAGCACTACTTTCCATTGCTGAGGGTCAAAACGCATGTGACGAAGCACTACTTCTTCGGGTCTTTGATCCTATCATTGGCTCACCTTCTACATGCCAACCTGTAGTTGCTGACCTTGCCCATCCGAGACAATGGTTCATTGACACTAGGACGGACTTGCACGATCTCATCAGCTCTGCCACCATTCCTTCCTCCAGGGCACTCTTATTGCAGTAATCACTCCATTCCGAAGATGATGCCACAGAACACTTTACCTTGTTGGGTGATCAAATCAATGACGGAAAAGCCGCTTGGACAGCTCCTCTTGCCAGCTTTGGCCAATTTTCATTCATCAATCAATATTGGGAGTGGGCAGAAGATGTACTTGGGCGATCTTTAGAAAAACTTCTTGAGGCGAGGATCTATGGTGCCGTCTATGCTTCTCTTTTCACATATGACCGTGATACAAACCTCATTCAATCATTTTGCAAGCATTGGTGTCCTTCCACAAACACACTTCATACACCAGCAGGAGAGCTATCAATATCCCTTTGGGATCTATTTTATATTGGTGGTTTGTCGATCTATGGAAAATTTTACGACGAAGTCATCCCATTATCGTTTAGTCTTACAGCCATTATCGATTCTCACAACAATTCAACTTTTACCAAGACATACCCAAAAAATTGGTGGAAGAAGCATGTCCCCTCAATCTACCCGATGTCGTAGGACTTTGGCAATCTTGCACGAAGCTTGGCACCAAGGCAAAACTGAGAATTCCTGTCTCTTCGCACAAAGGCCTTACCACAAAGCGATATCAAGAGTGGTGGACAAAGCATGCAAGCGACTTTATTAAAGGAGACATTGAGCCTGCCAAGAAGCAAGAGAAACCCAAGAATCCAGTCAGAATTCACCTAACCAAGGGCAAGGGAGTAGTTACACCTATCGTCAATGCCCATGAAGTTGAAGGCACTAACGCAACAGCAAGCAAAGCTAAACCAAGTAGGGCCAAACTAGCAGTTCTACCCACTGTTAGTAACGAGGAAGTTGACGGCACTAATGCAACATTAGGCAAAGCCAAAGCAAGCAAAGCTAGACCAAGCAGGGCCAAACCAAAGTTCCATTTGTTGTTAGCACCCATGAAGTTGATGGCGCCAATGCAACATCAAGCAAAGCTAAAGCAAGCAAGGATAGACCAAGTAAGGCCAAACCAAACCAAGGAAAGGATCTACCCAAAGATGCATCCAAAGAAATGAAGAGATCAACTCTCAAGCCTAAACCTCTCTTGAAGATTTCTGCTCCAAAAATTCCATCCGTGATTGTCAAAAATCCAACCACTGAAAATAGAGACAAGAAAAGAAGCCTTGTGATTTGTGATGGGGACAACAACTCTAGCCAAGGTGATCGTCACTGGAATCGCCCCAAGAAGTAGAAAAACATAGCCTAAGTCACACCCTTGGAGGATATCCACATTGACACGGACGGTTTTTTCCAAGATGTGCCTGATAGTAGCACACCTTTGGAGGATTTAGAAGCACACGTAAGAAAACACATACTTTCTCGAATGCTTTCACATTTTTTTATTTCAGTAAGCTACTTAATTTTTTTTTCGTATATGTGCAGTTGGGAGTCAACAACTTGAATCTTGGTGATGAACTATACTCTCAAAGCAGTGGAGGTTCTATAGATGGTCCAGATTCCTTTGGATTGCTTTCTCGTAGGGGAAGACCTGTCGAAGAAGCATCACGTCAAATTTCTCATGAGAAGGCTCCAATTGACATGCCCAAAGTGCCAATAATAGAACCAAGACAATTTCGAGTGAGACCTTCTGACCCCACGTTATCCAATGTTAGTGTCTTTCAAGGGATAGATGTGATTGCTAAAAGTCGGCGCAAGTATGTCTCAGGGTTGTGGTCCCAACTTTCACATAAGATCGAGAAAACCAACTTGGATCATGTCGACGATATTGAAGATGAGGCTGAGAAAGTCCTCGAAGAGATGCGAAACATGAAAGTAATGGACATTTCTCCATTATAGCGCAACCTTAAAAGCTTCTGATAATATTTGGGCATACAAAAACCGCTCCACTTCTATCAAATCATGTGCAAGTTAGCTGACAGATATTTCTCAAACTCTTTCTCATGCTAAAATCAGAGAAAATGAGGTAATTAAAGAATCTGAACATCATCAACAGGAATTTGAAGCCCTTGAAGTTGACAGGGCTAAGTTGAAAAGAGCATTGGAAGGCATAGACACCAAGCTAAAGGCCAAAGAAGCAGTGGTTGTTGCAAATGAAGGAGAATTATCCAAGGTGCAACTTGAGATCTCTAACCTTGAAGATAAGGTCTCTGCTATCAAGAATGCCACAGTACAGACTAATGAAGACATTGCAAAATTGGAGGAGATGAGAAGGTTGCTTGAAGCAAATCAAAACGAGTTGGGGAACGTCAAGCTATTTCTTTAGTTTTAGTTTTCTTTTTTTGCCATTAGGAAAGATTGTTTCCCTTTCTTCATTGTTAATAACATTTGGTCTACTTATTCATTTGAGGAATATAGCAAACACAATTTGTCATTATTGATTAGAGGAAAGACTATTTTCTTTTTTTTTTGTTTCATCATAAATAACACTTGATCTGCTTATTCATTTGAGGAATATAGCAAATGCAATTTGTTATTATCAAATTAATATTTTAATTTATTTATTTTATTTTTTTGGGATGACTGAGCTCGAAATTCAAGCTGCCTACGTATCCAAAATGGGATCAAGCCAAACGTAGTTCATATTTTTTGTTTTTGTTTTTTGGTTTGCCGTGCACAGTTTTAGCTCATGCGGGCCAGGAGCAACATGCAGTTTAGGCTCATGCGTCATGGAGTAACACTTGTTTTTCAAGGGTAGTAGCGCTTCAAGAATTTGTCATTTATGGGGCCAACTCTCAAGCCATCTTCAGCAACCAATTTGTAGACGCCACTTGAGTATACTTCTTGCACCACATATGGTCCATCCCACTTGGAAATGAATTTACCACCAATTTTATGAGTGGTGTTAATGGGTCTTCTTATAGCAAGAACCAAGTCTCCTTTCTAAAAAGAACGAAGACGAACCTTCTTGTTGAATGACTTTGACATTCGGGCTTGATAACATTCAAGACGTTGTTGTGCCTCAAGCCTCTTTTCGTCATGTGCCTCTAGTTCTTCAAGGCGCAAGCGAGCATTATCTTCATGAGTGAGGCCTTCTTGAATGGCAATCCTTAAAGATGGAATTTGACGCTCAAGCGGCAAAACAGCTTCCACACCATACACTAGTGAATACGGAGTGGCTTGTGTGGGCGTTTGAAACGTGGTTCGATATGCCCAAAGTGCTTCTTCCATTCTCTCAAGCCAATCTCGTCTTGCTTTGGCAACCACTTTCTTCAATAAGCTCCTAAGAGTCTTGTTGAATGCTTCAGCAAGACCATTTGCAGGTGGATTGTACATAGTAGAAGCATGTTGTTTGAAGCCAAACTTCTGACAAAGTCTAGTTATGGCACTATTGTAGAAGGACTTTCCATTGTCAGTGATGACGTAACGCGGTACACCATATCTAAAAATGAGATGAGTACTGATGAAGTTGACGACATTTTCCTTCTTCACTTTCTTCAATGGAATGGCCTCCGCCCATTTGGAGAAGTAGTCAGTCGCAGCCAAAATGTATAAGTGGCCACCAGAAGACTTTGGCAAAGGCCCCACGACATCTAGCCCCCATGCATCAAAAGGCCATGAAGCGACAGTTGGATGGAGCAGTTTTGATGATTGATGTATAAAGTTGGAGTGGATTTGGCAAGCATGACATCTTTTGGCGTACTCCATGCAATCCTTGACCATGGTCAGCCAGTAGTAGCCCATTCTTTTGATTTGAAAATGAAGTTTGGGGCTAGATTAATGCGCGCCGCATATTCCAGAATGAGCTTCTTCCAGAGCTTGCTTTGCCTCAGTTTCTCCAAGGCAACGGAGGAATAACCCTTCAAAAGATCGACAGTAAAGCATGTCCTTGTAGTAGATGAATCGAGGGGCGCGATGCTTCACATTTGTTCTTCTAGGTGGATCATTAGGCAATTTTCCTTGTTGTAGATAATCAATGAATGGTTGGCGCCAATCCTCAGTTTCAATTTCCAAAACTAAGACGACATTCACTTCCCTTTCACCATTGTCTTCATTGTCAAAGATTGACGGTATGACCCAACTTCGACATATTGGAACGTGCGTCTCTTGGTTAGGTAAAGCAAGCATAGAAGCAAGCTTTGCAAGTGCGTCTACTTGTCTATTCTCTCCTCGCGGCACATGGTCTAGGGTGACATCACCAAGCCATGCAATCAAGCGACGTGCGTAGTTATTGAAAGGCACAAGTTCAAGCTTCCTCACTTCATAGATGTCAAGAAGTTGGTTGATGATCAACATTGAATCTCCATATACCTTGAGTTGTAAGTGCTTTGCTTCAACCGCCATTTCCAGCCCAAGAATGAGAGCTTGGTACTCAGCCTCGTTATTTGAACAATTTTGTGTGAGAGTGAAAGCATACGGCAAAACATCTCCTTCTGGGGAAATAAATACCACACCAGCGCCTGCTCCACTTCGATTAGACGCACCATCAAAGTACATTGTCCATGGGGGACAAACTTCGACTACCATGACATCCTCATCTGTCAATTCTTCGGACAACTTCCACTCGGCTGGTATAGGATGGTCTGCCAAGAAATCGGCTAAAGCTTGCCCTTTAACGGCTTTTTAAGGCACGTAGATGATCTCATATTGTTGAAAAATGAGTGACCACCTTGCCAATCGATCAGAGAGGACTGGCTTTGACATGACATATTTGATGGGATTAGCCTTGGAGATGAGATGCACTGTGTGAGCTTGAAAATAGTGCTGCATCTTTTGGATTGCAAAGACAAGGGCAAGACACATCTTCTCAATCACAGAATAGTTCAACTCATGTGGCAGCACCATTCTGCTCAAGTAATACAAGGCATTCTCATTCCCTTCATCATTCTCTTGAGCGAGAAGTGCTCCAACCGAACACTCTTGCGCAGCAATGTACAAGATTAGTGGTCGTCCAGGTATAGGGGTAGTAAGAACTGAAGAGCTCCTTAGATAGGATTTGATACTTTTGAAAGCATTGTTGCATGCTTCATCCCATTCAAATGGAGTCCCTTTCTTCATGAGATGACTAAATGGTTGACATCGACCAGCCAAATTTGATATGAAACGATGGAGGTAAGCCAATCGTCCTTGAAGACTCTTCAGCTCATGAATGTTTCGAGGTTCAGGCATTTTCTCGATGGCATCAATTTTAGCTTGTTCAATTTCTATGCCGCTGGTGGCGCACAATGAAACCAAGAAACTTTCTAGACGTAACCCCAAAAGCGCATTTCAAGGGATTCATCCTAAGTTGGTACCTTCGTAACCGTTCAAACACTTGTCTTAGATCATGAAGATGGTCGGCTCGTCTCTTTGTCTTCACGACTAAGTCATCGACATAACACTCCACATATTTGTGAAGTACATCAGTCGAAAATCTTTTGCATCGCTCTTTGGTATGTGGCACCCGCATTTTTCAAGCCGAAAGGCATAACTTTGTAACAGTAGATGCCTTTAGGTGTGCGAAAAGCTGTGAACTCTTCATCTCGCGGAGCCATGCGATTTGATTGTAGCCAGACGAACCATCCATGAATGACAAAACCTCATGTCCAGTAGTAGCATCGACCATGAGCTCAGGTATAGGAAGTGGAAAGTCATCCTTCGGACAAGCATTGTTCAAATCACGAAAGTCAACACAAACTCGGATTTGCCCATTTTTCTTCTTTACTGGGACTATGCTTGAAATCCAGGTGGGGTACTTGACTTCTCGAATGAAACCAGCTTCAATGAGTTTATTGACCTCCGCTTCAATTCTAGGAACCAAGTCAGGTCAAAAGCGTCTTTAAGATTGCTTGACAGGTCGAACACCGTGCTTCACTGCAAGATGGTGGACAGCGACTCTTGGGTCTAACCCTGGCATTTCCGTGTAATTCTAAGCAAAGACATATTTATACTCTAGTAGGAGTTCAATGTAGGCA
Organism: Rhododendron ovatum; assembly: GCA_019656835.1. NCBI lineage: Eukaryota > Viridiplantae > Streptophyta > Magnoliopsida > Ericales > Ericaceae > Rhododendron > Rhododendron ovatum. Next base: position 22,011,488 of record CM033791.1, on the reverse strand, counting down.
ATTTCTTCTTCAAGGGTGAGCAAGACACTTATGTAGGTTGGTCGTGGGTCATCCTCAGTCCCAAGGTTGATCTCTCTTAAATCATCAACGGTGGACCTCACGCCTTCTTCCAACTCTTGTGGAGCATCTTCAGCATCCTCCTCTGCTTGGACTTCATTACACAGGCTGTGATATGGAATGAGGAAGTGAAGCATCCTTCATTAAGTCCATCTTTCAAGCCCCTAGAAGGCACCTTGGTTAACACCACAGTTTGTCGTTTTACTTTCAGCACGTCATCGTCAACTGCCACGACGAGAGTAGTATGGCGCTCCATGCGAGAGGGTATTTTGCTCTTCAACTTATTATCGTCTTCTTACAAGAGAGTAGTCTTCCGTTTTGAAGCCTTCTTAATGGTAGTATTTGAGACACCTAATCGGTAATGCATAGAATTTCGAGGAGCGTTTGATGAAGACACCCCCTTCGATAGACTCAATCTACTATGGACAGACTCGCACAAGCTAAAGGGCGTAAGGCTTTCACTTGGCGGCCCTAATCGGCTTTGAATGGATTTTCTCGTGCGAGAGGATGAGACTACTTCATTTTGGGGCGCCAATCTGTCAAAGATTGACACTTGAGATTTCGGAGCACTTAAGCAGTCAAAGACAAATGTCTTAGATGAAACTGATGAGGTTCCTTCTTCTATCGTGATGTAATTGCTAGTGGATTTTTTATGAAGATGCGAGCAGGAGCAGGTGCGGTATATCCAAGGCCTGCTTGAGACTCTTTTGACAGCATATCCCTTTTGCTTGAGCATCTTCTGAGTTGAGTTCAAGCCATGTATCTTTTCACCGGTCGCCTCAGGTAGAAGTTTCCCTAGAGAAGTTGAATCTTTAGGATTATGTCCAGCCTTTGCGAGAAGCTTGTAGGCATTGGGATCAAAGCCGTTTGTCCGTTGTGAAGGCAAGTAGCCATTTTCCACTATGGGGGTATGCAGTGGCTCGAACAAATCCTTTTAGGGGTGGAGCGACCTTGGCTTCGTTAAGGTTAGTGACTGGGAGCGTCAATCCATCTAAGGCCGACTCTTCACCTTTCTTCACTTTTGGCACATAATGAAGTACATGTGTCTCTTTCTTCTTTAATGCTTCCTCTACATGACGACTGATACCTTGATCAATTTTCTGCTTCTCCTTAGTTAGAATATTGGTCTTACTAAGTTGCAAGTCATTTGCTTTGGACTGCTTGTAGCTTGATGAAAAGGCAGTAGGCTCTAACTCCGTCAGCACCACATTTGCTACGTAGAATTTAGCATCGGCAAAATGAGATTCAGCTTCGCTAAAGGGTTTATCATCAGCTACCACTTTCTTTAACACACCATCTTTGCAGTACTTGAAGCATTGATGGAGGGTTGATGGGACGACGCCATTCTCGTGGAGCCACGGCTGCCCTAAAAGCACGTCGTAAGAAGTTTTGGCGTCAATGACATGAAGTGATGCACTTGAGGTCATATCATCGATGAGCAAGTCCAGACGAATCACGCCAATAGCTCTTTGCCCCCTTGATTGAATCCTTGGATCATGAGATGACTAGGTGCTAGTTCGTCTATAGAGATGCCAAGTTCCTTCATGGTACGAAGCGACAAGATGTTAACTGCAGATCCACCATCCAAGAGCACCCTATTAACCCTCTTTTTGCATATGTATCCAGTGACAAAGAGTGGGCGATTGTGTGTTATGTTACCAAGTAGCAAATCCTCGTCAGAGAGTGTAATGCTTCCAATGCAAACAAGACAATCACTGACACAACTTGTAGAGTCAGCCTTGATTAGAGTATGTTTTGGTGACTCAAGCTCTGGATCCTCAGTTTCTTCGACACTCACAGTGTTGCATGAGGCCTCAAAAAGACTGGAGTTGCAAATTTTCTCAGGAAGGAAATCCCATAGGGTAAAAGGAGCACGCAATTTTCGGACAGGCGTGTCTTCTTGCCGATTTGAGGATATTCTCTTCGACTTCTTCCTTCTTTGTTGCCTTCTCGCACGCATCCTTTTGGGACTAGGCTTTGGTATTGCAACTTGGGGATGCTTCACACTTGATGTGTGCTTCTTCTTTTTACGAGTAACAAGGGTCCATCCTTCATCATCTGCATCCTCAACTTTTGTGTTGGTAGAGATGCTGCCCCCAGACTGTTGAATAGAAGGGCATCGCACTACTTCAATTGGATCAAATGACCCAAATTGAATCTTCACCCTTGGTGACGCTTTAGGCTGAAGAGTGTCATTTTGTAGAGTAACTACAGTCTGATTTGTAGCTACAGTTTCATTTTCTTCCTCCAAGACAATGTTCCCTTGGCTAGCGAGCTCTACTATCTTCTCTTTAAAGACGAAATACCATTGAGTGGGGTGGCTAACCAAGCGGTGGTACTTGCAGTAATTTGGATCATTCACGTTGTTAGCCTCCTCAGGTCGTTTCATTTCCGGGAGCTCAATGAGTTTTAGATCCAACAATTGATCAAACATTGAAGGGACCTCTAAATCTGGAAATGGATACACCTTTTCTTGCATCTTCTTTAATGTGAGCCTCCTTTTCTCCTTCACCTGCGGAGGAGTAAACTTCTCTACTTGCTTTGTCTTAGGTCTAGTAGAGATTTTGAAGAGTGCAACATTTACTGTCATGGAATCCTTCTTTTCTCTTTTGACTATGGGTTTGCCCCCTTTGTAAACGTCTGGCTTATTTCCTATGGTGCGAGAATCTTGCATTTTGTGAGAGTTTTGTACTAGTTGGCCTTGCCTTCCATTTGCTACAATGGTGAGTTCCATGTCATGAGCTCGAGAAGCCAACTCTTCAAAGATTTTAGGCAAGATTCCTTGAAGAATATATTGTAGATCCTATTGCATGCCTTTGATGCACATCTCGATTTCGAAAGTTTCAGACAGTCTATCCTAGCAGTTTAGACTCACGTGCCGCCATCTATTGATGTAATCAATGATAGGTTCATCCTTCCATTGGCGATCATTCGTAAGCTCGAACATACTAACAATACGGCGAGTGCTGTAAAAATGGTTAAGAAATTCTTGTTCCAGCTGCTGCCAACTTTCAATCGTGCCAAGCTCAAGGTCGCAATACCAGTCGAAAGCATTGCCTTTGAGCGTTCGAACAAATTGCTTGACGAGAAGATCACCATCAGTTCCAACATTGCTACACGTTTCAACAAAATGGGCAATGTGCTATTTTGGATTGCCCTTACCATCAAATTGCTGAAACTTTGGTGGTTGATAACTAGTAGGCATCTTCAAAGGGTCAATCCTTCTAGTATAAGGATTAGCATAAGTAGAAGAAGATTTTGGCGCCTCCTTGTACTTCTACTTGATGGTGCCTAAAATGAAATCCTTCAGTTGGTCCATGGGAATCAAACCTTCACTAGAAAGCGCGAACGCTTCAGGTACCTCCTTTTGTTTACCCGAGGACTCAACTTGACTTGAATCTCCTTTACTTTCTACTTTGCTCTTGAGGGAGGCGATTTCAACTTCATGTTCTTCTAGGGTATTTGACATTCCTTCAACTATTTTGGCCAAGTTAGCAACTTCGTTCTCCTAGACTAACTGCATTGGTTGTCATAACATCCATGACTGAAGAACTAGTAGGCTTGGCAAAACTATTGAGTTTTGACTGAGGAGTGCTTTTAGAAGAGGCGGAGTCAGAACTGCAACTACTCAAATAACCATCTTCTAGGTTCTTCTGAATTTCTGAACCAGACTCCTGAGGCATAGAAGGATTTTCAATGTCGGTTGCCACATCCTTCATTATTCTATGGTAGAAATGACATCCTTTCCTTCTAGTGAGCTTGGCGGTGCTTTCGGTAGATCAACCTCAGATTCAGGATTTAATTTTGGTGAGCTTGGCGGTGCCTTCGGTAGATCAGCCTCAGATTCAGGATTTAATTTTGGTGAGCTTGGCGGTGCCTTCGGTAGATCAGCCTTGTACGTGGGATTTGATTTAAACAAAAGAGAGGCTAGGACAGTATCTACAGTGGCAACTTTCACCTTGCTTCGAGTTGTTGGACCAGCACTTTTAGTGTGAGATCCGAGCCAGATTTGGTAGCGGCAACCTTCACCTTGCTTCGAAGTGTTGCACCAACACCTTTAGCATGAAATCCACAGCCAGTTTTTGCAGCGATTGAAGACTTAGAGCATACAACTGGAGCTTGAGGAGCTTTTGAATGAGCAGTCTTAGGAGCCATCAAGAGTTTGTTGATTTGTTGAAAAGAAGAGATGAGAGACAGAGATGGTCCCACCGGGCGTGCCAAAATCTGTTGAACACAAATTTCGAGTCTACAAAAAAGACGGAAAAAATGATGAACGAGAGTCAATTTTATTGATGTATCAAAACTAGGGTTACAATCTCTGATAAATTTCTAAGAGAAAATAATCCTCCTGATTCTTGTCTTCTGTTGTTGTTGAAACGAGGGCTTGATGCTTATTCTCGGATCGAACGTCGGAATCTTCTCTGATGTTTGCGAAGAAGATGGTTGAATGTTCTTCGGAGCTTTGTAGCTTTTATCTGCAAGAACCTTCTTGTTGGATTTGGATTTGAGACTTGAGGAATTCTGAAGGGCTTTGAAGCTTTGATCTTCAGAACTCTAGAGTTGGATGCTTGAATGTTGATTGAAAATATGAGAGGAGAGCACCTCTATTTATAGAGATGTAGGATGGAGAGTCATGACCAACTCTACCTCCTTCATATTTATCTTCCTAATTATTTCTTTATTTAACATAAAAGAAATAATTATATAACTTGATAATTATCCTTCTTCCTTTTATTTTAAGAAAGACAATTATAAAGAGAAATACAATTATTATTTTATCGGGTGGCTTAATTTGATTGGCCGGACTTAATAAAAATAGTAACTGCATCACTTTGATGCGTGGCACCATTTGATTGGCTTATACGCATCATCTTGACTTTTGACCTAAAGACACTTGACACCATTTGATTGATCATATTTACCATGCCCTACTTATTAGATCCCGCAACGCGTGGCAACTTGTGATTGACTGAAAATTTTGCATGCCTACGCATGGCTCCAACCCACCAAATACTGCATAACTCCGAATGACAGGTAAGAGAAAAGGCTGTGGAAAAACTCATCTTCCATTGATACACACATGGATCTATATATAGATTACAGTTGAACATACTTTCTCTCAACTCCGCTGAGCTTATGCTCACCAGGGTGGTACATTTTCGAAGTAAACATAAAAATCTAGTAAAAATTTACAGTCGCAAGGCAAAAAAGCTTGTTGTTTAGAAGTCAGCATCGCAAAATTTGCCGTCCATCCTGTTTTAAACTCCGGCGACCGAAACCTCTCCCAGCGAGGGAAACTTTTGGTTTTGACCAGGTCGACCAAACCGTCCTCGCCTCGCCTCCCTCGGCTTTCGAAACCTTGCCACTGCCGCTCCCTCCAAATCATTTAAGAAAAGAAGAGGACAAAACAAATCGAATCATGGGATCTGATCTGTTGTCTCATGGTTCTCCATGTTCCCTACAAACCTGATCCAACCCACTCCGCTGGTAATTTCTCCTCCATCATCGGTGGTAATTTGGGCTTTTCTTTGGTTTTGCCAAGCTTAAGGTCTCGATCGCCAGAGTTTCCATCACCGCCGTCATTTTTGAGGTAGCCCGAGAGCTCCAGTACGAATAAGCTCTGTGATGGAATCCACGAGATCCAACTCCAGGAACATGCTTGAAAATCATTCTCCTCGTCAACTCTGGAGTAAGCGATGGTGGAAAGGTCTATGAGAGGCAGCGGCAAGGTGGGCGCTGTATGGAGACGGCTCAGTCTGTTGGCGTCGAAGGGAAGGGCGATTTGCTAGTCGACTTGGAGGGCAGTGGTGTGGAGAAACTGGGTTGGGTTTGTTTAGGGGAGAGAGAGAGTAAAGTAGGGTGACATTGGGAGTAGGGCAAAGAAGTAAATTCACAAGGATGAGTTTTGGCAGGAACATTTTTGGTTTTGGCATTATCATTTGCCTTTTAAAATACAAAAATGTGTCATCAAAATACCATATAGGTCACCAAAATGTGGAGTAAAAAAAATTAGATGAGTATGTTGGGGTTGCTCCTGGGAGGAAAAAGATAAAAAAAAAATTCGTTAATTTTCTTCTTTCTTAGTTTGATCACTAATTTAGAAAGAAGTACAAATTGGTCTCCTTATTGTTGTTCTCCTTTTCTTTCATCATTTTATTTGTTAAATCAGGTTATTGTTTTATTCCTCTATTTTTTTTCCCTCTTTAGTACCGAGCAAGAGATTGTGAATTTTTCTGCTTCCTTTTTGTTGTAAAACCAAGCTAAAATGAAATAATGCCTTTTGTGAAAAAATTCACTTTCCCTTTCTCCGTCTTCATTTTTCTTCCCCTTCCAAGCATACACAACAGATGATAACAAATTAACTTGCTTGTAAATTTCTTTACTTCTCTTTATGCATAATAAAGTTGAGACCCAACCCTCATGGCCTCATGTGAATACACATGCATAGACAAAAAAAGCCCCCTTTATTATCCTCAATTGATGAAAAGGGCTTCAACAACTTCTCTCAGTGCTCATCATTTTGTCAAAGGCAAAGCCCCATTGTGTACCTTTTTTGGCAAACCTGAAAAAAGGAACACACAATACAGCCAGCAAGTGAGTAACCAATTTGCACTAGAAAAAACCAGAGAGTTTCAAGGGGTGTTGGGAGCTTAATTTGCTTGTTTTTAGATTGTGAATTTTAATTTGTGATGTACAAATTTGACAAAATGGGAAATACTTGCATTAATAAACTTGCGAGTACATGATCCTAGAGTATTTAGCAAACCTCTTGTCCTCCAACAATTGGAATTTAGTACAATACGACATTGAAAGGTAAACTAAATAAGGAAAATTATACGCTTCTTGTGCAAGCAAGTCAACGCATTTGTTGCTCTCCTGCATGATGTGC